>OZ023206.1:7196918-7711719 GCA_963995525.1 Escarpia spicata | reverse complement strand
ATGTTTTGTTAATGTCTGCATCCACACGTTTGCTCTTATGAAACCAGTCCAATATGGGGAACAACGATTCACCCACAGTGTCGGCACACGAACTTCGGCAGATTATCAAACTGCTGTTGTTATTAACATGAGTATTGTGTGGTTATCGACATTGTTTTCTTGTCCCCTTCGTTCGTCTGCATAGGTTTCAGTTTTCCCGATTTCCGCGCTATAATAATTCCATTTTCCGTAGAATTGTGAAATGAAATAAGTAATATTTTATAAATAAAAGGTTTGCCCAGTTGCTGCCATACTGTGCGATTCCGTGTGCGAGTCAGTTCAAATATATTTGAACTGACATTACGATAGCAATGTCATTGAATACAAATGTGACTTGACCAAATCATGTTGTCCAATGAAATACAACCACATTTGTGATGAAATCTTGACACACTGAAATAAAACAAACTTCGCACAAGGGTTGTTTACGTCCTGTTAAAACATTACAGACTTTTATTATGTCTTTGCTGGATGGTCAAGTTCAAGGTCAAGTCACCATCAAAGGTCACATGATATATTCTTGTAGATAACAACCATGAAGTTGTGAAGGTGTCTACCATTTGTGATTTCAAAATCGAATCCCTGAAACATGCTTTTCTGTCTCCTCGATAACTCTATAGAATCCAAAATGACAACTAGACTGGCATTTTGATTTTCACATCATTACACCAAAACATAACGCCTGCAGGTTTGATTTATTAAATACCAACATTTTGTGAAATTATAACACAACGTGCAACAGTATAACTGGATGAAAAAAACAGGTGTTTGTAAAATAGATTTTTAGTTGACTTGTTAGAAGGTCGAGTGTTTGGAGTAGAATTGTGTGAAGCTTACTTACAAAGTGTAATACTCCTGCATTATATTGGTGATTCTTTCAACAATTGATCTAATAATAAACATGATCAGTAAAAGGCGACTTTGATAGCGAACGTTTAAGGGAATACGTTATACATGCAAACACCCACAGTGGAGAGTCAGCACTCGGTATAATTTCATTTCCATTTCAAGTTAATATAAAGTTTACTTTTTGGTACCTCCCGATATGTTGGAGCATAAGTAAACATATTTGGTCCGAGCGTACAAAGGTCACCCCCTTGGGGGCTATGGGACAATTGTAAGCACAAATATTGACACTGTCCTAATTTCTGAACCGTTCATCCTACATTGATCAACGTGTTATGTTTATATGGAATCGCAATGAGGTAGCATCGAACATAAACGTTATTACTCCTCATTTCGAAACCATAGAGACATCATCATACGTAGATGTAGGATGAACTGTTCAGACATCAGATGTGTAGTTAAAATTACCTCCCACGGCACCCTAGACGGATGACCTATGTATCCTCGAACCCAAAATGTTTTTCCGCTCCAAACTTATAGTAAATATACATTATTTAATTATATATTTAAATTGACATTTTGCAATTAATTACTTTATAAAATTGCGTTTTAAAGAAACTGGTGTAGGCCTAGGGGTTTAAATTGATCGCAATGTGTGTATTCCCGTTTATGTGTGTGGGGTGCCAGTGGTATATATGTGTGAGTGTGCGTGTATGTGTATGTGTGTGTGTGTGTGTGTGAGAGTGTGTGTATGGGTGTATGGGTGTGTGTGTGTGTGTGGGTGTGTGGGTGTGTATGGGATTGTATGTGTGGGGTGTGGGGTGTGGGGTGTGGGGTGTGGGGTGTGGGGTGTGGGGTGTGGGGTGTGGGGTGTGGGGTGTGGGGTGTGGGGTGTGGGGTGTGGGGTGTGGGGTGTGGGGTGTGTGTTATTATTGTATACACTATGTATTATTTTGTTAATAAGTGTTTTTTTTAAATTATTATTACTAGCATTTCTATAGCGGCATATCTCCGGGACCAACCCGTTCATAGGCTCGTACACACATTATAAAACGAACATGTTTATTCAGTCTTCAGCATACAGAAAAGCTGTTCTTGACGTATATGCTTGAATTTAAAAATAACACAATAACTCTACAATATTGCAAGTACATCTCCTGTCAAGCGTAAACGTCCAGATGCCTATATATGTTCGATTCCTTGGAACATTGTCCTTAGACCTACCAATTGGCGATGTGTTTCTAAAAACACAAAGGTAGTTACTTTGTGTTTTTCGTTTTCTGAATTGG
This sequence comes from Escarpia spicata, assembly GCA_963995525.1. NCBI lineage: Eukaryota > Metazoa > Annelida > Polychaeta > Sabellida > Siboglinidae > Escarpia > Escarpia spicata. Next base: position 7,709,545 of record OZ023206.1, on the reverse strand, counting down.
CAGTCATTCCTGGCGCCACCGCAGTTATGGTGATACAAAATACTGTAATGGCGCCAACTGCTGCCCTGTGTTTGTTGCTGCACGAGTGGGTGCAAGCTGGTTTCTATGCACTAACGTTGGAGTATTGTAAGTGCCCTTCCTCCGAGGTTCCGATGTCTAATTGCCTCTTTCTAAATTCGTCCGCTTCAATGGACCGTTGGCCTCTGAGCTACCAATCGACGGTATGTTTCAGAAAATACAACGGTAGTTATTTAGAGTTATCTAGGTGGTTTAGTAAGCTCTGCTTTTCAAGACGGTCTTTCTGCTACCTGATACAATTGAATAATGATCCCGGGATTGCACCACCACAATTGCTATGTACGTCTTCGCCAGGGATCACCTGAGCTCCGAAGATTAACAAAATTCACGTGTTTCAACATTTAAGATAAACTGATTTCACCACGTGTGTATGCGCGCGCGCACGTGTGTGTGTGTGTGTGTGTGAAAGAGAGAGAGAGAGAGAGAGAGAGAGAGAGAGTGAGAGAGAGAGAGAGTGCGTGCGTGCGTGCGTGCGTGCGTGCGTGCGTGCGTGCGTGCGTGCGTGCGTGCATTCATGTACGTGTATATATTTGTTTTCTTGAAAACTGACCTTATACTGTTGAAAGTGCCTTTTATGATTTTTTTTAACGCATACATTGATCTGTTACGTCTTTCTGATTTGTATTAGTATATATATGTGTGTGTGTGTGTGTGTGTGTGTGTGTGTGTGTGTGTGTGTGTGTGTGTGTGTGTGTGTGTGTGTGTGTGTGTGTGTGTGTGTGTGTGTGTGTGTGTGTGTGTGTGTGTGTGTGTGTGTGTGTGTGTGTGTGTGTGTGTGTGTGTGTGTGTGTGTGTGTGTGTGTGTGCATTTATATTATAACTATTAAATAATTACTTCGGTTAGTTTGCTAGACACACAATCGGACGGTAGTTGACAGTTGACCTGTGATAAGATATTTCGTTATAGCTTTGTCTTTAATAACTGGAACAAGCACAATTGATAAAATTGACTCAGGCAGAACTCCATGCGCCATAAAGCACCCGAAAACACATCTAGTAAGTTATGGTACTAGTAAGGTATGGTACATGACCCACATGCATAATTTGCATCAAGCTTCTTAATTGCATTTAGTACGTACTCTGCTGTTGCTACAAGTACCCCATATGGGGTATCACAACTATATTCACAAGTATTTTCACCAGTATTAATAACACAATTCAACAAGTTACAAAAAATGTCCTTCATAGTTCTTCAATGTGAAATCCACCTCTCAGTAAAATCTACGTTACAGGTTCAAATAACATAATAGTGCATTGCATTTTGTTAAGCACCTTTATTTTCGGTTGCCTTTATTTTCTCTAAAATTACTAGAAATGTAATACATTTTAAGTGTGCGCTTACGTATAAATACAAGCTCATTGACCGGAAAGAAAATATGCCATCTGGCGATAACAATAATATGGGTAGGTCTCTCTGTCACTCTCGAACTCGGCGAAGTCACGTAGTCTGGCGAGTCTTTTCAGCGAGATTACGTGTGCCGGATATGTTGTTTCTACTTCCGCCTCGTTGGCAGTAATATCTAACGCAACATTCATAGCGTTGTTAGAAACAATGAATCGGCATAACGTTTCCATTTCCTCTTCCTCGATGTAGATCTACATCAAGCAGACCTGAAGTTACATTCACGTGAGGAATATTTCACACAAGCTCCGGTGACGGTAGGGGGCGCTGAGGATGACAAGATACACATATTGACACGGCACGGCGCTGCAGTCGCACTCGAACACGCAATTTCCGGGCTTGTTGGCGCAGAACGAAGGGTTGTTGTTAAACGGGAGCATGACCGTGGGATCGCCCTCCGTGTACACCATCGTCGCCGGGAAGTCGAGGCACTCTGCCCCGTCCAACACCGCTGTCAACGTCAGACGATCCTCAACTGTCGGCAGTTCGACGCGAAGAACGAATTCTTTGTCGGAGTCTGGTGTTGTCACTTGCTGACAGGTGGCGTTGTTTACGTCGGTGACGCCAGACACGTTGTAGTCATTGCGATATCCTGTCATCTCAATCACGATTCTGCCGAAATAGTCTAAACAAGAATAATTATATTGGTGACTCTGCCGGGTTATAATTATAATAATTAGTTAACGTTCTGAAGCTAGTTTGATGAATGCAGCAACGTAAATAAAGTTCAAGTTGTAAATGGGCAATTTATTGCTTTTGATAAAATGTCATGGCATAAATTATATCAGTGCTGTTGTAGTGACATAATAAACCAATTAATTTTCAACAGACTAAATAAAAACAATAGTGCATGTTACACATGACATTCAAAAGATATAAAATATGAGGGGTGTTACCCACCCGTCTCTGAAAACGCCCTGGAACACTGTAATGTAATCAACTAGACATGAATATATGCAACTAATTAATGAATGAAACATCGCATCAGTAAATAGGCCTAATCTAAATAACTGTAATTTGCTAATATCTTGAAGCTGTTAATGGCCGCAAGTGATTTCGATGTGCATACATCACTATTAATTTGCTATTTTACTATTTCATCGACGAAGGCTTACATATTGTAGTAGTTGACAGTTGTTGTGTTTATTTATGGATAAATAGATAAGTAAAAACCACGAATGGATGGGTCTGCCACAACAAGAATATTATATTAAACGCATTTTGTCTACTCGTATAATATATAATTATTATTTTGCGTGAGCCATCGTGCAGAAATGGTGCATATAACTAAAAAGATTTTAGCAACTCGTGGTCAGTAGACGCACTCACCATAAACCTCAACTTCACACATTTCAAGACTGCCTGTCCCCATTAACTGGATGAACAAGTAGCGCCCTCTGACGGTGGTGTCGCACTTCATCAGCTGTCTGGAGGGTGGGAAGATGCCGGTGTAATGGCGGCACACTTGGTGCGCAGACTTGTCCGGGCCAGAGCCAACTCTGGGCAGCGTGTACGTCAGGCCGATCTTGAAGTTGTGGAGACGGCCTAATGAAGCTGAAAGAAAACTACAAGCGTTAATGTCCGTGTCTTTCGAGTTGCACGAAGTATTATACATGAGTAAAAAATAAGTCTTACAGAATCACACGGCGCCCTCGAACGCGCGCACACTCGCGCGCGAACGCCCACACACACGCATGCGCACTCGCACACGTATATATACACGCACATACACACGCACGCATGAACACGCACACATACGTACACGCTCAAGCGCGCGCAGACATACACGTACACACACAGAAACACAAACATACGTGCGCACGCGCCGCGCGCACGCGCACAAAAATGAATCTATTGTAGACTACATTTGAAGTTCGTGGTTGCCACCCATTAAACAACAAGACAGCCGAAGTACAACTGATTCAACAGACTTCCTGCTAATGATTACTTAACGGAACAGACAACCTCCCTTTATCTCGATGTTGAACGCAACGTACGATTATTGTCCGCCCTGTTTGATAGTTGCACGTGTGAAACCTTCTGGTCGATGCCGAGGTCGACCGCCCACCAAGGCATGTGAGTGTGTTGTGTATGCGTACAAGACAGCCCCCTGTGGTAGATGCCGTCATGATTACCGTCAACCGCACGCTTGGCGTGCCCCGAGTAAGCCGTTGACGACTGGTAGGCCGGCTTGCTCAACGCGAGATTTGGGGAAGCTGCATCACGACAAGTAAACAGTCAGTAGTCATTGCATCATCATCACTCAGCACGAGGGTCAATACAAAGATCTCCTGACCACAGTGAAGAAGAGGAAGCTGAGATGGTAACACTTGTGCCGGGGAAAAGAAAACAGGGAAGTCTGAGTAAGAAATGATCAGATAACATTGAAGAATGGACTGGGAAGACTCGCTAAAACCCAGGCAATAGCACACCACCGCAAATACTGGAGTCGACTCGTGCAGCATTCATCGATGCCCCTACGACCCAGGCGGGTTACGGGATCAGTTAGCAGTAAGTCAGCAGTAAGTCATTGCACAGAAGAGGACGGTGGTGTAGGCCTACCCGAGACCATGCACAGAGACACGAGGAGATAGAAGGAAGATTAAATAATAAAATTATGGAAATGGTTGGCAGAAAGAAAAACCTGAAAGTACTGAGAGATGGAAAAAACACCTGAACGTACGCCTAGTTGGGAGCAGACTTAGATGAGCAGAACATGTAGAGAGAATGAGTGATGTAATTGTTGTGCGATGCACTCATTGTTTCGTTCATAACGCGTTCTATTTCACCTAGTAGACACATCATAACATGTTGGCCCAATACGGTGAATCGAGCGAACGTCACAGAGAACAGAATGGTATACCAAGTAAATGGTTGGAACTCAAGAAAGTGCGATGTTCGTACTTTTAAGAGCAAACGTTTGCTCTGGGTCAGTGAGTGGCGTGAAATTACAAATGGCGCCACCGAACGAACAAACACAATACAACAGTAGTCAGCCTTGAAGTAGTAAAGTATAGGTATTTTGTGTTCACGGATAGCAGCCAAAACAATGGAATCCAAGTTTAATCCGCCCAATGAATTTGACTTTTTCCCCGAGAATTAGTCAGAGTGGATCAGTCGGTGGTCAAGATTCCGGACGATTTCCAAATTTGACAAGGAAAAAGATAGTGTACAAATTGACAGTCTATTATACAGATTGGGACCAAGGGTTGGGTTTATCTTTTCCAGTCTTGGCCTCTCTGCAGATGAAGTTGGTAAATATACCAGTGTAAGGAAAGCGCTTGGTGAATAGTTTTCACCGCGGTGGTACGTCATCTACGAGAGGGCGAAATTATTTCGCAAATTGCAAGCGGAAGGAGAGACGGTGGAACAGTTTATTTGTGCATTGGACGAATCTGCCGACATATGTGAATTTCCGGACCGATCAGCACAGGCTATGGATCGCATCGTTGTTGGTGTACGGGATCAAGATGTATCTCAAGAAATGCAGAAGATGGATGTAAATCTCGAAGCCAAAGCTGTATCGAAGGCATGACGAGTGAGGAAGTAGAGCGGCAAATGCGAGAACTAAACGTGCATACCCAGTCGTTAGATGTTGTGGGGGATGTCGTCGGCGTTGGAAAGTGAAGTCCACCGCCCAGTCTCACACGCAGTCTGCAAAGAGCTGTACTCGATGTGGACACGTGAAACACACAAAAGGAATATGTCCTGCTCTTAATGTAAAGTAAGATTCGCGGTCGTAAGCCTCAGACAGAGGCAAAAATAAACGTTGTCGGAGCAGATCAAAACAATGTATCGTTCCTTGGGGAGATCGGTGACAACTTGAACAGTTGGACCAGACTAGTTCAAGTGCAAGGGTTGAGAATACCAGTTAGCTTCAAACTGGACACTGGAGCCGATGTCTCCGTGGTGCCAAGTAGGTTGTGTACAGGAGAGACGCTGGTACCTACAACCAAGAGACTAATAGGACTAGGGGACATAACCATACCTGTTGTTGGACAATTTGACAGTGCACTGAAAGTTGGTTCATGTGAACATCGTGAATGTTTATATGTTGTTGATCAAACGAGTGCATTGTTGAGCAGAAATACATCCGTCAAGTTAGGCTTGATCAGTTTCCAGGTTGATGGCGTGAGGCAGTTCAAGGATGAAAGTTACATGATCTCGAGCACAGGTGTATGTGCTAATCAAGAATCGTTTCAGGGTCTGAAAGACTTTAAGACACCTGAGTGTGTGGGTAATGTCAGCAGCTTTCTTGGGATGGCCAATTAGTTGGGTTAGTTCTCGAATAAGGTAAGTGAGATCAGTCAACCGCTACGTGATCTATTATGCAAGAATACCAGGTGGTATTGGGGTCTGGCGCAGGAGAACTCATTTTGCGATCGATGTCAAACGAGAGCTTTCTAAGTCAGTAGTACTAGCAATGTACGATCGAAAGAAAGAGACTGTAGTTCAGTCGGATGCGAGTAATCATGGCATCGGAGCCACGTGTGTGACGGCACTCTCAGATTAGTGTGTGCAGCATCTCGTTCTCTACTGGAGACGGAGCGACGATATGCGACAATTGAGCTAGAAGCATTGGCTATGGTTTGGGTATGTGAGAAGTTTCGCAATTACATCATAGGTCTCACCGTGCGGATGCAAACGGACCACAAACCGTTAATCCCACAGCTCAATGACATCAGCTTAAATAAGCTGCCTGTCGTGTCGTGAACGTGCCAGGCAACTGGTTTGGTGACCTGGTGTGTCCCAGCGAATTGCAGAGATGGTTCGAAACTTTAACACTTGTAGACATTTCAGTAGTGACTCGTTATACTTTCATGCACGATGATATATGTTAGTTGTAGATTACTACTCACGCTACATAGAAGTAGCATTACTGGAAGAGCTCAACACTCGTCACGTTGTAAAGCACATGAAGTCGATGTTTGCTCGTCATGGCATTCCTAACGTTTTGACGTCGAACAATGGTTCTCAATATGCGTCGGAAGAATTCCGAAAGTTCTTACATGAATATGCGTTCCAACACATTACTAGCTATCTCAAGTACCCCCAGAGTAACTGAGCCGCAGAGCGCGCAGTGCAGACGATCAAGTCGCTCCTCAAGAAGGAGAGCGACCCTTACATGGCTTTGCTTGCATACAGATCTTCACCGTTGGAGAATGGGGCATCGCCTGCCGAGCTGTTAATGGGAAGGAGGTTGAGATCTACTGTACCAACCTTATCAGAGGTGTTACAGAAGAGTTGCCAGATGCAACGAAGATCGGGTTGAAATAAACCAAATCCCTAGCTTTCAGGAAGCTCAATTTTGGCCGAAGACACCTGGCTAGGAAACTGCTAGCACTGTCTGTAGGGGAGAAGGTTTGGTTCAAAAACCTCGAGCGTCCCGCTAAGATGGTTAGTCCAGCTTCTGGAACGCCTCGCTCTTACTTTGTAAAGAGAAGCGATGGTACTCTTCGCCGCAACCGCAGGTCATCGACAGCATTACGCGAGCCAAGCGATGTCCCACCCGACAACTCAATTGATACACAGACCGTCGAGCCAGATAATCCGGCCGAAGCCACATGCACTGACATTGAAAAAGTGTCACGTTAAATGGTCGTGTGATAAAGCCACGGCAAGTGCTTGACCTGTAAAATGGTGTGCTCATGTTCTGCTCTCACCACACTAATTGTCACCATTGTGTGTGTACAGTACGGTATACTAAAGTCACTAGCATGGTTTATGGTTTAATGTGAAACACTAATTGTCACCATTGTGTGTGTACAGTACGGTGTACTAAAGTCACTAGCACGGTTTATGGTTTAATGTGAAACACTAATTGTCACCATTGTGTGTGTACAGTACGGTATACTAAAGTCACTAGCATGGTTTATGGTTTAATGTGAAACACTAATTGTCACCATTGTGTGTGTACAGTACGGTATACTAAAGTCACTAGCATGGTTTATGGTTTAATGTGAAACACTAATTGTCACCATTGTGTGTGTACAGTACGGTGTACTAAAGTCACTAGCATGGTTTATGGTTTAATGTGAAACACTAATTGTCACCATTGTGTGTGTACAGTACGGTATACTAAAGTCACTAGCATGGTTTATGGTTTAATGTGAAACACTAATTGTCACCATTGTGTGTGTACAGTACGGTATACTAAAGTCACTAGCATGGTTTATGGTTTAATGTGAAACACTAATTGTCACCATTGTGTGTGTACAGTACGGTATACTAAAGTCACTAGCATGGTTTATGGTTTAATGTGAAACACTAATTGTCACCATTGTGTGTGTACAGTACGGTGTACTAAAGTCACTAGCATGGTTTATGGTTTAATGTGAAACACTAATTGTCACCATTATGTGTGTACAGTACGGTATACTAAAGTCACTAGCATGGTTTATGGTTTAATGTGAAACACTAATTGTCACCATTGTGTGTGTACAGTACGGTATACTAAAGTCACTAGCATGGTTTATGGTTTAATGTGAAACACTAATGTGTGTGAACTGATTAGGGGTAGTATTAGTTAAGGAACAAAATATTGTATCAATTATTTAGCACTAAGCAATAATCGATATTGTGTATAAATGAGTCCATTCATGAAATAAGCCCTACAGTAGTATGTTTCGTCTTTTGTTTAACAAGGGAGGTGTTGTGTGACCCATTCGTTTTTACGTTGATGACGCTGTGCGTACTTGTCTAATAAATAGTTCCGGTTACAGTCTCGGGGCCATGCCGGTCGACATTCGTTACGTTACGGCCATTATGCCTCTAGTTCACCAAGTAGACCCAACAGAACAGAACTCCTGCCTGGTACCAGAGTGTGTATAGGGCATGTGACCACAGGCACTGACAGAGAGACAGGAGGAGATGCTACAATATACGGGTTGTGACCACAGACACTGACAGAGAGACAGGAGGAGATGCTACAGTATACGGGTTGTGACCACAGGCACTGTCAGAGAGACAGGAGGAGATGCTACAGTATATGGGTTGTGAACACAGGCACTGACAGAGAGACAGGAGGAGATGTTACAGTATACGGGTTGTGACCACAGGCACTGACAGAGAGACAGGAGGAGATGCTACAGTATACGGGTTGTGACCACAGGCACTGACAGAGAGACAGGAGGAGATGCTACAGTATATGGGCTGTGACCACAGGCACTGACAGAAAGACAGGAGGAGATGCTACAGTTTATGGGTTGTGACCACAGGCACTGACAGAGAGACAGGAGGAGATGCTACAGTATATGGGTTGTGACCACAGGCACTGACAGAGAGACAGGAGGAGATGCTACAGTATATGGGTTGTGACCACAGGCACTGACAGAGAGACAGGAGGAGATGCTACAGTATATGGGTTGTGACCACAGGCACTGACAGAGAGACAGGAGGAGATGCTACAGTATATGGGTTGTGACCACAGGCACTGACAGAAAGACAGGAGGAGATGCTACAGTATATGGGTTGTGACCACAGGCACTGACAGAGAGACAGGAGGAGATGCTACAGTATATGGGTTGTGACCACAGGCACTGACAGAGAGACAGGAGGAGATGCTACAGTATATGGGTTGTGACCACAGGCACTGACAGAGAGACAGGATGAGATGCTACAGTATATGGGTTGTGACCACAGGCACTGACAGAGAGACAGGAGGAGATGCTACAGTATATGGGTTGTGACCACAGGCACTGACAGAGAGACAGGAGGAGATGCTACAGTATACGGGTTGTGACAACAGGCACTGACAGAGAGACAGGAAGAGATGCTACAGTATACGGATTGTGACCACAGGTACTGACAGATAGACAGGAGGAGATGCTACAGTATATGGGTTGTGACTACAGGTACTGACAGAGAGACAGGAGGATATGCTGCAGTATATGGGTTGTGACCACAGGCACTGACAGAGAGACAGGAGGAGATGCTACAGTATATCGGTTGTGACCACAGGCACTGACAGAGAGACAGGAGGAGATGCTACAGTATACGGGTTGTGACCACAGGCACTGACAGAGAGACAGGAAGAGATGCTACAGTATACGGATTGTGACCACAGGTACTGACAGATAGACAGGAGGAGATGCTACAGTATATGGGTTGTGACCACAGGCACTGACAGAGAGACAGGAGGAGATGCTACAGTATATGGGTTGTGACCACAGGCACTGACAGAGAGACAGGAGGAGATGCTACAGTATACGGGTTGTGACAACAGGCACTGACAGAGAGACAGGAAGAGATGCTACAGTATACGGATTGTGACCACAGGTACTGACAGATAGACAGGAGGAGATGCTACAGTATATGGGTTGTGACTACAGGTACTGACAGAGAGACAGGAGGATATGCTGCAGTATATGGGTTGTGACCACAGGCACTGACAGAGAGACAGGAGGAGATGCTACAGTATATCGGTTGTGACCACAGGCACTGACAGAGAGACAGGAGGAGATGCTACAGTATACGGGTTGTGACCACAGGCACTGACAGAGAGACAGGAAGAGATGCTACAGTATACGGATTGTGACCACAGGTACTGACAGATAGACAGGAGGAGATGCTACAGTATATGGGTTGTGACCACAGGCACTGACAGAGAGACAGGAGGAGATGCTACAGTATATGCGTTGTGACCACAGGCACTGACAGAGAGACAGGAGGAGATGTTACAGTATACGGGTTGTGACCACAGGCACTGACAGAGAGACAGGAGGAGAAGATACAGTATACGGGTTGCGACCATAGGCACTGACAGAGAGACAGGAGGAGATGCTACAGTATATGGGTTGTGACCACAGGCACTGACAGAGAGACAGGAGGAGATGCTACAGTATATGGGTTGTGACCACAGGCACTGACAGAGAGACAGGAGGAGATGCTACAGTATATGGGTTGTGACCACAGGCACTGACAGAGAGACAGGAGGAGATGCTACAGTATACGGGTTGTGACCACAGGCACTGACAGAGAGACAGGAAGAGATGTTACAGTATACGGATTGTGACCACAGGTACTGACAGATAGACAGGAGGAGATGCTACAGTATATGGGTTGTGACTACAGGTACTGACAGAGAGACAGGAGGAGATGCTGCAGTATACGGGTTGTGACCACAGGCACTGACAGAGAGACAGGAGGAGATGCTACAGTATATCGGTTGTGACCACAGGCACTAACAGAGAGACAGGAGGAGATGCTACAGTATACGGGTTGTGACCACAGGCACTGACAGAGAGACAGGAAGAGATGCTACAGTATACGGATTGTGACCACAGGTACTGACAGATAGACAGGAGGAGATGCTACAGTATATGGGTTGTGACTACAGGTACTGACAGAGAGACAGGAGGAGATGCTGCAGTATACGGGTTGTGACCACAGGTACTGACAGAGAGACAGGAAGAGATGCTACAGTATATGGGTTGTGACCACAGGCACTGACAGAGAGACAGGAGGAGATGCTACAGTATACGGGTTGTGACCACATGTACTGAAAGAGAGACAGGAGGAGATGCTACAGTATATGGGTTGTGACTACAGGTACTGACAGAGAGACAGGAGGAGATGCTACAATATACGGATTGAGACCACAGGTTCTGACAGAGAGAAAGGAGGAGATGCTACAGTATACGGGTTGTGACCACAGGCACTGACAGAGAGACAGGAGGAGAAGCTACAGTATACGGGTTGCGACCATAGGCACTGACAGAGAGACAGGAGGAGATGCTACAGTATATGGGTTGTGACCACAGGCACTGACAGAGAGACAGGAGGAGATGCTACAGTATATGGGTTGTGACCACAGGCACTGACAGAGATACAGGAGGAGATGCTACAGTATATGGGTTGTGACCACAGGCACTGACAGAGAGACAGGAGGAGATGCTACAGTATATGCGTTGTGACCACAGGCACTGACAGAGAGACAGGAGGAGATGCTACAGTATATGGGTTGTGACCACAGGCACTGACAGAAAGACAGGAGGAGATGCTACAGTATATGGGTTGTGACCACAGGCACTGACAGAGATACAGGAGGAGATGCTACAGTATATGGGTTGTGACCACAGGCACTGACAGAGAGACAGGAGGAGATGCTACAGTATATGCGTTGTGACCACAGGCACTGACAGAGAGACAGGAGGAGATGCTACAGTATATGGGTTGTGACCACAGGCACTGACAGAAAGACAGGAGGAGATGCTACAGTATATGGGTTGTGACCACAGGCACTGACAGAGAGACAGGAGGAGATGCTACAGTATACGGGTTGTGACCACAGGCACTAACAGAGAGACAGGAGGAGATGCTACATTATATGGGTTGTGACCACAGGCACTGACAGAGAGACAGGATGAGATGCTACAGTATATGGGTTGTGACCACAGGCACTGACAGAGAGACAGGAAGAGTTGCTACAGTATACGGGTTGTGACCAAAGGCACTGACAGAGAGACAGGAGGAGATGCTACAGTATAAGGGTTGGGAATATTTGCACCCGCAAAAAGCATGTACAAGAGAGAGAGAGAGAGAGAGAGAGAGAGAGAGAGAGAGAGAGAGAGAGAGAGAGAGAGAGAGAGAGAGAGAGAGAGAGAGAGAGAGAGAGAGAGAGAGAGAGAGAGAGAGAGAGAGAGAGAGAGAGAGAGAGAGAGAGAGAGAGAGAGAGAGAGAGAGAGAGAGAGAGAGAGAGAGAGAGAGAGAGAGAGAGAGAGAGAGAGAGAGAGAGAGAGAGAGAGAGAGAGAGAGAGAGGGTAGTGTAAGGAATAAGAAGGACACTAACAAGATTTAATAAGATTTAACAAGATTGCCACCCAGAGAATTAACTCTAGGTAGCAGGTGGACAAGGAAGCCCTTGGCTTTTCGAGAGTCCGACCTTTTTATCTATGTGTATCCCGCCCGTCTGAGGTATGTGTCGATTTTATTTTTAAACATATTCACGCTACTAGCACCCACACAATCAGCAGGTAATATGTTCCATTCATTTACAGTTCTTTGTGAAAATGAAAACTTTCTTATATCCAATCTACTCTGCTCCTTTGCTAATGCAAGATCATGTCCTCTAGTCCTTCTATCTTTCTTAACTGAGAAAAACATATTTCTATCAATATTTTCATAACCCTTCAATATTTTAAACACTTCTATCTGATCTCCTCTCAATCTCCTGGTCTCTAGTGTTGTTAAACCGCATTTTTTTAGGCGTATTTCATAACTAAGATCCCTCAGATTTGGTATCATTTTAGTTGCTCTCCTCTGCACTCTTTCTAGCATATCTATGTCCTTCCTGCGATATGGCCTCCACGCTTGAATACAATATTCTAAATGAGGCCTAACTATTGTTTTGTACAGCGGTATTATTAGCTCTTTTTCCTTATACGTTATGTTTCGCCTAATTAATCCAAGGATTTGATTTCCCTTTGAAGCTGCAATTCCGCACTGCTCTGAAATCTTCATATCAGCACTAACGGTTAACCCTAAGTCCTTTTCTTTTACAGTAGTACTTAGTACAGTACCCCCCATTGTATATTCTACCTCTTCGTTCCCATGTCCTATGTGGAGGCATTTACATTTCCCAAAATTGAACATCATTTGCCATTTTTCAGACCATTTCATCAACCTGTCAAGATCATCTTGTAAATGCTGTCTATCTCCATCACTTTTAATCCTTCTAAACACTTTTGTATCATCCGCAAATTTCAACACCTTGCTTGTTATTTCATCATCCAAATCGTTGATGTATATTAAGAATAATATAGGACCTAATACTGATCCCTGTGGTACCCCACTCAATACCGATTTCCAGTTTGAAGCCTCCCCATCAACTACTACACGTTGTCTTCTGTCAATCAGCCATTGTTCTATCCAGTTTATTATACCATTTCCTATGCCATGGGCCTTTAGTTTAAGCAGTAATCTTTGATGTGGTACTTTGTCAAAAGCTTTTTGAAAATCTAAGTAGACGATATCTACTGGTGTTCCCTCATCTACCCACTTAGTGATGTCTTCCAAAAAACATAACATATTTGTTAAGCATGACCTCGCTTTAAAAAAAACATGTTGAGATGGGTTTATCAAGTTTTGTTTAGCAAGAAAATCCACCATGTGATCTTTAATTAGTCTTTCTAATAATTTACAAATCACTGATGTTAAACTCACTGGTCTATAGTTCTCTGACTTGTTTCTCGAACCTTTTTTGAATAACGGTATAATGTTTGCTTCTTTCCATTCTAAAGGAACCACTCCCTCTTCTAATGACAAGTTGAAAACTGTTGCAAGTGGTATGCTAATTTGTTCTACAATTTCCAATAGTAGTTTGGGTGGAATACCATCCACTCCAGGTGATTTATTTTCCTTCATAGCCCTTATTTTCTTAGCTACCATTTCCGGGGTTACAATTAATTGTCCTAAATAGTCTGAATCTGCCCCCTTGAACTTAGCCTTTGGTATTGGCAGTGAACTAATATCTTCCCTGGTAAACACTGAACTAAAGTACTCATTCAGGTCTTCTGCCATTATGAATCCCTCTGATATCATATTTCCAGCACTATCTTCTAGAGGACCGACCTTATCTTGAACTTTCTGTTTGCTTCGAACATACGCATAAAAACTCTTGCTGTCATGTTTTATATTACTAGCTAATTGTTGTTCATAGCTTCTCTTTGAATTTCTAATTTCAGCTGTAGCTTGGTTAAGTGCTTCTTTATAATTGTTGTAGTCTTCATCATTTCCAGTACATCTATATGACTTCCACATCATTTGTTTATACTTAATTTTTCTAATGGCTTCTTTCGATAAGTGTTTCTTTTTGGACCGTTTTCCTTGGTTTTTGAAGGGTACAAATTTATCGATTATGCACTTAATTTCACTCTTTAATATATTCCAGCATTCTGTTGCCGTCTTATTTTTCAGTGTCTTATTCCAGTCTATCTTTGCTAAATATTTCCTCATGTCCTTATACCTTCCTTTGTGGAAATTTCTCCTATACTGCTTTTTGCTATTCCTTTCTGATTTTACTTTGATGGTAAAATGTATCTGGTTGTGATCGCTACTCCCCAGTGGCTCACATATCTTGACATTGTCAACTAATTCATTCTGTGAGGACAAAACTATGTCTAACACATTCTCACCCCTGGTTGGTTCTAGCACATGTTGAGAAAGGAATGTATCTTGAACTAAAACTAAAAACTTGTGGTCCTCTCTCCCCATACTCTGTAAAGATTTCCATTGTATATGCCCATGGTTAAAATCCCCCATAATAATACAGTCCCTTACTTCCCTTATAGCGTTTTGTATTTTTTCATTCTCTTCTATGCTTATGTTTGGACTTCGATAAACCAACCCAACCGTCAACGTTGAGTTTCCTGTAACTATGTTACACCAAACAGCTTCTTCGCAATCTGCTTCTCTTTCTAATTTTATTTCATAAGCCTGAATAGATTCTTTAATATATAAAATAACTCCACCTCCCTTTCTACCTATTCTATCTTTTCTAAACATTACATATCCTGTCAGTCCCAATTCAGCATCTGATATATCGGTGGTGGTCCAGGATTCGGTTATACCTATTATATGAGGGTCAATATCTTCTACCATAATGTTTAGTTCATTTCTTTTGTTTACTATACTCCTTGCATTTAAACAAACACATTTATATCCAGCTTCAGAAGAGTTTTCCAGACTGTTATTTGTTGATTTATTTGTGCTGTCTTTATCTATGCCTCCATTTTCAGGCTTTTCTGTGAGTCCCCCCTGCGAATCTAGTTTAAATAGATGCAACCTGTCCCACTGTCAACAGATTGCAGCAGATTCTCTCTGAGAAAACTGCTGCCCCCTTTCCACTAAGATGGAGGCCATCTCTCATGTACATATCTTCCCTCCCAACAAAGTATCCCCATAAATCTGTGAATCCCACCCCCTCTTCTTCACACATCTGCTCAGCTAGTGCATTGATCGCCATCCTCTTGCAGTTTCTATACGTTGCCCCCCTTCCTCCCATTACTGGCAAAATTCCTGACAAAATAACCTGTTCGACTCTCGTCTTCTTTAGCTTCCTCACTAACTGTCTATACTTCTGTACTATCGCAGTTGTTCCCTCCCTGTCTGCATTATTTGTTCCTACATGTACCAGTATAGACCCCCCCTTGCCATGTCCCAATACCTTCTCTACCCTGTCAGTTACATGTTCAATCCTAGCCCCCGGTAAACAAACAACGATGTCCTCCCCCTCGCTCAGTGTCTTGTCCGTCTTTCTCATAATGGAGTCACCCATAAACACCCTCTCTTTCCTCATTGCCCCCTCAATCACTGCCTTAGAATAGCTCCTTCTTCGGTTTGCATCTGTCTGTTTGTTGTCTTTCCCCCCTGCCGTCTTCTCTCCTGTCACATTCTCTTCCGATCCATTCTTTCCTGTCGCTTTTTCTCTTGTCACCTTTCCTCCTGTCAGCGTCCCTTTTATCGACTTCTCTTCTATCACATTTGCTCTCACTTCCCTTCGTCCCTTCTTCTTTCGTCCCGTCTCATTTTCCTCTCTCCTCTCCCGTTCCATCTTCCCTCCCTCCTTCTCTACAGTCACTTTCTTCCCTGTCACCTTCACGCTTGTCACGTTTTCTGTTGTCGATTTTCCAATTTCTTCCCCTCCAATCACCTTCTCTCCTCTCAATCTCCTTTCCTCAGTTTTCTTGCCACTGCTATTCTCTCACTAGCGACACTCTCGGTGACAAGAGCAAGACGCTGGTATTACATGCATGCCCGTGGCACATTAATCAATATTTGAATGGCGTTGTAAACTTACAATAGACTTCCACTTCACACAAAGTCAATACTTCTCCCTCAACCAAGTTGCCGTTGATTTGGATGAACAGGTATCGCCCTCTTGCGATATTGGTGCAAGTGAGCGTCTCCCTAGCGGGAAATATGCCATCGTAGACGAGACACACCACGTGGGCTGACTCCTGAGGTTCGGATGCAGTCGTGCGCAGCGTGTTTGTTAAACCAACGGTGAAGTCATGCAGACGCTTGGCTGTACATAGAAGTACACGGTAATATTGTAATTTACAAAAAAAAGCTTTATATTTATGTTGTAATAAGAGATAAGAAGACGGCGACTTTCATATTATGTAATTAGCCAGCGACATATAGCTAATATATGCACTCAAATACGTTCAGCATAGTTGCAGAGAGATATAAATGTCACACTTGTAAGATAACTTGTAAAATGTGTATATAAATCAAAATACTTATGTCTTAAATTACGTGCTTGTCTAGCTTGTAGAACTTTCTCGTCCGATTACTAAGATTTTATTATTTATTATTTGTATAGACAAATTGCATAAGGCAGCTATGTTACGATCAATATAAGATGACCCGTGAGCCACATCGGTAGCCGCTTACGACAGCACAGAATTCTGTTTGAGATCTGCAGCTGGACGACGGTCTGTACGGCGCCTAGGTCCACTGCCCACCACGGCCGCACGGACTCCGGGAGACCAGTACACGCACACGACCGACCCAACCACATCCCGTCCGTGTTGCCGTCTACCGCTAGTCCTCCGTGGAAAGTACCGAACACCGAGTCCTGATAGGCCGGCCTCCTCAAGGCGATGTTCAGTGTAGCTGTAACGAAGTAATAAAATATACAGCAATTATCCAGACATAGCAACGATAGTACTGTCCAAACCAGAAATGTCCTCCTTTTCTTTCCTGTTTCTCAAACGACAACCGCAGTGCATACACTCGAGCTTGTGTATATATGCGGGTAAGTTAACGTTTTTTTATAGACGGATTGAACCTCGAGCTCCACATTTTTCAGGGATTATTAATCTACAACCCCTAGAATAGGACGTAAGACATATAACTTTTCAAAATACCCCATATTATATGCCTTTTATGGGATAGACCAGTTGTTCGGAACGTAAAACGTAATTAGTTTGTTTAACATGACGAAGGTCTGAGAGAATGTGAAGTTCACGTCCACCGATAGGCCTTAGTCGTGATAGTTTAGAATTGTCAAATAATATTCGTATTGCCACGGTATTGGCATGAGGGTAGGCGCGATTGGCATGAGGGTAGGTGCTATAGGCATGAGGGTAGGGGCTATCGGCATGAGGGTAGGCGCGATCGGCATGAGGGTAGGCGCTATTGGCATGAGGGTAGACGCTATTGGCATGAGGTAGACGCTATTGGCATGAGGGTAGGCGCTATTGGCATGAGGGTAGGCGCAATTGGCATGAGGGTAGGCGCGATTGGCATGAGGGTAGACGATATTGGCATGAGGGTAGGCGCTATTGGCATGAAGGTAGGCGCGATTGGCATGAGGGTAGGCGCGATTGGCATGAGGGTAGACGCTATTGGCATGAGGGTAGGCGCTATTGGCATGAAGGTAGGCGCGATTGGCATGAGGGTAGGCGCGATCGGCATGAGGGTAGGCGTAAGCATTACTGTGTCAGCGTCTCCTTCACTCCTCTAACAGACACAATAATGCTGCATCAGAATAGTGGCGGGTTTCGTTACCTATATCTAGCCAATAATATAATACACCTAATGTTTTATATGTGTAATCTTTAACCTTATATTTTTATTAGCAGTGTATAGCTGTCACGTTTATCAAATATAGTCTTGTACTTATTTTAAGAGGTGCATGCTTTAGTGGAGCATGTGTCACACATTAAATTATTTCCATTTTAAAGGAAATTACCCTGTTACCATTAAATGTGCCTTCGTGGAAAATGATGCCTCCTGTACGTTTATTAAAACACTTTGATAACATGAATCTATAATGAAGAGTACAATGGCCTGATAATTTGCGATGAGACAGGGTGGGGGCAATAATGGAAGGGGGAAGTTGTCCTGACGTAGAAGAGCTGGGGGCAACGCCCACTTAGCGTACAAAACGCCCTGTGTTACTGCACTGATAATTACTTCCTTATTCTATTCTTCATAAATTCCGATTCATGTTTACTCATTTCACGTAATTTGCTTGTAATTGTATTTTCCGGGAGCTTGTTTTGATCAGTGTTTCTTGGGTGACATTTTCCATGTTTCAATAATAATATATTTATTCGTACTAAAATTGTACAATTTAAAAATATATATTAATTTGCGCCACTGAGCTCGGAATGTCTGAGGGTATTTTTATTATTTACTAAAACAATAGGTGTATATATATATATATATATATATAAAACTACTGTGTACATAAACAGCAAGTAATTAGTATAGAAAAGAAGTGCTACCCGCATTACCTATGGTCTCTAACAGATATTTTGTTGTGACACTGCGTACCAGTTGCTCGTGTAACCACTCCTGGTAGTGGTCTTGAATCATATCATAAACGCGGTTAGACTTCATACTACAGCACGTCATTGCATCAATGTTTCATCTCCTAATCAGTTATGAGTGTAGGACCAACGTAGCAACGTAGCATTCAATCACCAAAGTTCTGGTGATTGAATGCTATCTCTCTGCTTCAGTGGTTCACCGGCACCTATACGGGACAACCCGTCAACCGTAGCAGTGCGTTGTGCATCAAATCTATGCAAACATTCACTACTGCATAATTTACTTCACTACATCTGACGGCTTTGTAAGGCTAGTAGGTGTATGTAACGCATGCAGTAAACGTTTGATCGATTAAAACAATAAAAAAATTACAGATTTCGTCGTATGCATCATTTGAATAGATGGAAGATGGGGGAGATGTTGGAGATTTTGCGCAGTGACGATCCAGTTGTTTATCGAAATCTCACTGACCACTTCGATGCGCTGTGCTGTATCTCAATTTTGGACTAAAAACCACTCTAAATATTAATGGTTCAACCCCGGAGACCCCCAAGGCTCCCGTTCCGATCCCTATGGAATAGATCAGTTGTTTCTTTGAAACTTGCGCCTTCTACGTTGATTTAATTCCGTAAAACGTGCGCACCCGCAGACCACCGTAATCACCGGATATATTCGACGACTGGCGGATAGTGCAAACACCCGGTGTACCGGACTAAAAGAAAGTTCTGGTCTGAATGTAAGTTCCGGTTCCGTTTTTTTGCAAGTAAGTTCCGGACCCGCAATGAGCAACGTAACCGATCAAATTTGACCCCGTGCCAGAAGTGTGCGGCGAGTGAGTTACACCATGGTGAGCAACGTGACCTCGTGTGACCGATCAACTTTGACCCCTTGCTCAACGCACGAGGCGACTAAGTTTTATAATTAATAATTGTTGTTTGCTGTAGCGACCGTTACTCCACTGAATTACAGCATATGCTCCCCCACGGTGCTGAACAGCGAGTGTATATATGCGCGTGACCACAGCTGAATAATTGGATTTTATCACTTGTCTGATTAAATGTTATAATATACCATATTTTGGAGAAATATTTGTGTAAATGAATGACAGTTTTGTATATCATATTTTATTTAATAATACTATTTGAATTGTTCTGTCATACATAATTATACACGTTGACATGATGTTACATTTTTACTTATGTAATTTGTGATTGCATGAGTCATTTCCATAAATGTATTATTAAAAAACAGCCGAGTTACCCGGAGTTGCGTTTGGAATTTCTTTTTGGAAATGGTGATCCCAAGATCCCCACCCTCCGTACCAATTTGGAACGACCCCAATGGGCCTGCTAGACTGCATACACAATGTTAGCCCCATATATGCAAAACTGACGGAGTTAAGTGCATTTTAAAATTGTGAACCCCACCCCCGAACGAATTTTGGAGAAACAAATCTACATATATAAACTACCCCAATAGGTCCCCTAGATAACACACGAAATTTCAACTCCATACATAACAAAATTGACAAAGATAAGTCCCATTTAAAAATGATGACCTCCCCGTGACCCCCACCCCTGGATGTATTTCGAACATAATTATCTACATTTACAAACTACCCGAATGAGCCCGCTAGATCACATAAAAAAATTCAGCTTCATACTTGCCAAACTGACAGATATTAGCCATTTAAAAAAGTTTACCCCCAGGATCCCCATCCCAACGAATTTCAAAAACATAAATCTACGAACCACCACCAATGGGCCCGCTAGATCACACATGAAATTTCAAAGTCATACATGCCAAACTGACGGAGATATGTGTCATTTAAAAAATGTTACTGCCCAGGATCCTCACCCCCGACGAATTTAAAAAATCTAAATCTACAAACCACCCCCAATGGGCCCGCTAGAACACACACAAAATGTCAACTTCATACATGCCAAACTGACGGAGATATGTATCATTTAAGCAATTACAAAACTAAGCATATCGTTAAGGCAAACTATAATGAAAATGTGTGACGCATAGGCACCGTGTTTAAGCTGGCCAAAAGCAGGCGCTAAACTCTGGCATGTACACACGTATACGTAATACGCAAAACGGAACCGGAACTTACTTTCAGACCGGAACATATTTCCAGACCGATATACCGGACATGTCCTGTTGCCGAGTCCGCATTTTGGACAAGGCGGTTTTGACGGCTGTTGCATCTTAGACTTGAAAGCATTGGGGAAGCTTTAATTACAAACGACAAGAAACCCCACATGACACATTCGGACACGTCACACAGTACCTGACTTCCCTCGTGTGTTTATGTGTGTGTGTGTGTGTGTGTGTGTGTGTGTGTGTGTGTGTGTGTGTGTGTGTGTGTGTGTGTGTGTGTGTGTGCGTGTGTGTGTTTATGTTTGTGTGTGCGTGTGCGTGACCGTGTGCGTGTGCGTGTGCGTGTGCGTGTGCGTGTGTGTGTGTGTATATATAATTATATTAGATTTATTGGATATTTGAGGATTAAGAGTATCCAGTTATAAAACGGATTTTTTTCGAATAAAAAAACTGTTATGAAGTACAGATTTTCATGTTCGTTCGCACAAATGTAAGATCGAATGACAAACACAGCTAGCGAAGAGAGTGACCCGAAAACAGTGACCTATAGTTTATTTCGTAGCCTCACAGACGGAGCCACTAAATAGCTTCCAAGTGTCCTGTTTTGTTTTAAAGTAGGTTTATATCTTGTCTTGTAACCGGTGAGTGACACTCGACTGCAACAGGAATATTATACAGACCGACTAACCAATGCAAACTATTATCGGGATTCATATGGAATTTTAACTCAAAAATAAGGATTTCAGCTAAGAAAATGCGTGTCTTACCACTCGAGCTGCTGACTAGAGTCGTCGATATCAACGCCATGATCATTTGATGTTGCATGGCTTCAGAGGCGCGAGTGTTGCAAGCAAAACGCCGGACTGTCGGTCGAGGGGGACGGTGGTTCGTTCCGTCTAGTTGCCTTTCGTTAAACTCACGTTGCGGAACAGAAAAAGTCTTTGGTCCCTTCTATTTGGTGTCAATGCCAGAGGAATTAAAATATCTCACACACGGAGTAAATGTGTAGTCCATCGTGGACTCACACAGTGATGGATCACTCGATCTTGACCCCGGCGGATGGGATTGCTTCCCCGTCGGGCGTGTGAAAGGCACCGAGCACGCAGCGTATATAGCAGCAATGCCTTCGTTGACTCCCTATACAAGGGTCTACTGCAGTGTGTGAGTTCACGGTTCTTCCTCTCCTCGGTTCACGACTGCGAAGACGTGTCCAAACCCGACCGGTTCCTGCACTGTCATCAAACAAGGCTACCTACAATTGAACTCACGGCGCTTCCAATACAATGTTAGACTGTTCAGTCGCTCAACGGACAACATAAGGTACGACACCATCGATTGTTTCACCGTAACCGCTGATCGGTGTCCAACTATTGATTCCCGACCGAGAGGTGAACGCACTAAGAGGCGGTCATCCACAGAGCCAGTTGCAGCTGTGCTGATGTTGTCTCTACGGCGACCGTATACATACATATTACATACCTACGACGTGCTTATTGGCGTCACCAGTAAGTGAATCTAGGTGTCAGAAAGTTCGTTGCTTTGGCACCCTAAATAAAAGATAGCAACGTACAGAATGGACACATCGACAGCATAATTTTACCCTAGTAAATGTACAGCAGAACTGTCGGGGTTGCTAGTAATCTACCAAATACGGGAACACCTGTATAAAGCGCGTTACGCAAACGTAGTTATGCAGGGGAAGCCCCTATATAACTACTGTGTAGATCCCATTTGTATATTGTTATGCTGTTGTATGTGCATATTAGATTTAGTATGAGAGCACTGCATTACTTCAGTTGCCGAACAGCCACGTGTTGTGCGTTCGTAGCAGACCATACAGGGGCTTCAAACCTCTCCGGGCTTCATACCATCCAGGCGCTTTTATCTTTCTAGGGTTTCAGGCCCTACTGGGGTTTCTGAATTCAGAAAGGCTTCAGGTCTTCCAAGGACTTCAGACCGTACTGATGCTTCACATCATCTCAGGGATCCAGACCCTCAAGGGACTTCGGACCCTTCCGGAGTTTCACACACTTTGGGGGCTTCACACCCTCCAATGGCTCTAGGACCTACTGGGGATTGATATCCTCCGGGAACTTCATACTCCTTTGCGGGTTCATACCCTTCTTGGTTTTAGGCCCTCCGGGGATTTCAGGCCATCGAGGCGTTTCAGGCATTTAGCATTCGATGGATTTACTTGAAGAACCAACCCGTCATCAAACATCCGGCGACCGAACTGCACACGAAGGCAGACAACGTGTTAATTACACCACGTCGTCCAGATGGTAGACAGAACAAGAGCCGAAAGTACTTGCAACACCTGTAGCATTGCATTGTTGCAGTGTTATATCACGCTCGACGATTCGGAGTCCCTAGTATATTGGTGGCATCTGACTAGTTGGGGTAGTTTTACTATTGTGATAGTATTCTGACAGTTATGTTATTATCGCAGTAACTGTTGTGATCGGGTCATAAAAGTAACGATTGTATTGCAGCGTTGTGGATTAGTGAATGCCTAGGAATGCATTCCTGAGACGCAATGTACGAGTGGCAACATCGCGTAGCTTTGCAGGCGGCTAATTCTCAAAATGGAGATTTTCTCACTTTCCCTCCCCCCTCTCTCTCACACACGCACGCACGCACGCACGCACGCACACACGCTCACACACACACACACACACACACACACACACACACACACACACACACACACACACACACACACACACACACTGAAAGGAAATCATCACTGTACAGTGTGTGAAAACTTTGTTCTATTTACCGTGAACATGCCATGTTTGTGTTAATTTGTTCTTGTGTGGAATCCTTTGTTCTTTTGACAGTGTGTTGGGGCTTACCATTTTCATTATCAGAAATACCGAGACAAACCGATTACGCATGCGTCACCGCTGCACCCTTCCCGTGCGCGGCGGCGATATTAATTTGCATTACACGCCCAAAACAAACGCGCATGGCACGCGGGTAAAGCACCCCACCACAATTGCCGACCCCACATCTGATCCGTGGGTATTTTCGTCATATACTGTGAAAAAAATCATCAAAATCGGAGAAAATGTTTTGGTTAACATTCTATGCGTGAATGATTAGTCCTATGTTTGCAGTGTAAGTGACAGCAAAAGATCGGATATCTAGGAAATGGCACGTTCAAAAGCCTGTACATGACATACTGCCGCAGACTGGTCATTTGCCGACCCAGCATTCAATCTGTAGGTATAATATTATGTGGCATATATACTGAGAAAATATAGTGTAAATCGGAGATATGGTTTGGTTAACCTGCTTGAATGATTAGTCCTAATTTGCAATGTAAAATCGCAGCAAAAGGTAGAATATTTAATAACACGTTCAAAAGCCTATATATAAATTATATGAAATGCTGCCTCAGACTGGGCATTTGCCGACCAGGCATTCAATCCGTAGGTATCTTCAGCATATACTCTGAAAATATCATCGAAATCGGAGACATTTTTTTATTAACACCTTATACTTGAATGATTAGTCCTATGTTTGCAATGTAAGTGGCAGCGAAATATCGGATATCTAGGAAATGGCAACGTTCAAAAGTCTGTATAGTACGTGACATGCTGCCGCAGACTGGTCATTTGCCGACCCGGCATTCAATATGTAGGTATATGTGGCATATAAACTGTGAAAAAAAAGAGTGTAAATCGGAGAAATGGTTTAATTAACCTGCTTGAATGATTAGTCCTATGACTCCTATGTTGGTAGTGTAGGCTCTAAATAGCAGTAACCGATTAGATAACTTCAGACACATTATATTCCTGAAATAAAATGAGGGACCCTTTAAGCAGTAGGACAATTTATTTTAGAAACTGTACCCATGCTACCAATGACACAAAACCAGTATTTGTTTGATAACACAAGATAATTGTTTTATGTGATCTCACAATTACAGCATAAGAAGCATTTACGTAAACTTTATTGTGACGGTTTCAGATATATGTTCAGAAGTAGGTACATGTATGTGAAATACTAGAGCAGACCTGTCATCTGTTGGCCCGGCATTCGGTCCGTATGTATCTTCGGCATCTTCGGCATCTTCGGCATCTTCGGCATAAAATGTGAAAATATCATCGTAATCGGAGAACATTTTTTTTAACATTCACTGCTTGAGGGATTAGTCCTATGTTGGCAGTGTTGACCCTAAATAGTAGTAATAGATTAGATAACTTCAGTAACCAGTATTTTCAAAAGCCTATATGAAATGCTGGCATATATCGGTCAGTTGCCGACATGTACACTAGTTGCAGGCACAACGTAGCACCAACACGTGCAGTTTCAAGGCAATTGAAAGTAAAATGTTAGTTTCATAGTGGTCTGGACGGTAGGTTGAAATTATTGTAAATGTACTATATATGTTACTCATTCAAACATTCCATAGTAGTCGGAATGGGTTATGGGGGCTAAACCCCCCAATATTTCGAGTGGATGGTTAAGCACCACCTCCAGTATTTTTTTAATTTGAAAATATCTCCAGGTTTCGAAAGTAATGCCCGACAGCAGCGGGTGCTGAAGTTCCGGTGTCCCGGGCCCCGATTCAGCCGTGCCAGGATTCCTCAAAACGCATACTGCGCATGCGCGCGAAGGCGCAGTAGGCACTTTGATGAGATGTGACGTCACTTTTTTCACAGCCGTGCCAGAAGTATCCGCGGTCGTATAGTTTATGTGAATTAGTAGTTGTACGTCGATTCATTTAGTTCTACGTGTTTTTAAGGAGGTATGGTGACTATGGGGAGGGGGGCAGAGACAACAAATACATGATGTATATGGCATGCTTTAAGCATTAGTTGGTGCAGGGCACACATCGCCCAGTCCTGGCAGGAGCCGACAAGTGTCGCCGTCAACGCATCAGGAATGCGATACATAAAGCGGTCAATAAATACGAAATAGACGGTGGGTAAAATGTTAGCGATCCATAGTCCTCACTAGTAATAAACTAACACAGTACAAGTAAACTTATATGTCTTAATTTGTTTCTCATTAAATACAACAACACGTTTCCCGAAAGGACGACGCTATTCGCACAGCTGCTCCGCGAATGATTATGCTGGTGAGAATAAAATTCGTACTACCTAGTAATTTTATCGTGTCAACAAAAGCACAACATACTTTCACAATATATCTATATTCAACCCTGTATTCTCACATTATTTGAACGTCGTGCCAACAAACTCTTAGAAAAGTTGTTTTGAGTGAAGTAGGCCTAGTTAGACCAAATAAATCAAAAAAGAAAATCTCTCAAGAGACGCTTACTGCCCAAACTCGTGCATCCTATCTGCTGTGTAACTGTGTGTCACATGGTTCTTATACAAGATCAGACACTGTATTAGTAAATGTTTTGTTAAATTATTTGATTTGTTTTATCTCCTGTTGAGCTGAGAAATGTGGTACACGAAGTCGACGAAACATTGACTCAGAAGTCCAGGCCAACTCCTTTGCTGCAAACTCTATGAAATGTATTTTGTTCCCGAGAAAGGTCTGCTATGTTCATTGCTATGAAACAACTTTTTTGTTACTTCTTATTCTTCACAATAGAGTGAAGAATAAGAAGTAACAAACTCTGTGTAAGGTAATTTAATGCTCATATATTAAACAAACTAACAAACTCTGTGTAAGGTAATTTAATGCTCATATATTAAACAAACTAACAAACTCTGTGTAAGGTAATTTAATGCTCATATATTATCTTCTTAACATTTGTGTGGTGACCTCTGTACAGAGGAATATCCCACAGTAAGCACATACGTGGGTCTAATTTAAAATAAGGTTGATAACAACAATATATGATGAAGTTTAGCTTCCATTAATTGACTCAATAACCCAATGTCTGAAATGGCTAACTGTTTTTCCTATATAATTTTCAGTGTTATGTTTAATTCGAACAGAACAATGTTAGAGCATCAAGAAACTAGCAAACTATATCCCAAATGACGGTTTACCCATTTGATAATTAAATAATAACAATTGTTATACCCAATTTAGCAGTAAACCTAAATTGTCTCTTTTACTACAAAAGTATTGATTTATGGCATAATTATTAACCACCACTCTACTGTCTACTGGTTCTTCGCGCCCTTCTAAAGGCTTGTATAGCACCTGGAGATATGATAAAGGTGGCAGATACTATGTATGGAATGTATTATTTTATGTAGTGTTTGTTTATTATACTTATAGAGGACTTTTAGAGGATGATCAGTACATTAAGTTGAAACACTGTTGTATGATGTCTGAACAAGAAAAACAACCGACTCCTCCAATGTTGACAGCATTCAGCAAAAACAGACTCCACAAAGACATATTGTTTGATCGTCACTTTCTGGACACATGCTACATCTGCAAAATAAAAGAACTCGGTTATTGAGAATTGTGAAAAATAAATGTGCTAATGATTTTTTAATAAAGGAAATGAAGTACAGTGCACGCCACATAACTTGAACTCGGTTAAGTCGATTTTAATTTAAGTCAACCCTTTTTCCTTCTCTAAAATCCAAGTTTCAGTTAAGTCGACGCGATTTCCCTGCCTGGTCATATTTCTTTCATTAGGTTAACTCGAATTTCTTAAATCTTTACTATTAAACATTTAAATTCTGTCGGCAGATATGAATATAAAACGTTATTATCGTATTTATAAAGTGATTTTTGTAAGGATTTAGTTACTCTTTCACTTGACATTTCTCTCACTCAGAATGTTTGGGTTTTACTCACTGATATTTCACTGTCAGTTGGAATTAGTGCTCAGAACACTTGTTAATTTATTTCCACATTATTTCTGACATTATTCACTAAAGCTGTTTGACCACACCCCGCAATGCCTAGGCCAAGAGAAATGTCTTTCAAAGACAATCAGCTTGCCTTTTTGAGTAACTGATTAACTTTATTTAAAAAAAATTTGTTTGTAATTAATGGTAGATGCTAATGTCTTGGTTTTAGTTGTTGGTTTGATCCCAACTGGTATTGCATTTTGTGCAAAATTACCTCTGGCATGGGCTTATTGACCGAAACATTGCATCTCCTCTTGTAATTTACTGATGTTGAATTGGAAATGCTCACCAAACAGTTATTATATTCAACATTTAATTAATTGACTTTGACTAATTATTTCTGGTGCTGTGGAAATTATGCAGGATAATTGATTACATTAATAAAAATTTGCCCTGGCCCATAATGAGTCAAATCCCTTATTTTAAAATAATGGCTTACTTTTAGGGTATTTGAATGAACTTATGCTGGGCAAAATGTTAAAATAAAGGCATTGGGCAAGGTCCTGCAAAGGCACTTTCCCGAAAATGAATGTACAGTGTATACATATCCATTGACTTAGATTATAAAATGATCTTCAATTCACCAAAACTTAGATAAGCTAGGAAATGTCTACAAGTGTTAATGTAAAGTGTATAATTTGTTATGTCAAGAGCTGTTCTGGAATTTAAGTAAATAAATCTAAGTTTCAAAATCATATAACTAAATTGCACGGTTGGTTTTCTGCCGAGCAGAAAGGTATTCCTGCCGTGCTCATGGCAGAAATAGAGTATAAAGGTTTTTTGTCTGGGGTAACATTTGCCCAGAGGGGCTTTTGTCCAACTACTTGCATTCATGTGTGAATTTTGTTGTGCCCATGTGTACAGGACTTGTCACCTGACCACACATGGACGGCAGCATTCCTTTTTTGTTCAGTCTTTCTCCTATCTCCGCTCTCCCAGTCCATGTGCACCCTAGTTCTATTACCAGCCTAGACGTCGGCTGGTAATTATAATTAACTATCACCTGGTCATCTTGTGGTCAATGGAAAGTTTTGTTTTGAAGAATGTTCGCATGTTTTCTACTATGAGGGCAAAAACATGCCAACCCTCCTAAACTGTTACGCTAGAAAAAATATCTTGAGTGCTGAATTGGATGATGCTTCAAATGAGAGGTAAACAATGGTCTAATTAATTTACTTTCTTAAATAACGTTACAACTATAAAATAATAGTACTCTTGCTTGTCTCTAAGTACCAACATTTACAAATAATGCTGATGTGACTTACCCGGTAATAAATATTTCTAGATACTGGGGCATTGGTGCACAAACCACCCCATACCAACATACGTCAGCTCATCATCACTGATGTGGATGAAAGGAGAAGAATCCTGTGGCAGATGCACTCGGCACCGCATGCTGGCCACAGTGGCATCAATGCCACTGTA
Source organism: Escarpia spicata (assembly GCA_963995525.1). NCBI lineage: Eukaryota > Metazoa > Annelida > Polychaeta > Sabellida > Siboglinidae > Escarpia > Escarpia spicata. The sequence continues at coordinate 7,680,451 of OZ023206.1, read as the reverse complement.
GATAAGATCACCCAGTCCTACTGGAAGGGTTTGAAAGATGATGTCAAGACATGCGTAAGTGGCCTTCACATTGACAGTCTACTTCATACACTGTAATCGATTTATGAAGCACACTGTTTTTTAATGTTGCATGTTTAACAAACTAGATGTCTGATATTGTTTATATATAATCATAAACATCGGTGTTACCTATTGTGTGTTTTGCATTGAATTTCAGCACTCCAGCCATAAATTAACAATCAAACATTTAGATACACTATATTTGTCAGAAATTTATATAAACAAATCATTGTAATGAATTTGAATTGTTATAGTTTTTTTTACCCAAAAATTATTTATTCTCACATATGCATGTTGCATTTACTTTGTTATTTGTAATGTTTCAGATTGCCAGATGCGATGCATGTCAACGGTATGAGAAGTTCAAGACTGTAGCTCCAAAGCTAACACCAATAAAGATTGTTGAACCAATGCATATGGTTGGGATGGGATAACAGAGGGAGTTATTTAATTATAAATTTGCTGTTCCACTCATCAGAGAAACATGGAAACTGTACAGGGAACCTTAGCAGTTCTCCAGATTGCGCCACTGTGAATGAATTTAAAATCAAAGTACTGCAATGGTGCTAACTGCTGGCCGCGGTTTGTTGCACCATGTATGGGTGTAAGCCTTGGTTTGTTGCACCATGCATGGGTGTAAGCCTTGGTTTGTTGCACCATGCATGGGTGTAAGTCTTGGTTTGTTGCACCATGCATGGGTGTAAGCCTTGGTTTGTTGCACCTTGCATGGGTGTAAGCCTTGGTTTGTTGCACCTTGCATGGGTGTAAGCCTTGGTTTGTTGCACCTTGCATGGGTGTAAGCCTTGGTTTGTGGCTCCATGCATGGGTGTAAGCCTTGGTTTGTTGCACCTTGCATGGGTGTAAGCCTTGGTTTGTTGCGCCATGCATGGGTGTAAGCCTTGGTTTGTTGCACCTTGCATGGGTGTAAGTCTTGGTTTGTTGCACCTTGCATGGGTGTAAGCCTTGGTTTGTTGCGCCAAGCATGGGTGTAAGCCTTGGTTTGTTGCACCATGCATGGGTGTAAGCCTTGGTTTGTTGCACCATGCATTGGTGTAAGCCTTGGTTTGTTGCACCATGCATGGGTGTAAGCCTTGGTTTGTTGCACCATGCATGGGTGTAAGCCTTGGTTTGTTGCACCATGCATGGGTGTAAGCCTTGGTTTGTTGCACCTTGCATGGGTGTAAGCCTTGGTTTGTTGCACCATGCATGGGTGTAAGCCTTGGTTTGTTGCACCATGCATGGGTGTAAGCCTTGGTTTGTTGCACCATGCATGGGTGTAAGCCTTGGTTTGTTGCACCTTGCATGGGTGTAAGCCTTGGTTTGTTGCACCATGCATTGGTGTAAGCCTTGGTTTGTTGCACCATGCATGAGTGTAAGCCTTGGTTTGTTGCACCATGCATGGGTGTAAGCCTTGGTTTGTTGCACCATGCATGAGTGTAAGCCTTGGTTTGTTGCACCTTGCATGGGTGTAAGCCTTGGTTTGTTGCACCATGCATTGGTGTAAGCCTTGGTTTGTTGCACCATGCATGGGTGTAAGCCTTGGTTTGTTGCACCATGCATGGGTGTAAGCCTTGGTTTGTTGCACCATGCATTGGTGTAAGCCTTGGTTTGTTGCACCATGCATGGGTGTAAGCCTTGGTTTGTTGCACCATGCATGGGTGTAAGCATTGGTTTGTTGCGCCATGCATGGGTGTAAGCCTTGGTTTGTTGCGTCATGCATGGGTGTAAGCGTTGGTTTGTTGCACCATGCATGGGTGTAAGCCTTAGTTTGTTGCTCCATGCATGGGTGTAAGCCTTGGTTTGTTGCACCATGCATGGGTGTAAGCCTTGGTTTGTTGCACCATGCATGAGTGTAAGCCTTGGTTTGTTGCACCTTGCATGGGTGTAAGCCTTGGTTTGTTGCACCTTGCATGGGTGTAAGCCTTGGTTTGTGGCTCCATGCATGGGTGTAAGCCTTGGTTTGTTGCACCTTGCATGGGTGTAAGCCTTGGTTTGTTGCACCTTGCATGGGTGTAAGCCTTGGTTTGTTGCGCCATGCATGGGTGTAAGCCTTGGTTTGTTGCACCTTGCATGGGTGTAAGCCTTGGTTTGTTGCACCTTGCATGGGTGTAAGCCTTGGTTTGTTGCTCCATGCATGGGTGTAAGCCTTGGTTTGTTGCACCTTGCATGGGTGTAAGCCTTGGTTTGTTGCGCCATGCATGGGTGTAAGCCTTGGTTTGTTGCACCTTGCATGGGTGTAAGCCTTGGTTTGTTGCACCTTGCATGGGTGTAAGCCTTGGTTTGTGGCTCCATGCATGGGTGTAAGCCTTGGTTTGTTGCACCTTGCATGGGTGTAAGCCTTGGTTTGTTGCGCCATGCATGGGTGTAAGCCTTGGTTTGTTGCACCATGCATGGGTGTAAGCCTTGGTTTGTTGCACCTTGCATGTGTGTAAGTCTTGGTTTGTTGCACCTTGCATGGGTGTAAGCCTTGGTTTGTTGCGCCAAGCATGGGTGTAAGCCTTGGTTTGTTGCACCATGCATGGGTGTAAGCCTTGGTTTGTTGCACCATGCATGAGTGTAAGCCTTGGTTTGTTGCACCTTGCATGGGTGTAAGCCTTGGTTTGTTGCACCTTGCATGGGTGTAAGCCTTGGTTTGTTGCACCATGCATGGGTGTAAGCCTTGGTTTGTTGCACCTTGCATGGGTGTAAGCCTTGGTTTGTTGCACCTTGCATGGGTGTAAGCCTTGGTTTGTTGCACCATGCATGGGTGTAAGCCTTGGTTTGTGGCTCCATGCATGGGTGTAAGCCTTGGTTTGTTGCACCTTGCATGGGTGTAAGCCTTGGTTTGTTGCGCCATGCATGGGTGTAAGCCTTGGTTTGTTGCACCTTGCATGGGTGTAAGTCTTGGTTTGTTGCACCTTGCATGGGTGTAAGCCTTGGTTTGTTGCGCCAAGCATGGGTGTAAGCCTTGGTTTGTTGCACCATGCATGGGTGTAAGCCTTGGTTTGTTGCACCATGCATTGGTGTAAGCCTTGGTTTGTTGCACCATGCATGGGTGTAAGCCTTGGTTTGTTGCACCATGCATGGGTGTAAGCCTTGGTTTGTTGCACCTTGCATGGGTGTAAGCCTTGGTTTGTTGCACCATGCATGGGTGTAAGCCTTGGTTTGTTGTACCATGCATGGGTGTAAGCCTTGGTTTGTTGCGCCATGCATGGGTGTAAGCCTTGGTTTGTTGCACCTTGCATGGGTGTAAGCCTTGGTTTGTTGCACCATGCATTGGTGTAAGCCTTGGTTTGTTGCACCATGCATGAGTGTAAGCCTTGGTTTGTTGCACCATGCATGGGTGTAAGCCTTGGTTTGTTGCACCATGCATTGGTGTAAGCCTTGGTTTGTTGCACCATGCATGGGTGTAAGCCTTGGTTTGTTGCACCATGCATGGGTGTAAGCATTGGTTTGTTGCGCCATGCATGGGTGTAAGCCTTGGTTTGTTGCGTCATGCATGGGTGTAAGCGTTGGTTTGTTGCACCATGCATGGGTGTAAGCCTTAGTTTGTTGCTCCATGCATGGGTGTAAGCCTTGGTTTGTTGCACCATGCATGGGTGTAAGCCTTGGTTTGTTGCGTCATGCATGGGTGTAATCGTTGGTTTGTTGCACCATGCATGGGTGTAAGCCTTAGTTTGTTGCTCCATGCATGGGTGTAAGCCTTGGTTTGTTGCACCATGCATGGGTGTAAGCCTTGGTTTGTTGCTCCATGCATGGGTGTAAGCCTTGGTTTGTTGCTCCATGCATGGGTGTAAGCCTTGGTTTGTTGCGCCATGCATGGGTGTAAGCCTTGGTTTTTTTTTTGCGCCATGCATGGGTATAAGCCTTGGTTTGTTGCGCCATGCATGGGTGTAAGCCTTGGTTTGTTGCTCCATGCATGGGTGTAAGCCTTGGTTTGTTGCGCCATGCATGGGTGTAAGCCTTGGTTTGTTGCGCCATGCATGGGTGTAAGCCTTGGTTTGTTGCGCCATGCATGGGTGTAAGCCTTGGTTTGTTGCGCCATGCATGGGTGTAAGCCTTGGTTTGTTGCACCTTGCATGGGTGTAAGCCTTGGTTTGTTGCACCATGCATGGGTGTAAGCCTTGGTTTGTTGCGCCATGCATGGGTGTAAGCCTTGGTTTGTTGCGCCATGCATGGGTGTAAGCCTTGGTTTGTTGCGCCATCCATGGGTGTAAGCCTTGGTTTGTTGCGCCATGCATGGGTGTAAGCCTTGGTTTGTTGCTCCATGCATGGGTGTAAGCCTTGGTTTGTTGCGCCATGCATGGGTGTAAGCCTTGGTTTGTTGCGCCATGCATGGGTGTAAGCCTTGGTTTGTTGCGCCATGCATGGGTGTAAGCCTTGGTTTGTTGCGCCATGCATGGGTGTAAGCCTTGGTTTGTTGCACCTTGCATGGGTGTAAGCCTTGGTTTGTTGCACCATGCATGGGTGTAAGCATTGGTTTGTTGCGCCATGCATGGGTGTAAGCCTTGGTTTGTTGCGCCATGCATGGATTTAACAAGATTGCCATCCAGAAAATTACTCTGGATGGCAGTTGGACAAGGAAGCCTTTTGGCTTATCGAGAGTCCAATACTTTTTATCTACATGTATCCCGCCTTTTTAAGGTGTGTGTCGATTTTATTTTTAAACATATTCACGCTACTAGCACCAACACAATCAGGAGATAATCTGTTCCATTCATTTACAGTCCTTTGTGAGAATGAGAACTTTCTTATATCTAATCTACACTGCTCCTTTACTAATGTAGCTTCATGTCCTCTGGTCCTTCTATCTTTCTTAACTGAGAAAAAAATGTTTCTATCAATATTTTCATAACCATTCAATATTTTAAACACTTCTATGTGATCTCCTCTCAATCTCCTGGTCTCTAGTGTTGTTAAACCACATTCTTTTAGGCGTATTTCGTAACTAAGATCCCTCAGATTTGGTATCATTTTAGTCATTCTCCTCTGTACTCTTTCTAGCATATCTATGTCCTTCTTGCGATATGGCCTCCATGCTTGTATACAATATTCTAAATGAGGCCTCACTATTGTTTTGTACAGCGGTACTATAATTTTTTTTTTCTTATACGCTATATTTCGCCTAATTAATCCAAGGATTTGATTTCCCTTTGACGCTGCAATTCCGCACTGCTCTGAAACCTTCATATCAGCACTAATGGTTAAACCTAAGTCCTTTTCTTTTACAGTAGTACTTAGAACAGTACCCCCCATTTTATATTTTACCTCTTCATTCCCATGACCTGTGTGGAGGCATTTACATTTCCCAAAATTGAACAGCATTTGCCACTTTTCAGACCATTTGATCAACCTATCAAGATCATCTTGTAAATGCTGTCTGTCTCCATCACTTTTAATCCTTCTAAACACTTTTGTATCATCCGCAAATTTCAACACCTTGCTTGTTATATCATCGTCCAAATCGTTGATATATATTAAGAATAATATAGGCCCTAGTACTGATCCCTGTGGTACCCCACTCAATACCGATTTCCAGTTTGAAGCCTCCCCATCAACTACTACACGTTGTCTTCTGTCATTCAGCCATTTTTCTATCCAGTTTATTATACCATTTCCTATGCCATGGGCCTTTAGCTTAAGGAGTAATCTTTGATGTGGTACTTTGTCGAAAGCTTTTTGAAAATCTAAATAGATGATATCTACTGATGATCCCTCATCTACCCACCTAGTGATGTCTTCCAAAAAACATAACATATTTGTTAAGCATGACCTCGCTTTAAAAAACCCATGTTGGGATGGGTTTATCAAGTTATGTTTAACAAGAAAATCCACCATGTGATCTTTAATTAGTCTTTCTGTAAGCCTTGGTTTGTTGCACCTTGCATGGGTGTAAGCCTTGGTTTGTTGCGCCATGCATGGGTGTAAGCCTTGGTTTGTTGCGCCATGCATGGGTGTAAGCCTTGGTTTGTTGCGCCATGCATGGGTGTAAGCCTTGGTTTGTTGCGCCATGCATGGGTGTAAGCCTTGGTTTGTTGCTCCATGCATGGGTGTAAGCCTTGGTTTGTGGCTCCATGCATGGGTGTAAGCCTTGGTTTGTTGCACCATGCATGGGTGTAAGCCTTGGTTTGTTGTACCTTGCATGGGTGTAAGCCTTGGTTTGTTGCACCATGCATGGGTGTAAGCCTTGGTTTGTTGCGCCATGCATGGGTGTAAGCCTTGGTTTGTTGCGCCATGCATGGGTGTAAGCCTTGGTTTGTTGCTCCATGCATGGGTGTAAGCCTTGGTTTGTTGCACCTTGCATGGGTGTAAGCCTTGGTTTGTTGCGCCATGCATGGGTGTAAGCCTTGGTTTGTTGCGCCATGCATGGGTGTAAGCCTTGGTTTGTTGCGCCATGCATGGGTGTAAGCCTTGGTTTGTTGCGCCATGCATGGGTGTAAGCCTTGGTTTGTTGCACCATGCATGGGTGTAAGCCTTGGTTTGTTGCGCCATGCATGGGTGTAAGTCTTGGTTTGTTGCGCCATGCATGGGTGTAAGCCTTGGTTTGTTGCGCCATGCATGGGTGTAAGCCTTGGTTTGTTGCGCCATGCATGGGTGTACGCCTTGGTTTGTTGCGCCATGCATGGGTGTAAGCTAGTGCAGAATTAATAATTGAATTGCTGTCAGTATTACTGTTAACTTGGGTTGTTTTGTCTGTAGAACTATATTAACAGAGTACAGTAGAACTGTACTAAGAGAGTACAGTAGAATTGTACTAAGAGAGTATAGTAGAACTTCACAATGTAATTTACCCTGCAAATTGGCACCCTGTCACTGTGTTAATTTTTTATCATTTTAAATTACTGTTAATCTACTAAACTCATTACTTTTGTAAAGCAACCGCTCATCGTTTTCTCTTTAAGGTGGTTATACTATACACAATTGAGAGTGTGCAATGTCAGCTAGTGAACTAAGACTGTGTAATGTGTGCAACATGGCCAACACAATTACTGACAGATGGATAGTGTTCCTCAAAGATATATGCAATGTTACCAATGGAAACTGTGTAAATAAATTGTTGGCAAAGTTATTCATTGCTGAATTGATTAGTGAAAGAATTCAAGTTTTGAGAAACAGTGTTGACAGTTTAATGCACAACATTTGTGACCCACCATGCCAAAATGAGACGCAACTTGATAAATTCATACCTCAATAATAACTATATTCTCATTACTTCCAGAGATACAGCTATTTTAATGTTAGAAATACAAAAAGTATTGTTTCAAGAAAAACAGTTTCAAAGTTTTCTCTCAGCTGGCTATGGTTTTTACTTTCTTGACTGGTTTTAATTCTGTCGGCTGTGATTTTTCACTTTGTGGTTTCACACTGTTGGCCATAGTTTAGAACATTGTCAGCAATAACAAAATTGACAGTTGTCACAAAACTCAGTACGAAACACATGTTGGTAAAAATTTTACAATTTCCACATCACAATTAACACATGACAGATTTGTCTATTCAGGAATGTTTCACAATGGATGCTCAATAACAAATTGTGACAGTATCTCATAACTCGTAATGACTATCAGTAGGGTAAGAATTTTTCGAATGATGTGTCACATATATCACAGAGGGAATGCATATTTGATAGGTGCCATTGGTTGGTATAATTGGTCTCTGAGGTAAGAAAATGAGATGTTGAGTGTGTGCATAGGTTAATTTGTTAGTAGCCAGCAAGTTTGGCTATGAAGGTGTTGAGTGTGCGCATATAGGTTAGTTTTGCTAGTAGCCAACAGGTTTGGCTAAGGTGCTTAAATGTTTCTTTTATGAAGTTGTCGATGTATGGTGTATTAATACACTGGCAATGACTGAAGGCAGTTCAATCCAGTCAGTTGAATGTGTTGCATATAACACCAAATATTGGTTGGCTGGTTGTTTAGCCTAAATGATTTGTGGATTGGATTTGTTAAATTGTACACCACATAACATGATATTGTACATAATAAACTCAGTTTAGTTTAGAAATTAAGTAGAAAACAGTTTATTTTATATAATCAATCAGATTCGGAAGTAAGGACAGCCACATGTGTTATTCCACAAGGATCTATGCTAGGTCCAGTTCTGTTCATGTTATATTAAAACAACATTGTTAAAACAATAAATATGTTATTTACAGATGACACAACAGATGACACAACTTTCACTTACACACAAACGTTACTAGGCTTATTGAAGAAGTAAATTCGGAACACAATAGGATATCAGCATGGATTCATTGTAACAAAATATCACTAAACAGAAATAAAACTAATTTATTATATTTACTCTTGAAAATAAGACGATGATCATGATATAATTAAAATAAATGTAATTAGTATAATTCAAGTTACTTCAATAACATGTTTAGGAATTTACCTAGAGGAAACCGGTCACTACATATTGTAATTCATTTGTATGTGAACCAGTGGCACCCCTTGTATGCGTTATATATATATATATAAATAACCAGTTATATATATATAAATTAAAGCCATTTTTATCACACAATATGCTGTGCCCTAATGTGTGCAAATAGTTATCCATCAAATAAAGGATAAATAAACATAACATTTTTACATAAGAAGACAATCGGAATAAGTAGGCCTACTATATTTTTTATTTATTAAAGCAAACAGTTAATTATGTTGATTAATTTACCACCATTTCAAGAAGAAAGTATTTCGTATGCACAAAAGAATAGCACGACACGGCGGCTGTGCATATAGACAGTGCCGTGCGCCACATATCACGATAGCCTCAGTACTAGTTATAGCCTCGATTATAGATCATGAACAACAAAAAGAGCGCTCTAAATCACACAATATGTTTGTGTGCGTGAAAATAATCATGCAAGTTATTCCATTTTATTTTTAATATGTATACTAACAATTATACTGGAAAACATTTCGTATTACTAACCCAAACCACCTTAGTAACAACGCGGAATCCTGGCACGCACCTACTCTGGGCCCGCTACCGGCTCAGACTCCGATATACAACTCGTTCCGACTTCTATGCATTTACTTGCTGTTCTTCTACTAGAATAAATACGTTGACTGTTTGCTGTCCGTCAACTGTCGTTTAATAGCCCGAAACATTGTACGCAATTTGCATTTCACTCCACGAAATATTCGAAATATATGTCAACAGACAGATAGATATAATAAAATAATACTCGCTGTTGCCTCTCAGTATCATTTATTGCAGAGCCAGACGTAACTACCGTTGATGTGTTTGGTTCCCACGGTCTTTACACACTCGACATGACAGGTCTTGCAGAGCCAGACGTCCCTACCGATGATGTGTTTGGTTCCCACGGTCTTTACACACACGACATGACAGGTCTTGCAGAGCCAGACGTCCCTACCGTTGATGTGTTTGGTTCCCACGGTCTTTACACACACGGCATGACAGGTCTTGCAGAGCCAGACGTCCCTACCGATGATGTGTTTGGTTCCCACGGTCTTTACACACACGGCATGACAGGTCTTGCAGAGCCAGATGTCCTACCGTTGATGTGTTTGGTTCCCACGGTCTTTACACACACGACATAACGGGTCTTGCAGAGCCAGACGCCCCTACCGTTGATGTGTTTGGTTCCTACGATCATTATACACACGACATGATAGGTCTTGCAGAGCTAGACGTCCCTACCGTTGATGTGTTTGGTTCCTACGATCATTATATACACGACATGACAGGTCTTGCAGAGCCAGACTTCCCTACCGTTGATGTGTTTGGTTCCTACGATCATTATATACACGACATGACGGGTCTTGCAGAGCCAGACGTCCCTACCGTTGATGTGTTTGGTTCCTACGGTCTTTACACACACGACATGACAGGTCTTGCAGAGCCAGACGTCTCTACCGTTGATGTGTTTGGTTCCTACGGACTTTACACATACGACATGACAGGTCTTGCAGAGCCAGACGTCCCTACCGTCGATGTGTTTGGTTCCTACGGTCTTTACACACACGACATGACAGGTCTTGCAGAGCCAGACGTCCCTACCGTTGATGTGTTTGGTTCCTACGATCATTATACACACGACATGACAGGTTTTGCAGAGCCAGACGTCCTACCATTGATGTGTTTGATTCCTACGGTCTTTACACACACGAAATGACAAATCTTGCTAATAACTATGTATTATAATGGCAATTAACCGGTAACTGATCCAGGGAAACGGATCTACGACGTTCCTTTAAATGTTCGGGTGCTTCAAAGACTATTTCTCCTCTCACTTATGTTACAATATTGGAGCTTAAATTTGCTCTACAAAATTACTACTATACAACATCATGTTCGTAAAATCATGGAAATTCGCTATAAATATATAAGTAGTTTTAATTGTATGTTGAATTTTTGAAATTATAAATGGAGAATATTAATAACAGCAAATTTGTAAAACGATATTCACATTCAAATCACATTGATGTTCTTAATATACATTAGTTTTTTGTCAATTTTTGATTATGACATTTATTAATAATCTTATTAAAAAAAATCTGTCCTCTTCAAAGCACATAACTAAAAACATTCCTAAATTATGAAAAGGAAATATCTACATTTTTCACTAGATATTTAGAGAAAAATATGGATAGTACATGGCTGTGAAATAGAAAGTTTTACTATATTATCAACTAATTCATTTTGGATTGAAGAAAAAATCTAAATACCATAAACATAACATATTCCACTAATTCCGATATCTCAAAGCAACAGTAAGGATATTATTACCCATGTCTGATGTAGTAGTGAATTCTGATAAAAAGTTATTGTAAGCGCGTGCGATGAATATTTGACTTAAATGTATCTTTTATGCGTGTACCGATCGTACGATGTGCGGGCGATGCTTTAATTGGCTACGTGTTTCGACACAAAAATAGTGCGTTGCGCAGCGACAAAAACAATTAGATCTGTCATTTAACGCGGACGATTGGCACGAACCTAGCGTCTACGAAAGGTCGGTATTTCTGGTAATGTGCAAAAAAGTGGACTTGTCTAGCCATGTAAATTGATATTAATTAAACTGAGAGCAATCTGTTTCTTCAGGTGAACATTTTGTTCAGCTGAGAAAGTCATATCTGTACTCGATTCAGGTGACTAAATCAACTATGAGCATGTATTTCTATCTCCTGTTTTTATTGCGGGGTATTTTGTCATCATTAAATAACTGCAAGTATCGAACATTGTTCCAGGAACCGTTGGCAAAAGAAAATGCCTTTTTGGAGAGTGTTAACCAGATAGGCCTCTTTTCTTCTTTGCCCAGTGAGGCCAGCCAAAAAAACACACCGAGGCTCTCCAGAAACATCCGATTGCAGCCCCTAGAGGCTCGCGAAAAATTTGCTCTTACAGTTCCCGGTGGCAGACATATTGAGACACGCCCCCGATGCTTCACCAATTAGCGCCTGTACAGCTTCTTTGACCTTGGGGCGTCGAATTCCTCGACATGTACGTATGAATTATATGAACAGTTTAAATTATGTGTCTTCAATTAGATTATTTTAGTAAACTGCTGGCTTAAGTTGACTGCTGAACATTCTCCAGGATAGTAAGAACCCTGGTGCTGAATAAATTGGGGAGTCGGGAAGATTGTTCAAAACGAGACTACAGGAACATAGAAAGGATGTTGACAACACAAGGAAAAAGAAATTAAAACATGAGTAGCGAGACAAACTATATTAATGTCGACCATTAACAAATCCGACATCACAGACCACGCAACAACACAAAATCATACCATAGACTGGGAGGGAGCGAAAATAGTGGACAAGGAACCAACAGAAGAACACGACAGATAAGAGAAACCATATGGATCAGAAAGGCCAGGACACCAACCAATTTTGATATGTAAAAAAAACTAATTTGCATATGCTGGCTTAATATTCTTGGTTGTAATTGCTAATGGTTAGTTGTTGTTAACTCTTTCAGTTGCACATGCTGGCTTAATCTTCTTGGTTGTAATTGCTAATTTCCCTTTAAAAAAGGAAGAAAACATATGCGCCTCCTCCTTCTGCGTCTTCTCTTTTTTTCCGTTTCTAAGCTGTCCTTTCCATACAACTATGAAGTTGCCTCTTCGGAATAATCGCTGTAGAATTATCCTAAACCGAATCTCGCCAATCATTCGAATCCGCTAACGTCGATCCTAGTGTCATACCTGTCAAGTACTACTGTTTAGCCGTAGTCACTACGGTTTTATTGATAAAATGGAAACTACGGGCGTAATAGGAAAACCAGGTTTTACTCTTGTGTTTTTATATATATTTGTTAACGAATTTATCGCGTTCGTTATATTTTTGTCGGTAAATTCGCGGACCGACACACTCATCAAACTCATCAAACTCATCAAACTCATCATGCGCGTGTGTGTGCATGTGCGTGTGCGCGCGCAGCGCCAGCCAGACTATTATTGTCGTGTATTAATAATTATTAGTCTCGATTAACCGACTCTCGCCTGGCTGATGTGACTTCGCCAGGCAGATAGTGTGGCTCAGAATCACGTTTTGACTACTCACTGCCAGTAAGCTCGTCTGTATCCCCCAGAATGTTTATATATTATTACTGAACATTCTTCAGGATAGTTCGTTTGTAAATCATAAACTTTCATTTTTCATATCCAAGATGTTTAATTTACCTGGTAGAGGCTTTCGTTGACGTATCACGTCGACTTCATCAGTACCGATGAATGACGTCATCGTACACGTGAGGCAGTTCGTAATTGCCCTCGTCTCGTTGATGGGTGTTTTGGTTTTCCTGATCCAGATGGCTTCCTTGATATTGGGTTCCTTGTCTACAATGTTCACTCCCTCCCAGTCTATGATGTGGTTTTCAGTTGTTGTATGGTCTGTAAGGGCGGATTTATTGATCATCAATCAATCTTTTTTTCCGCTCCTTGTGTATTTCTCATTTTTGTGTGTTCCTCCAGTCTTGTTTTAAGTAGTCTTCCTGTCTCCCCAATGTACTCAGCACCACAATTCTTGCACGGTATTTCGTACACCATGCAGTTCGCCCAGTTCTTCTAGCTGTACTTTGTCCTTGGGATGTACCAACAGGTGCCTGAGGGTGGTGTGGGGACGCATGGCCGTTGCTACTCCATACTTTTTCAGTACTCGATGTACTCTCTCTGAGACCCCCTCTATGTATGGGATGACTATTTGGCTCCGATAGTTTTTGTCCTTAGTCTTTTTGTTGGTCTTTTTCTTCTTACTGCTAGCTGTCACCTTTTCCAAGGCCCTCGACAGATAGTCACATACTCTTAGAGCTCCTCTCAGGTGTTCCACCTCTTCTTACTTGTCTCCCTCCTCCGAAGTTATTGTCTCACACCTGTTCATAAGGGTTCTGACAACTCCCAACTTCTGATGTTTGGGGTGGTGGGACACAAAGTTAAGATATTGGACGTGATACGTTGACGAAAGCCTCTACCAGGTAAATTAAATATCTTGGATATGAAAAATTAAAATTTCTGATTTGTTTATATCTTGTTTGTTTTCTATAATGAAATAAAATTACGAAATAGTACCCTAAATAGTATTATATAAAATAAAATGAATCTTAAACTAAATGAACACAAACAAGAGTTTAGAGTACTTTGTGGGATTCGAACCGAGGAAATAGCAGCTCGACACGCTAGCAATTTAGCCACCAAAACCAACACGTTTTGGATATACTTTGGCGACTATATATATTAGTTAGCAGTCCGACCGTTGCGCGAGACGTCAATACGAGAGCTGCAGCTAAGAGAGCTGCCACCTAGTGAATATGCATGTGATTAAAAGGCAGTAAACTACGAACAAAAGTTTAATCTCGGTTTATTTTTGTGTGTGACATGTTTCATTATAAGTTTAATGTTGAATAGTTGTTATAGTATAGTATTGTCTGATAAAAGTGTATCCTTGTTGAATTTGTTATTTCATAGTTGGCCTGAGAGCCAATCATCGTCTCTACCCGAATCTGGGGTAAAACACCCTACCGGTAACAATGGCAGGAATTAATAATCCAGTCCGTTGTGGTTATGATGGGCCAGTGCTGCCACCTCACGGCGTCTGGATAATCGAGTGTAAGGTGTGTCTGAGGCGTGTCTGGGGCGTGTCGGAGGCGTATACTTAGTTATTAAGCGTTTAAGAAGTCAATTGTGAGTTTGTCCTATATTGTTGTTTATCAGTATTTATGTTGGGTTGGTAGATTAACAGCAGCATAGTTGTCAGTGCTATTAAATACCCAAATTAAACTTTTTCCATCAGTATGTGTATGTAACTGTAAACGCCCTGCTATCGTCCAATCGTACGACTTGTCAACTGCTGTCAGTGTCAAGTCTGTGAGCGAGACACATTGTCACTCTGCATGTTGTCCGTCATTTGAACATATCTAGTTTTCGCTGTTATAACTACGTGTGCCCTGTATGTTTTCCCAAATGTTCTCTTTACTTAACTAACCCAAATTAATTGTCCTACTAACCGCAACCCTATGGCTATTCCTTATCAGCTTAAGTTATGGCTTATTGCCTAAGCCTAAGGCTAATCCTAAGCTTAGGCTAAGGCTAAGGCTAAGCCTAAGGCTAAGGCTATATAAGCCGTCTCGAGCCTATGCCTATGGGCGTATGGCTATGCCTCTGCGTCAACCCAGACTCAGAGGAGCACCTACAAGGTGGATGCTGCTAGTAATAATTTATTAGAGTGGGCAAATAATAATGTTCAGAGATACATTGAATTGAGTACACCCGGGTGACTTACCTTTGATCAGTGGATGCAACATTGAATTTCATTAGTTCTCAATTTTCAGATCACTTAACAAGCTGCTAAAGCTAGGGTACCTTATAATGAAATGAGTATATATATACTTACATGCTGTAGTCTCTCTCTTAGCATGTATTCTAATTCTTTGCAGGGCCTCATATGCTTTTCTGTGTCCTCTGGATAGTTTGTAGGTCCGACCAGTTCCGGTTGTCAGATGAATATGCTTGAGAATATCACTCACATGAACACAGAGATAGTCACTGTGTCATGGGTAGCAATATGATGGTGATGGTCCATGTGGGTAAAGGATGTTCAGTTCAGCCTCTTCATCAGCTGTGTTTGATTACATCGTAGTCGTGAAAGACAATGGTTGTAGTGAGCCAGTGGGATGTGATATTTTGGGTAAGTTTGCTGAGTTTTTACACCAACCATCATTATTTTATAATTCTGATGAATTGTGCAATTGCACACAAAGTGGGCACCTGATGATCCTGCCAGAACACACTGCTGTGGAGGCAGCTCTGGACATTTGTGGAAAAGAACGTTAATTTTTTAATGGGTGTTCTTAAAATGTTGTTATGCCTCTTTCAAGTTACAAAGAACTAGTTGCGTTTGCTTATGGACTCGTTCATCATGAACAAGGATGGAGACAAAGTCTTTTCTCTCTGAGAATAGAATAGAATGCTTCCACCAACTGAATGGTTTCAGAGGACAGGGTTTTTCCTGGTTTGGGATCTGGATCACTCACGATGCCTTTCTCTTTCACTAAATGTTTTGCTCTGTTTGCAATGAAGTGTGATGTGTTGAAGACTGTTTCATATATTGTCACTCAGTCAAATGAAACTGCAATCATCACACATGAAGCTGAGCAGTTATCAATACAATTCAATTTGTAATGCTTACCATATGTGTTATGCAATCAAATGTGTTGATTTGTAATGTTTGAACATTGCTCTATATGCCACAAATAACACAAAATTACAGACAAAGTAGACATGTACATGTGCATGATCTATTCCATCTGGTGGATTATTGCATAACAGTAATCCCTGGTGTATTGAATAACAATTGTGTAATTAGTAAGCATATATATACGGATTTACACAGCAGAGGTAGTACTGTATCTTTGAAGTGAGTTATCCTGTGCCATCCTGGTGTTATCCCCGGGTGTACTCAATTTAATGTAAAATGGCCTAAAAGTGATTGATTTGATGTGGAATGACCCAAAGATATGTCAATTAAATCCATAAATTCAATTATATTTTGTTTAAACTGTTATTGTGAACATAATTTTTAAATAGTTCAGAATCATTCTTTAATGGGACGAAATGAAACCTACAATGAATGTGCCTAAATAATACCATCCATCATCCATCCACCCATCTATCCATTAGTAGAGGTTCAATGATTAGCATATTTGCCATCATTGTTTAGGCAGCCACCCTCGCTATTGCACAATGCCGTGCAATGAAGGCCTGCCCTGCAGTTCTTTCAATCGCCCTTGCACGTTTCGTGCAGCCACCATGTAGGAGGAGGGCAATTGCCATACTTGCGTCGGCGAGAGTGGTCCAGAAAGGAAGCCATTGCTTGCTGCGCTCATCCTGTTCCCATCCCTATTGACCAGACACAGTGATTGCCTAGTGGCAAGCGGTTGACGGAAGAGGGCGGCCTGGGTCGGCCACGACTGCCAGTATAATAATTTATTAGCTTAGCTGTATCAATCCTGACAGCATAAGGGAAAACAAATCTTTGCTACCCGACATAATACCTTGCTGTTAATATGGGAATGTTTATTTCATATTGGTCTGCACAAATTGTTGGCGACATCTTCACAGCACAGATCAGATTGTATATGGCCTATAGTCAGGGGGCTTAATCATATAATTGTACACATCTTTCCACAAGCACCATTGTTGGACCAGCGTTAGATATGGCCATGACATTTCATTTTTCCGCGAGAGCCAAACTGGGCTCCTTACGTGGCGGTCATATTGGACAAATCCAAAATGACCACTGCCTGTCATAAGGTTGTGCAATAACTTTAGAACTAAAAGTAGTAGAAACATAAATGAGACCACTTTTTAGGGGTTCTCGAGAAAGGCGAATCCATTTCCTGTGTTAATTTGCCTATTCTAGGTTCAGGTCACGTGATAAGGTCGCATTCAAGGTAATTTTGTGCCAAATAATGACATCAAATAACGTACTATAACGTATATTCACCATCTTGGTGTCATGTTCCATCTAAATGTTGCCTTAGACTATAGATGCATTAGGAATGAATATCTGGGGTAAAGGTCACTTCAGTGAAAGTAAAAGTCAAATTTGCTCATAAATGCTCAAAAACCTACATATCTGTTGATGATCTTACTGTGTGAACAGGGGTATATTTTATAGTAATGTTGGAACCGATAATGAAAGGCCAAATGGAGGTCATATAATGAAAGTCAAGGTCAAGATCAGTGTCATCATTTATTATAGAAACTTCTGATTATGTACAACTGGGAATGTAACCCAGTCCATAGTAATGATACTATTATTCTAGAAATAGCAATGATATGCCAATAATATTTTGTTTCAACCGTTATTGTGAACATACAATTTTAAAACAGTTCAGAATCATTGCTTCAATGGATCGAAACGAAACCTACAATGAATGTTTCCTAAATGATATCATCCATCATCCGTCCACCCATATATCCATTAGTAGAGGTTCAATGGTTAGCATTTTTCTCATCACTGTTTAGGCAGCCACCCTCGCTCTTGCACAATACCGTGCAACGAAGGCATACCCTGCAGCACTTGCAATTCCCCTTGCACCTTTCGTGTAGCCACAATGTAGGAGGAGAGCACAAGTCATACTTGCGTCGGCGAGAGTGGTCCAGAAAGGAAGCCATTGCTTGCTGCGCTTACAATGTTCTCATCGCTATTGACAGGGATTGCCTGGTGGCAAACGGTTAACTGCTTCCATATGAAACAGGCTTGGAACAAGTACCTTTTGACATGCTCAAAGAGAGCAGCCTGGTTCGGCGATATACTATCGAGTGAACGACTGCCATTGCAGAAGAGATGATGCCTTGCATCGTTGACATTTGCAGAACCACATGTCTTGCTGATGAACACAACAAATCGCTCAATGCACTGCATGTGAACTGAGTGAAGGATTACGGATCAGCAGTCAACAAGATCATTGTGTTTCTAAGGCCTGGTGTACTGTTCCATGCAGTCCATGCCGTCTTTGTGCCGTAACCGAGAGACTAAGAGGTCGTATCGCAGCCCGTCAGAGCTCGAAGGATGGGAAGAGCCAATGACTGATGGACCGAGCTTTGCACCGGGATATTTCGGTAGATTTTATTGCTACCAAATCCAATCCAAAGCTCTGAAAGGACAAGCTGTCCAAAGAAAGTGACAGCAAGAACAATGATGTCACTGTCGACGGTGCGCATGACCCCAAGACGAGGCATGAGTTAGATGCAGGATAATACGCATGTCTGCCTCTGGATGGTTGCAGCGCTGGTGCTTTAACACATGGAAAGGCTTGTTGGAGAGCACCATCTGGAACTCTGAGGAGTCTTTCATCCATGTCAGTTTTAGCCTGCTGTTTAGTGACAAAGAAAATAGCTCCTTTTTGTTTTTCGCATTTTCAAGTATGATTGCCAGTCCCTTTTGGGGATAGACATGCTGCCATCACCATCACTTGAGTATGCGCACCTGTGCCACGATGCTGCTTTCACGCTTTGTTCAGGGTAGTTGTCTTAGACTGATGCGTTCAACCATGGCGGTCATCTGAGCTTTCACAAAAGGTACAATGTGTAGGTGTACACTGAGAGTCATGGCTGAGTGTTACGTCTCAGACTACAACAAACACATCCTACAGCCAGGGATGGCACTGAGAGTCATGGCTGAGTGTTACGTCTCAGACTACAACAAACACATCCTACAGCCAGGGATGGCACTGAGAGTCATGGCTGAGTGTTACATCTCAGACTACAACAAACACATCCTACAGCCAGGAATGTTTCCGGAGTAATGCTTGCAGGCATTTGTAAATATTGACGGGTGTCACACATACAGGTAATTTACGAGAGCTAGAAATATTAGATTTTGACTAAACTCGACCAGATTTTCAAAGAGATGTTTAAGAAATGTTGTAGGTCACGTTTTCTTATAATCAGACAAAATATTAACATGTTCGCTTATAGGAAAACTAACAGGCATTTTATGAGAGTTAGAAGTATGCAATTTAAAAAAAAATCTATCAGCTCGTCCATGAGATGAGGGTAACAGCAAGTGAGAAGGTTAAGACTTTTTATAGGTCACGTTTTCTTATAATCAGACAAAACGTTAACATGGTCGCCAAGTTTCCAAAAAAATTGGATGAATCGAACCACCGTCCCCACGACCGACAGCCCGACGCTCTGCCTGCAACAGAGCTTCACTGAAGCCATGTAACGTCAAATGATCATGCTGGCGTTGATATCGGCGACAGACAAATCAACAGCGCGAATGGAAAGAAGCACTACCACATTTAGCAGAATGCAATATTTTCTTGATTGAAATCCGTAATTTTTGTGGAAATTCAGGTATGAATTCCGATAACATTGTACATTGTCGGTCTGTAGCATTCCTATTGCGATCAGAACTGACCGACTGTAAGACTAGACATAAACCTACTTTGCAGCAAAACAACTACACCTATTGGATGGAACATATAAGGCTACGAAATGAGGCTCTTTAACATCAAAAGTATTTGTTAACTGTTTTTAATAGTATAACAAATAGATAAACGATCGAAAAATGAATAACTCAAAGTTCGTCCCCAAAACTTTTTTTGAACGATTGCTAGTACCATTACGGTTCGTCGGATCCCAACAATCGTGATATCGTTTGAAAGCTTACGTTTTCTGCTATTTATTTCTGCTATTTAAACATATCAATGGTTTCCTGCTAATCATTCCTAAAATAAAGCATAAACGGATCTACAGCCGTACCTGTTCCGGTGTCTTAGACATTGCGAACGATTTTGGTTCGTCGACACAGTTCACCAACATATGTTGAGGCTAGGTGTGTATTGGAAGAAGAAGACAACTATCTGATTTCATGATATAAGCTCCACCTACTTTCAAACGGCTGCTAAAATTACATACTCGAAGTAAGCGGGACGTCACAGTCACGTAAATCAACCAACCAACGCAACGAATTTGGACCCGTTGGTTGGCGTACGCCGAAATAGAGATATATCGGTTTCGCTGCGATCAAAGCACATCAGTTTAGCCGCGGTCTATACATGGATAGAGCTTATAACATGAAATCAAGAAGTGGTGATGTGTGTCTGACTGAACCAATGCGAATGACGAAAACAGCGCCGCAAACGGACGATTAGTGTACTGAGTACCCGCCGCCATCATCGTTCGGAACCGTACAGAACACCGAAGACGGCACGAGTGTGGGTCCGTTTATAGGTGTTTTATGAACGGTTACCGGGATCTAGGTGACGCTAGAATAACAGAAAGTGCATCCTTTCAGGCGACAACAGAATTTCATGTTTTGGACGTGTTCCGAGTTGTTCATTTTTCGCTCGCTTATCTATTTTTGACAGTATTACTAAATGTTTGTTGTTTAAATATATTTTATAAAGAAAATCATGTATTTTAATTAGATATTACATTCTGACATCGACTTGTTAGCAAAAAAGATCACATTCTCGCAATTTTCTCAAAAATATCAACATAAAAGATGCTCCGCATTACATTGCAAAGTTGAAGAAATTAATCAATTTGAAACATTCAATTTAATATATATAAAAAACTGGCTACCCTAATTCTGGGTAGCCAATCATTTTCGTCTCGGAATGAAAAGTATACAGGCTCTCGTAGGAGCAACAAACTGTGGCGCCTCATTGCGCAATCTGGGTATGATCATATATGCAAGTTAGAATTTGACTATTATTCTAAATACATTAAGTGTCTGGAGGCTCGTGCCATAAAAAAGTAAAACAAATATTATTGTCATAGGCATGTTTTATTTGAGAGAGAGAGGAGAGAGAGAGAGAGAGAGAGAGAGAGAGAGAGAGAGAGAGAGAGAGAGAGAGGAGTAAGAAATAAGAAGGACACAAGCGACACTCTCGGTGACAGGAGCAAGACGCAAGTATGATATGCATGCCCGTATTACATAAACCAATATTTCATAGGCGTTATAAACTTAGAGAGAGAGAGAGACAGACAGACAGACAGACAGACAGACAGACAGAGAGTGAGAGAGACCGACCAGCGGTAATTAAAATATGGGTTTGCTACCCAAAATTCAGTCGCCGATCCATTTTGAATGGGTCGCCAAAGGTATCTAGTGCTAGTCCAAACTTCTCTCGCTTTTCCGTATCAGATGCAAGCGAAAGGAATAGTTCTGACTCTCTGTGCCAGATGTTCCCTTTATGTGGTATCACACTGGGGGCATTACGAGTCGTAACAGTTGAACTGGGAGAAAATCTGTGCCGTTTCCAGTCTGTATCAAAACATTTATAAATTAAAGTAAACTTTCACAGACAACTATCGCTTTATTCAGTATGACCAGGAGGGGGGGGGGGGGGTGACCAAACATAATATGTTTTACTATTGCTTGTTTATGACGATACTGATATAAATGCTGTCTTCAAACTTAAAGAAGGCAAGGTAGTAGACTAAGAGGGCACAAAGCAGCATTATTCAAAGAACAGTGCAGCATAGATTCTATGTTACTATGTCACATTTAATAAATCAACAACTAA
Organism: Escarpia spicata; assembly: GCA_963995525.1. Taxonomy (NCBI): domain Eukaryota; kingdom Metazoa; phylum Annelida; class Polychaeta; order Sabellida; family Siboglinidae; genus Escarpia; species Escarpia spicata. The sequence goes on along the minus strand of OZ023206.1, from coordinate 7,658,896 downwards.
ATAGTCTTTCATTTATATTGATTTATTTTGTAATCACATTCATTCAAATCAATTACGGTATTATTATGTTAGTACAAGTAATTGCACAACAAACCTAAATTATTAAAAAACAATTAACCATTTTCTCGTGCGTATCGATAGTGACCCGGGAAAATGTCTGGAGTACTAAATACTTCAAAACGCCAAGCAACGTTTCGTGCAGTTTTATGTAGAAGGTAGCGCTTTGCCTTAACGGCTCAAATGTAGAATTCTTTACAATGCGTTTACAAACGCATCGTAAGACCAAAATTCAATAAGACAGTATGCGCGTGTCCGAAGCGGTGAATGTGCATTGACGAGCCAAGCGTTCAACGCCTGACTTGCTGAGTTGTTGACAGGTTGACGGGTTAACATGTTGACGGGCTGACAGGTTGACGGGTTGACAGGTTGACTAGTCACCCATGCAGTGACAACTAGCGGCGAAGAAACCTTCAAATAGAAACATGACGTCATATTAGATCATGACATCCGCAAACTTGAGCATTGCATATAAGCACGGAGGCAATATTGTAAGAAAGACATAGATAAGCTATACAGGGTAAAATGAAGAGTGCCTAACGTGATTTTTTTGAGCTGCGAAACTTTAGTTATGAAAGACGTCTAACAAAGTATGGGCTGATAACATTTGAGTCAAGGAGGCTAGGAGGAAACCAAATAGAAATGCTTAAAATAACGAATGGTTATGACGATATTTATCAGGGTGTTTATTTCCAAATTAAAGAAAGCTACAGAACCAGAGAATACACAGCAGCATTTACTACAGACGAGTGCAGTTTGGATGAGGCACAACATGTTTGGAATCTCGATAAACATAATGTTTCCTAATCCACATGCCACCTGGAGCCACCTATAAATCTTTAATGAAATACGACGACTGCTTTACCGTGCACATCTTCTTTAGCAGCTTACTATTTCAGCATTTCGACGGAATAGCAGAAGCAATATATATATATATATATCAAATTGCACCTTTGCACATTGCGTGCAGCAGTAATCGCACGAAACGATGATGTAGTAGTACAAATAATCGGGCAGGGCAGGCGACGTCCGATTAGTTGAGCAATTACTCCACTATAGAGAACTACTGTGAACCCTGTGACAGCACATGGTTAAAACGTACCACTTACTGTGTGCCATATATATGTTTTACTTGAACCCAAAACTGGTCGTTCCAACACAACTAGTATTCAGGGCGTTAATTAAAAAGCAAAATATCATAAATACGTGTAAAATGACAGTATTTGAATTACAACCAACCACCTACCTGCGTAGACAGTGATGTTGGCTTCGTTGTGGAATAGACTGACAAAACACATAGTCGGCCCAGTATTTATAGCGCCTTGTCCCATGACTCACCCGAACGCCATCGCATCGACTTTGTCATTTATAACCACGTCTTTCTTTGAAATGTGAATAAGGAAAAGTTGTGCAACAACAAACTTCCTGTTAGCTGATGACCTCATATCATTGGATGGCCGAATGCCTTAGACTCATTAACGTATACGCCCATCTGACTTATTATTTGAAAAGTAAAGTCTATGTTCTGTAGGCACTGTACGCATTAGTTATGGATATGTAATTTATATTTATTGTAAGTTTTGGTATCTGTATTATACATAACTATATTGAATGGGCTGAACCACAGACAAGTATCTCTCTTCTGTTCGCCCCCTTTCTATCAACACTCTATTGCTTTTTTATTTTCGAATGTTACAAATGCTGTTGTGTGTGTGTGTGTGTGTGTGTGTGTGTGTGTGTGTGTGTGTGTGTGTGTGTGTGTGTGTGTGTGTGTGTGTGTGTGTGTGTGTGTGTGTGTGTGTGTGTGTGTGTGTGCTTGTGCGAGTGCGTATACGCGAACGCGCGCGTGTGTTTGTCTGTATGTGAGCGTGCGTGTGATTATGTGGTTACGTAGTTATGTATGGCCTGTATTTGTATATTGTTAACTCTGGTTTCTCTATCTCCACCCAAAGTTGAAAGCATATTGCGTTACCGATGGTTACTCATACATTGTGTAGTCTTTGCCGACTTTGGGAATGTCCCACCGAATAATTATCTCAAAACACCATTGCCGTTAAGTGAATCATGCAATGATGCATAGACCGTCTTGACGATCTTCAGGCGTCCGAATCAGACCGAATTAATCCATGTAGGTAAATACGAATACACCAATCAGTCGTGATGGCATACGAGGTGAAAATACTTTTAAAAGTCTGTAGCTGAAATTTGTGTAAAGACCATGGTAAAATATTCTGCTTGGAAACAGTAGGGCCTACCCGGAGAAGCACTCACTACTTCCGTACACATAAGAAATGACGAGAAGTGCTATTTATAACCGTACTGAAGATTTACTTACAATTCCACCGACGTGCATCTATTGTACCCACTAAACGTTGTGAAATACATCGGAGAGTGTGAGTTTTTTAAGACACCTAGCTTTGCGACAAATCTATGGAGAACAATTATAAGAAAGTAATGTAGTGACCTCATCGCGCTATGGGTACATGGCGTAGAGGCGCGTCCCTGGGTGGCGGATGGGGGAGCCCTCTTCCGGGGGTTGTACGTGAATAATACGGAATAGCGTGCCGTGGACCGACGTACAATAGGATAATGGAAAACCCTGATTTTAAACCCGGGTAGATGGAGCTCGTTAGCCCTGGAGGGTAGTTCATCTAAGAGATAGAAAACTCTGATTCCAAACTCGGGTAGCTGAGACTCGTCAGCCTTGGATGGTAGGTCAACTAGGAGAAGGGAAACTCTGATTCCAAACCCCCATGCTTTATGGGCACCTTCGCTGTCTCAAGAGTAATTCAAGAGTACAATGTACTCCATATTTGGCACAATTTTGCATCCTCTGGCAGAACATGCAACGTATTAGTTTTCCTATTGTCAGTCACATATCCTGCTGTGATGCTGTCTGAAACACAACAACGTGTTTTATTTACTTGTATCTTCTACGGCCTCTGACATCTTGCAGCCATATACAGAGAAACAAGCTCCACCCGAAAGCAGCGATGACGAAGACGAAGAGTGTGGCCGTGCCTTGTGTGTGGCGAGCCTTTTTACAAATAGCAAATCACGGGGAAAATTATTCAATTTCTTGCTTATGGTGAACGTATTCCCCGCCCTACCCCCCCCCCCCCAAACACACACTGTTACAACATGCCGGTCATGATTAACGAAGTTCTTTTGGACATTTTTTGATACACTGGGTCTTCTGAGCGGTGCATATTATCATGCAGTTTTCCTTTTTATAATTGCAATCATGGGTTTCGCAGCGGTGAAGACATCTGCGGAAACGGCCCAGGCAGAGACGGTAACAAACGTAGAACTGTTGGCCGGCGGCCGTTGTTCGGAACATAGTCGCCAGGATGACAAGCAGCAGCGCCATCTGTGAGACAGACATAAGGAGGATGTTTGTAAATGCTGCCCACCTCATAATTCACCACTGAATAAGTATGCAAACTGGAAACTAGACGTCGTATTATTAACAATTAAATAGGTGATTAACTAATTTCACTGTTCATATTTCTACCTCGTATGACTCGATATATAGTAGTGCAAATTGCTCGAGAACCAAGGAGGTGGAGTCTCTGGATAAGCGTCACGTAACGATTAGTGAAATGCTGGCTCATCCAAATGTCAATATCAGATTGGCAGAGCATTACTTGTTCAGCCCTTTTTTTGTAGATTTCAGCAGTATTCTATGAAAAACACGCAATGTATTATTGTGTTTGTTATTTTACAGACTTATATTTTCCGTGTACACAGTGAGTGAATCCGTCCAAGCAACGAGTATAGTCATTACTACAGACCCAGTCAACCTGGTTGTAATGGGCCTGAACATCGTCCAATAACTAACGGCGAAGACTGGCCCAATAAATACAAACGGTACTCATCCAATATTGTTGACTACAGACCCAGTCAACCTGGTTGTAATGCGCCTGAACATCGTCCAATAACTAACGGCGAACACTGGCCCAATAAATACAAACGGTACTCATCCAATATTGTTTTGCACAGAGTATGTACTTTGGGTCAATAGTAGCAAACTGTACCGACCCAATCCTCGCACCATATTGGAAAAGTAGTGGCACAGTGTTGGCGTTTGATGATGTTTGCATATTACTGGACCAGTACCGGCAAGATGTACTGGCCCAATGCTGGGACCATACGGTGAACATTGCATTCCATAGGTGCGCTGCATGCTATATATATATATATATATATATATAATATATATATATATATATATATATATCACAGCAGTACTATATACATATATAAATTGTTATCTTGCACCATGAAACTTACATATATATTACATGTTTTGTGAGGGCTAATCAGTTATACCATCATTACAGAAACCATGGCAATCTATGTATGTAATTCAGTGGAATGTATCATAGTTTCTGTAATAAACCATTATTATATATATATATATACACACACACACACACACACACATATACACACACACACACACACACACACACACACACACACACACACACACACACACACACACACACACACACACACACACACACACACACACACACACACACACACACACACATATATATATATATACAGACAGACAGTATTTATTGTAACCAACATAAGCATATACAAATACAATCTACTAGTCTCGGTAAGGTCAGGGAGTCTCTCATTAAGACCATTATGTGTCGCTATCATGAGAGCCACCCTAATGAAATATAATTAGTTATGATTATCGGATTATCACGTGATCAACTACACATGCATATATAATGTGCATACATAACATATATATATATATATAATTATATATAATGTTTATGTCAGACAAAAGTACATGTGTGTACATGCAATACAAATAGATAACAAATAAATAAATAAAATACAAAGATATATAGACACACATGGAAAAAAATATATGGTTAATAAAAGTATAAACTTTTAAAATGTGCGTTCAAATTTAATTATACAATTGGGTAGTCCAATATTTAAATAAAAAAATTCTAAATTGTGTATCATTATAAAAATAATTAACAAAAAGTGAATTTTCAGAGACTGTTGAAGACGACATAATAAGCTATATATGGATGAGCGCACACGTTTATTAAAATAGTTAACACAGTTTGTAGTAAACATAAAACTTGCACTACAGCGTGATAACAAATTGTGTAAAATTATAAAAAAATTGTTATATGCAACAATAATAATACCTTTCAAACTCTGTTTTTTTTCAATTTACACAAAAGACTTGAGGTGTACATAGCGCCACAGTAAGAGTCAAATAGGAAAGTTTTAATGGTAGATGGCGGTGATTCTTCTTTGAATATCTTTGTCTTGATGTTTGTCTCTGATATTGTATCGCTGTCCCGAAGATGACTGAGATATTCTCCGTCTATCCTCAAGGCTCTGGTTTCCCAGGTCAGCTTTCGAAATATGCTTTCGAGTGTTGCCGTAAACAGCTTGGGCGATATAGTGTCACCCTGTCGTACTCCTTTCTTGATGTTGATATTGTTGCTTTTTTGTGTAGGTGGACTGTCACCGAGCTGTTGGTGTAGATGTCTTTCAGGAGTTCGATGTAAACGTTTTCTATCCCCTGTTCTTGAAAGGAGGTCAGTATCGCTTGAGTTTGCACCGAGTCGAAAGCCTTCTCGTAGTCGACAAAAGCGATGCAGAGCGGGATATAATATTCTCGGCATTTCTCTTTCAGTTGGTTTATGATGTGTATGTGGACTGTCTTTGAGTACCTGCTTCTGAATCCTGCTTGCTCTCATGGTTGGTTTTCGTTGAGTGTCTTCTCTAGCTTATTCGTTAGTACCTTTGTGAGTAATTTGTAGATGTTTAATAACAGACATATCGGTATGCAGTTCTTTAAGTCTTTCTTAGTTCCCTTCTTGAAGATAATCACCATCTTTGCGTTCTTACATGCGGTGGGTATTCGTCTTTCTGATAAGCATTTAGTATACAGCTTAGAGATGGTATCTTCTCCTGTTTTTAATGTTGCAATGTTTAGATGGTCATTGCGTGTGGTGTCTTCTCATTCTTTTATCTCTTAGCGCCGCTTCCACCTCCCATGGTACGTCTTTCGGGTCGGTGTATAGCTCGGTGTAGATTCCCTCTATTCGTTCCGTGATTATAACTTGGTCTTGTATTTCTCTACCCTGCTTGTCTAGAAAGTATAATCAGTCTGTTTCGGCCTATTGCCTGTGTTCTTCTGGGTTTCTTCAGGCTCTTTGATGCCATAATCGTTTCTCGTATGATCTCTTGTTTGTACTTCCTGGTGTCCTCCTTCGCTTTCTTTTTTGATGGTCTTGCATATTTTTGCGTACTCTATTTGCTTTTACGGCCGCCGTTGTCCACCATTTCTCGTCGTTTCTTCATTAGTGCTCGTGTCGGTGACGATATTCTCGTCTTTACATGCCTGTTGATTGCTTTGGCTACACATGTCGCACTTAGTTGGATCATCTCAGTTATGTTTTCGCTCCGGGTGTCGATGTCGTCAAGTTCTTGTAATGTCTCGAATCGAGTTGGAATTCGATCTTTTTTGTTTCTATTCGTGTGGTATCTACACTTGGTGGTCTCTTGTTTATCAACCTCTTCCTTTCAGCCTTGACGTCCAATTTGGTGTTGTTCATTACCATTTTGTGGTCACTTCCGATGTTGACTTGTCAGTGACCGTATCTGGCATGTTGGTCAGGATATAGTCAATGTCGTTCTTTGTTTCTTCATTTGGGCTTTTCCACGTCCATCTCCTCCCTGCTTTCTTCTGGAACATGGTATTCATGATTTTATACTTTCTTGATGCTGGCCATTCTACCAAGTTGTCGCCTCTTTCGTTTCTCATTCCTAGGCCAAATTACAAAGTTCTGCTACTCTAGGACTGATGTTTTAACTCCCACTACATTTCCATTTCTTGTTTATGAGACAGCCTACTCCTGCTTAGCCGTTGTTCGCCGTGGAATGGTATAGTAGGTTGCCGCTTTGTAAGGTAGTGAAGCGTTCCTCTCTTCTTCTGACTTCTCCGATCCTGATCACATCCCATACCAACCTGGTTTTTGTAATGAACATAACACCGTCTGATGCTGCCATCTGTCGTATAGTTTATAGTGATTTAAACATGTTGGAACTCCCCTGTAGTTACGAGAATAAAGAAGTTAGTTCTGTCACCGAAGCCACGATGTACGTGTCTCTATTTTATATTTGGCGACGAGAGATGCGCGAAACAGAACCAAAAGACAAGTGTGTGAGTAGTGTCGTCTACCACAGAGCACAGAGACGTGTGTAAAATGCGCATATGAAGAAACGGTTAGTGTTAAGTCCGTTATGAACGTGTTGTTCAATTTTGATCTGTTGGCCGTGTTGTCAGCCACGAGAACCATACCACAGACAGTGCCGTGTGCAAAAATGAGCGGGAACCACGCATACTGCGAACATGTGACATTCGTATCAAGTCGGTTGTTTACTGTGTAAAACTAGTAAACAAGCCATCAGTCGTGATTCAGTAGACTGTATCTGCATAGAGTAGATTTGTGCAGGATGCAGTCATGGCAACGTCATTAAATGTGCCGTGCATACATCCTTTTGAAAGCGAACTTTCCGATAGTGACGCCTCGTTAGGTCCCAAATGGGATAAGTGGCTACTCAGATTCGAGAACTATCTGTCCGCCATCGCAGTAAATGACGAAGGACAGAAGAGAGCACTGTTGTTGCATGCAGTTGGCAGTACAATATTCGATATTTTTGTAAATCTGCCGAACAGAGGGAGAACTTATGAACAGGCCAAAACAGCGCTAACAGCATACTTCAAGCCGAAGGTTAATCGTGAGTATGAACGTGCCGTGTTTAGACGCATGCGTCAAGAGAGTGGCGAAAAAATTGACGCTTACCATACCCGTCTCCGCCAGGCAGCGGCCAGTTGCGAGTTCAACGACATTAACGGTGAAATTAAATCACACGTGATACAGACAACCACAGACTCAAAACTGCGTAAACAAGGACTGACAAACGATGCGTTGACGCTAGGCGACATAATCGAAACGGGTCGAAATAACGAGCTAGCGCAAGCCCAAAGTTTGGACAATGAAAAAGACTTGACAGGCATCCAACAAGATGCCAAGACAATCGGTCGCACTTTCGGACAGTCGAAACGTAGAAAACCACAACATGGTGTAACAAAATGTAGATACTGTGGGAAAGGTTTTCCGCATGTAGGAGGCAAGGAAACTTGCCAGGCATTTGGTAAACAGTGTTTTGTGTGTTATAGACGAAACCATTTTGCTAATTTTTGTCCTAAGAAAGGTCAGAAAAATACCACAAACAAACAGTTTGTGAGGAAATCAGTTCGTGCAGTTAGTGATGAGGTTGAGGATTACGTATTTACAGTAGGAACTGTAACTGATGAAAGCACGGAGAGTGATGGTTGTGAAAATAGTATAAATGATGTTTCCGCAAACACTGAGGGTGATGTTTGTGAAAGTAGTATACATGGTGTTTACAATAGCACTTTTGTAGTAAAACCGCCGAAGTTCAAAATCGAGTTTGAAAAGTGTTCAGTGGTGATGACAGCTGATAGTGGTGCATCGTGTAGTCTAATTGATGAGAGTACGTTTCAGAACAAATTCAAGAGTGTTCGTCTTGAAACATGTCATGACAAACTGAATGCATATGGTGGTACACGTATAGTAACCATTGGAAAGTTTCATAGTACTATTGTGTGTGGTAAGAAAACTGCTAGTGATGTTTTCTATGTAGTGAAAGGAAACTGTGGATGTTTGCTCAGTGTAAATGTGAGTCAAAAACTCGGACTCATTCAGGTTGCAGATCACGTGGTGCATAATGTCGGAAATATTGAGTGCCCAGAAGTGAAGAAATACCCTAAGGTATTTGAGGGTATTGGTAGATTAAAGAACTTTGAGGTAAAGCTTCACATCAATGAAGGTATCCCCCCTGTTGCTCAGCGCCACAGAAGAATCCCTTTTCATGAACGTCAAAAGGTTACAAAGGAACTGTTTGAGTTGAAAAGGAATGATGTGATCGAAAGGGTAGAGGGTCCAACTCCCTGGGTGCCCCCAATAGTGGTGGTACCGAAACCCAAAAGGCCCGCTGAGGTTCGTATCTGTGTCGATATGCGACAGGCGAACAAAGCAATCATGAGAGAGCGACACCCGTCGCCTACAGTTGATGACATTGTTCAAAAACTGAACAATGCGCGTGTGTTCAGCAAGATTGATCTAAGATCAGGCTATCATCAGTTGATGCTTGCAAAGGAGTCTCGCTATATCACCACATTCTCCACTCATGATGGTTTGTGCCGATACAAACGCCTTAATTTTTGTATTTCGAGTGCGAGCGAAGTGTTTCAGAATGTTGTTGAAAATGTCATTGAAGGAATTGACGGTTCTTTCAATATGTCCGACGACATATTTGTGTTCGGTAAGGGCAAAACCGACGAGGAAGCGTATGCCGAACATGGCAAGAGTTTGGATCAGGTGCTGAAGAGGCTCGATGAGAATGGACTCACAGCAAATCTTGCCAAGTGTGAGTTTCGAAAGCCAAAGATGGAATTCTACGGTATGATGTTCTCAAAGAACGGAATCGAACCAGATCCGAAGAAAGTAGAAGCACTCCTAGAAATGGAGCCGCCTGTCGATGTGGGAGAAGTGCAGAGTTTGTTGGGAATGACAAACTACCTCGCAAGGTTTATTCCCAATTACTCGACAGTAACAGCACCACTGCGGAAGCTCACATGCAAGAAACAAGAGTTCAAGTGGGAGCTTGAACAACAGTCCTCGTTTGAGATGCTGAAGGGTGTCCTTGGTACGTATCCAATCGTTGCCTACTTCGACATGAAGAAGGAGACAGAACTCATTGTAGATGCCTCCCCTGTAGGGCTAGGTGCGATGCTAGTACAATACCAAGACAAGAAGTCCCAAGTAGTTGCATACGGGAGCAGAGCCCAAACACCAGTTGAGCAGCGGTACAAGAGTCAATTAGAAAGAGACGCGCTGGCAGTTGTCTGGGCCTGCGAATACTTTCATGTGTATGTCTACGGGGCGCCAGTGAAAGTGGTAACTGACCACAAGCCGTTAGTAACGTTGTATGGAAATCCCGGCGCCAAGCTGCCCCTGAGACTAGAAAGATGGGCTATGAGGCTGCTGACATACCAGCCAGTTATCGAGTACCTTCAGGGTAAAGATAATCCGTCGGATTACTTATCTCGCCATCCGCAAGTGTCAGACAGAAGTTCTCGAGAAGAACTTGTGGCAGAAGAGTATGTGAACTTCGTCACAGAGGAAAGTATCCCAAAAGTAATGAGTAGTACAGAAGTCTTAGAAGCAACGTTGGCAGACCCAACTCTCAGTGCTGTGAAAGATCTTCTGTTAACTGGAAAATGGTACATTCTTGAAACAAAGTATGGACAAGATCCAGGTGTGGACTTTGAAGCGATGCAATCATATAGCAGAGTTGGAAATGAACTCACTGTAACACGAGATGGATTAGTGTTGAGAGGAACCCGTATTGCGGTTCCAGTGAGTCTACAGCACAGGGTAATCCATCTGGCCCACGAAGGGCATCAAGGGATAAACAAGACCAAGGTTCTCCTCAGAGAGAAAGTCTGGTTTCCCAGAATTGACGCTATGGTAGCTAAGCTACTTGATGAATGTGTAGCGTCAAAGCGGCTTATGATCCAAAGCCAAGGGAACCATTTGTCATGTCTGATCTTCCGTCAAGGAAATGGTCTCATCAATCCGCAGATTTTTATGGACCATTACCTACAGGTGACTACCTCCTTGGTGTCATGGACGAGTACTCCAGATTCCCTGAAGTCGAATTGATAAGATCCCTGTCGGCTCAGACAGTTATTCCAGTCTTCGAGAAGATATTCTCGTCAAGAGGTACTCCCGACAACCTGAAAACAGACAATGGAACTCCGTTCCAAAGTGAAGAGTTTAAGAGGTTTGCTGTCAACCTAGGTTTTCTCCACCAAAGAGTAACACCATATTGGCCTGAGGCGAATGGTGTAGCCGAGAGGTTCATGAGAACCATAGGCAAAGTCTGCAAATGTGCACAGGTAGAAGGTAACCCCTGGAAAAGTGAGTTGTACCGGTTTCTTAGAAACTACAGGGCAACCCCGCATACCTCGACAGGATTACCACCAGCAACGGTTTTGAATGGTGTACCGTTGAAGATTAAGCTACCCCAGGTCCATGCTGAGGAAATGGATGAAACACTCCGTCAAAAGGATTGGGCGACAAAGAACAAGATGAAGGAATACGCGGAAGCACGACGAAAGATAACCAAGTCTGACATTGGTATCGGAGATAAAGTGTTGTTGAAGAATGTGGCACAACAAGGGAAACTAGTGCCCAAATTCCAACATGAGCCTTTCGAGGTCATAGACAGGAAAGGTACAATGGTAACAGCACAAAGAGGCCAGGAGGTCAAGGCGCGAAACACAAGTCATTTTCGCAGAGTCAGCACTGACATTGAGCCGTTGCAATACAGGCCAGTCGAACCTGACCTAGCTCCTACTGTAGTACCCCCAATAGTCCCAGTAAGTCATCCAGTGGGATCTCCGTACTCAACTGAGACTAGTACGAGTCTTTCCCCTTCCGTGCATGCTCCACCCAGTCGTCCACCTAGGGTTAAGAGTGTACCCAAACGGTTTGAAGGTTTTCGTGTAAACCTGCCTAGTTTCTGTAAACTGTGATGTAGTTTCAACAATATTTGTTTATTTGCAAAACATAATTGTATAAAGTTTGGGGAGATGTAATGAACACAACACCGTCTGATGCTGCCACCTGTCGTATAGTTTATAGTGATTTAAACATGTTGGAACTCTCCTGTAGTTACGAGAATAAAGAAGTTAGTTCTGTCACCGAAGCCACGATGTACGTGGTGTCATTATTTTATAGTTTTCCTAAGTTCTTCCTCCAGTTCTTGTATCTGTTCATCTCTTAGTAGTGTTCTTACGTTATATGTTGCTATCTTCAGTCTACTTACCTTTTCTCAGTGGCTCTTCTTGACCCAGAGTTTCTTATCACCCCCTGCATGTAGCCCTAGCTGATGGGGAGTGGGGGCCTTAGCTTCAAAGTACTTTGCATGCTGGTATTGTGGCTTTCCACGCTGGCCGGTGCGATTGGAAGGGGGACAACGTAGGGTGAACGAAATTGTCCATGTATCGACACGGCGGCCGAACCAATACCGAATCATCGCCCGGCGCCGCGGTCCCTTCGGTCCACAATTCGGCACTCTAAACACTCGGCCACTGGGCCCTACGCCCTTAATGCATTTAATAGTGTGAGGTAACGGACGATTATTAAGAGTAACAGGATGAATATTTCTCATGTCCTAAGGTTTGTTGTTAATAACCATACAATACGACTCGTTGGCATTATATGTTATGTTAAACATTTCGCCATACTTGGCACAGCAATCTGTTAGTTGTCTCAACCCAGAAACACCACATGAAAAAATACAGAGATCATCTGCATACATCAAGTGATTCATTACGAGACCTGCAGGAAAACATCCAATTTGTAATTTGATAATATTTACACTTAAATCGTCCATGTTAAAAAGGTGGGGCAAAAGGATTACACATTGTTTAACACCATTTGAGACAGTAAACAATCTAGACAAGCTCTGACACCACCTGACAGTGACTTTCTGGGTACTGTACCGGTGATACAGAATGCGCACAACAAAAGCAGGACAGCCACGGCCAAATAGTTTAGTGAATAGCTTGCTATGGTTAACTTTGTCGAAGGCCTTGGAGACATCCAACTTAGTGACATGCACAGAAGAGCTGGACGGACGTAATACTCCAGTATTTCCCCACGAGGTTTCTTTTTTTGACAGAAAGCACAACACAAATCGAGATATAAGGTGGGTGGATTGTAGCAGGATTTAACTAACAGCAGATTTATGTAATTGTATCCCAATACTTGCATGTAAATTAACTTTTAAGTTTCCCCTTGGGAAGATCCGTTAGTTGGTATGTGTTGACAGTGTGGGCTGAATTCCCCCAGCACTTACAGCTGTTGTGTATTACGATATATACAGGTTAAATTCCATTCCATAAAGGAAGCACCGTCTACACAACTGCATGATTCTTAATTTAGTAATTTGCATAAAACTCAATAGGAGATCATTGTGTCGATGTGTTCCCTGCTGAGATGTTGGCAGAGTACACTATGTGGTGTGTCTGCAGCGGTGTCGCGTATCGCTATTCCCTAGAAAGTAGGGACAGCATGTTGACTCTCAGTGGATAGACAGTGTATTTAGATTTCCATAGGTTTAGTTGGTTGAGTGCTCTCCACGCCATTGCTTTCCTGGTTTTGATGTATTTGTCTGTTGTGCAGACCCAGGAGCAAAGGTATTTGTAGTCTTCAACCTTCTCTAAAACAGCTCTTTCCCTGGCAACGATGTTGGTGTTTCCTAGTTGGTTGAATGAGATATATTTGTTTTTTCTAGGATTGATCTTCGCCAGTCCTTACACATGATGTTTCCACTCGTGTTAGAAGCTCCTGTGCCCGATTGATCACTTCTGATAGTAGCGCAATATCATCGGCAAATTCGAAATCGGTGATCACCTCAGGTTTAACACGTTTACGTTTCATTCTTGTTATCTGGAATCAAAGTTCCTCTTCTCTTCCGTCGATAGCTCGCCGCAGTGCACAGTCAAGGACTATCACGAAGAGGTATGACGCCAGTGTGTCACCCTGTATCACTCCCGTCGTGATATCATCAAGCTCATTTTCTCCATCTGGTGATTGTAGTTTGGCACGTGTCTTCCTGTGCATGTTGGAAATATCTGTTACTAGCTCTTTGGGGACATTATACGCTTCCAGAATCGTGATCATCTTGCCACGATGAACCGTTTCCATCATTCAGGGATTTCTTGGCTTTCTCATACTCGTCTCTTTCAAAATGTCCTTCCTTGATGTTGATATATATGATTACAGGTTGGATCTCTTCATCCTCATCTTGTATGTCTGGTGGACTGCCTAGTAGTTTGTGGAAGTGATCGTACCAGGTTTCCACCCTTTGTTCTGCAGTTTTTCCCTTTAGTTGTCCTTTACCAGCTGTCTTTCTACCACTCATCTGGTTTATAAGCTTCCAGATCTGTCCGTGTTTTCCATTAACGTGTGCATTTTCGACTTTAACAATGCTGATGCAAAGTTCTTCCTCCTGCACAATGGTATAGGTTGTCTCCGTGTTCTTCTTGGCTTGCTCATATCTCACTCTGTTGTGAGCTACAATGTTTTGCTGGTAGACCCTATAGGCTTCTTCAAATTTCTCTCTGGCTGATGTTACTCGTGGATTATCGTGGATTTTGTCGCAGCTCTATTTGCTGAAATGAAACGCTCATATCGTTCCGTTTCTGTTTCATCTCTCATTTCCAGAATCTGAAATCTGTTCCGTACTTCACAAGTCTACTGTTTTTGCAAGCCACAGTCCATGCTTAGCGCACTCCAGTCATACTTCATCTCGCGTAGTGGCGACTTTTTCTTACGTAGACTAAGTCGTATTGTAGTTGTGACTATGCGATGATCAGATCCGACACTTGCAAAGTACGGTTCACAGTTCATCACACTGTTTCTCCATTTTTTTTTGACCAGGACATAATCAAGCGGTCGTTTTCCTCTACGTTGGTCCATAAACGTCCAGCGCTTTCCATTTCTCTTGGTGTATCTGGTGTTTGTGACCTCAAGATTTTTCTCAGTGATAAGATCTATAAGGAATTCCCCATCACGGTATGTATTGTTATCGTAAGGGTCTATATTGGTAAATTCCAAGTCGTGCGTTAAAGTAGCCTACAACCAGCAAGATATTGTGCACTGGTACCGATTCGACCGCCCTTCCTAAGTCGTTGTAGTGGTCCTCTACGCTATCTACTTCAGCAGAGTTGGTCTGTAGTAGCAGGATTGCCGCTGATGTTGGCAATCATCTGTCCCATCTATTTGTAATAAAGAAGGATCGATGTCCTTTTGTGGCATGTGAAATACCACGATATTTTTTTTTTATGTTAAGCGAAAGTTTGTTTGCTTTTAGCCACGTGCATGTATTTTCTAATTTTGTCTCTATATTTTGATTTAGGACTTGGCCATCCGCAGATTGGAATTTATTCAGTGTACAGTATATAGAGGGAGGGAAATGAACCGGAGTCAGACAAAGGTGGAAGAACTTCTTCGCTGCCCTTAACGCCAGGGGACGTATGGGTAGTAAGTAAGTAAGTAAGTAAGTAATTAAGTAAGTAAATACTGTATACACTGGCTAGTACTGGGCGAGTAGGCCTATTGGGCCTGTAAGATCAATTTAATTGTGGTATGTGCATTGTACTGGTTCAATACCGGCTGTACCGGGAGAAACGGCACTTGCCAGTATATTGCGCCAGCATTGGGCCAATTCTGCCATGTTTGTTGCAGATGTGTATGCGTCTGTGTCAAAACGACAGTGATTTGACGGGGTGTACATGTCACTGAGGAACGAGTAGTGGGGGCCTAAACAAGACCACAAATGGCATGACGTACGTTACTGATGACCCTGCACGACACAGCCAGGATCGTGGCTTAATCTGAGTAAATTTCTTTTTTATAATGCGGTACAATTGTCTCACTGTGTATAAAAGGGGTGCGGTATTTGAGTCGATCTACTCACGATGATGTGTGTCTTCATCTTGGTTCTTGCCGTGTCAACGGAGCAACTGAAACATTCGACGCAACAATTGCTGACAGGACGGACTAATGGAACAAAACACTCGATTCCTTACACACATCGTCTGGGTGGACGACGGAATGGATGTCTATCGCGCCACATGTTTGAATGAATGACTAAATGGTTCGCACATCAAATGCCCTGACTGACTGAATGAAGGAATAATGACTCCAAACTCAGAGATGCAAATTAACACATCGAGACACCAGTTCAGTATTAACTTAAACGTATGTGTAAGGGTTGTTACGTAAAGTATGGACAGAGGTGGGTGGCCAAGAATACACGTTACGATTAGTGCGTCCAACATCAGGCTGTCCGTTCTACACTTTCTCCCACGCTCAAAACGCTCGCTGCTCTCAACACATATTGGAACTATCTCTCCGTTAATGTATCCACACATATCAGCACCACGTATATATATATATATAACATAGAAAAACACGCACACTAACACACGCACACACGCACACACGCACACACGCACACACGCACACACAAAACACTTGCACTAAAACCAATTTTTTTTCAAGATACAGTCTCCTTAAAAAAATTGGCAGCACTTACCAAATGCCTTTTTTCCACAATAGGTGATACCCAGATCGACGTATTCGCGTCAGTGTACTTCTAAACCGTGGACGTTCTATTTAATAATAACTGTGTTAAAAAACAATACATACCGTGCTTAAGATGTCTTGAAATGTACAACAATGTGTCAAAGGGTCCAAAGGTGCTGAATGGTATAAGTCGCCAACCAGCACTTAGGGTGGCACTTACTGTCGACGCCTGACAAGTCAACAGCTATGTATCGAGAGATCCGCCAAACTACCAGGTTCATGGGTAACAGCCACTTATAGTTGAAGAGGCCTTACTTTGATTACGCGTGATCACGTAGTGATCTTCTAAACGGAATGTGTGACTGTAATCCTGTTATAAACGAATGCGTCATTTTAATAGTAAAGACGTCTCTCACATTCAGTGAATGACAATATCTAAGTGGTTATGTGTCCGTCTGTCCGTCCGTCCGTCTATTGTCTGTCTGTCTGTCTGCCTGCCTGCCTGCCTGCCTGTCTCTCTGTCTGTCTGTCTGTCTGTCTGTCTATCTGTCTGTCTGTCTGTCAGTCTGTATGCATGTGTGTATGTATGTCAGGATGTCTGTATATTATTGCTGCGTCATTGCTAGACTGTAAAAGGTAAGTTTTTATATAGCGCAGTATCCAGTCCTCAGGAGTGCTCTAAGCGCTTTACACTTTACTCTCTGGCAGACCTGTTCAGTCGAACACCATCTTGACTTCTCTGGGAAGAAAGCAGCCACACTGCAATTAATGCACGAAGACTATTCGTACACAAATATCGACCACAGTCTATATCCAGGTACTCATTCATACAGCTGAGTGAATTGCCCAAGGTTCCACACCGCCGCACAGGATTCGAACCCGCGTTCTCTTAGTCGAGAATCCGGAGCTCTTACCTCTGCCTTACTGCGCTCCAGACATGACTGTAGGTCTGCCTGTCCGTCTGACTGTCTGTCTGAGTGATTGTCTGTATATATTTATATATATATATATATATAGGTTCATTAAACCCCTTTGATTTCGGTTTGACATATAGGTCATGAATAATAACTTTACGACTTTCACACTACCAACTTATTACGTGCGTGGTAGTGTGACAACTGACAAACAAATGTGCCCCTACACTATAGACATGACGTACTCAAACATATTTAAAACAGATGTTGCGCTAATCGACTTACTCAAACACGATGTCGATCATGTCCTTGGCATTGAGCGCAATAAAATCGCAGAATTCTCAAAGATATTCACCGATGAGTGAGGAAGGCGATGTTATAAGCAAAGAACACGTTGTATAAGTTAATACTTAATAAACAGGACACGGATGCATTTCTTAATGTCGGAATAGCTCTTCCAATCCATGTAGTATTGGCGGTCGTTGACTGCAGTAATGAACTTTCGTTTTTCAAAATTGCGACACAACTCTAGGCTTCGTACAGCCCTGGCCTGATGATAGGCTAGGCTCACCAAAACCCATCCCACTTTGACGCTCACCAAATTCTTCAAATGTTCCCCTGTTGCGGCTCACCAATAATACCCACCTGACCCCTTGCTGAAGTATTGGGGGGTAAGCACATCTCCAGCCACGCAGCCAAAATATTAAGGGGCCCAGCCCCCACCCATCCCCTAAGCCCCAACGGTTCCGACGCCTACGATGACGCTGGGACTATTCACCTGTTGAACTGATGAGTGTACATTACGACCGTCTTCGGAGGTACATTTTGATGAGTTAATCGATGACCTTGCTAGTCGCCAGGCTCGCAATGTGCATGGGTAAGATGAGGTGCATGGGTAAGATGAGGTGCATGGGTAAGATGAGGTGCATGGGTAAGATGAGTACATGCATGGATAAGATGGTGAGCTCGTAATGAATATCCATCACTAAACAGAATCCGTTGATAAATTTAAGGAGGTTTTTCAAAATGAAAAATCCTCCGCCGTGTCACCGATGACATTATTTCCGTGTGACACCGGCGGAAATGTGGCGCGCTCTGGTGTTGACATATTTCAGTATACAAGATCGCTGTTAAGAAGCGAAGTTGAAATAAAGAGCATAATCCGGCTGATGAGCTCATCAGAATCTTAGTGAAACTCCGAAATTGTCCCTATTGAATGCAGTCACTGTATGTGTGTCGTCCGCATGTTCAGTTGTGCAGTATACACACACACACGCACGCACGCACGCACGCACGCACGCACGCACGCACGCACACACACACACACACACACACATGAAGACTTAAATGAATGGTGCAGATTTACGTTGTAAATGTGCAAAAGTCGACGAGAGTTGTGCGGTGCAGTCCTTTGTACCATGACATAACGTAATAATAGCATAATTTCTCCACTAGAAAAACTGGAGAGAGAAGATAGAAGGAGAGAGAGGCGAGAGAAAATAGAGAGGACAGAAGGAGAGAGAGGGGAGAGAGAGAAGAGAGAGAGAGAGAGAGAGAGAGAGAGAGAGAGAGAGAGAGAGAGAGAGAGAGAGAGAGAGAGAGAGAGAGAGAGAGAGAGAGAGAGAGAGAGAGAGAGAGAGAGAGAGAGAGAGAGAGAGAGAGAGAGAGAGAGAGAGAGAGAGAGAGAGAGAGAGAGAGAGAGAGAGAGAGAGAGAGAGAGAGAGAGAGAGAGAGAGAGAGAGAGAGAGAGAGAGAGAGAGAGAGAGAGAGAGAGAGACAGAGACAGAGACAGAGACAGAGACAGAGAGAACGAACGATGAACATGCAAATTTGTTGATTTTGCATGGCCATTTCACGTTTTATTTGTCCGCCCTGGTCGGAAAAATTGGATTTACATTGGGTGCCGTGAGAAGCAAGTTTTAGTTGTGCACGGGTACAGCTTTCTACAATATATCTAAATGTTTTTGACACAGCGCTTTGTGTATCCTTGAATAATCTAAATGAAGTAATTAGCTGCCGTGTCATGTGCATACTATAGTCAATAAGACTCTCTAGTGAGCAATTCGCTGTACCATTTTGGCCGTGCACAACTTACCCGTTTTGCCCAAGCAGCTATCTAAAACATGACATGATTTTTTATATATGTTCGCTCAAGCTAAAGTAAAAAACCAACAAAGAAATAACATTAATCATTATCACTGTATTTAACAAGCACTTTGTCCAGTGCGCATAATTATCATACAATCTGTTTCCACAGAACTACACTTAAATCAGAACATTTGAAAAGAGGAAAACTGAGTAGTCTAAGATCGCAACCAAGTAGTCTCCTGTGCTTATAATGTGTCCACACGGATGTCCGCCAGACAACACTGTTAGGTATCGATATAACCATATCTCAGTTTGCCCTACAATCCCATTGTGTCCGTTCTTTCCCTACTGTTTACAGGATCTCCTGGTCCATTTCAGCTAGTCACGACAATCTGCTACTATCGCATTAGAAACACTAACCGGTTATTCTTATACTGCTGATATGTACACTGGTAATGATCACGTGATGAAACAATTACTTTTTTAGATATCGTATGGGAAGTCCATCTTGTCACAACAGTGGGAATAAATGAAGAAATAAAATATTTGTATTGCCATTAAACAGTTTGAACTGTATATGATCTAAGATCAACATCGTAGTCATTAACACGTTGCCTGAAATACTAAAATGCACGCAGCTAGTCGCAACAATCGTCAATATAAATGTCAAACGTCATTGTGTCAACACAATCTTGATCAAGGCAGATCGCCCGGACATTTGGCTATGCACATCACCTTGATAGAGGTGCACATGTTGATACACACTGCTTCTTCGCTTTGGCAATCAATGTAGGAGCAACGAGCCAGACACTTGCGGAACTCCCGCACGCACTCGCGCACACACAGCACAAGTCTACCGACGGCTTCCGTCGGGCGCCATACTGCCGCCAGGGTGATCAGTAGCAGCACCACCTGTGAGACAAACACAATGAGGACGATGGTAACAGTGGTGGTGGAAGTGGAGGTAGGGACAAAGAGAGTTGTAGATATAGCAAAAGCAGTAGTGCTAATAGTAGTAGTAGCAGCAACAGTTACAGCAGCATCAGCAGCAACAGCAACACCAGCAGCAGCAGCAGCAGCTGCAGCAGCAGCAGCAGCAGTAGTAGCTGTTATAATACACACACTACATCAATTGTATTTCTTCTTATTTGATCTTAAATAGAAATTGTCCATCAACATAGTTTTATTGATCAGTGTACCTCATAACCGTCCACCTTTTATATGCGTGTACACATAGGCATGCCAGAACTACATAATATGTGTATTATCTTACCCGCTTTATAAATTTTCTAATCAGGCCATTTTGTGTCAGTGACATGGATGGCCGCTCTAGAGGTCTTCTACTTAATAACTGCACAGATGAGTGATTGTCACGCTGCGTATTAAATGAGATACACATAAGACAGTAATGCCAATATGCTCACCATCGGGGGTGTTTTCATATTGGTTCTTCAAATGTCAACTGAGCGACTGAAACAATTCACACGACAAGTAGTATGTCTGACAGATGAAACATCACATTTGATGATTATCATATACACACAAGACTTGCATCACTCGAGGATTAAACCACATACACTAGTCAAAGACGGATTCTCTAGGTTACTCGCCGAATAAATAAATAAATAAATGATAATGTTAATTGAATTAATTCACAATAGCTTGCACGCATTCACGCGAGCGATGAGCATGTTCGAAGATATCAATGTTGGAGTTATGACACGAAAAAGCAATGGAACATAATTATATTCCGGGAGAACGAGAAACCATGCACGCCTTCACGCAACGAAACATGTGCCCGGAAATATCATTTCCGCAAGATATTCTCTAGCATAATGGTACAAACATCCTTACTTCCAAGCTGTAGTTCGACCGTCGTGAACTGGCGCCCTTTCAGAAAGACGTGCTGGTATCAATGCCCTCCTACTGTGTAGTGTATCTCTTCGAAAGCAATGCACTCTTCCCAAAATAAATACAGCGCTAAGAATGTAATGTCGTTGTCACTCAAGGGCCGGCCTACTTGTATATTTCCAGGCGTATACTTGCAGCTCAAAATACTCCAGTCATTAATAATGTGTCAATATGCGAGCACATGTCAAATGAGTTCAATACACAAAATTATTTTATTTTATTTTATCATGTTAAATTTAATCAAACGAGTTAGTCTTTTGACCTGCGCATGTAGACTATTAACAATTCATCGTGAATTGTATCCTATTCCGCCAATTCAAACGACGCACTTGTGGTTGGAGTAAATGAACTCGCCAGCAAAACACAGCCGGCACACCTCTCAAAGTCAAAGTGTTTTGTCAAGTCGTGAAAGTTGAGTCGGCACTCTCTGTTGGACGCGCTATCACAGTGACTAGAAGACCGGATCCGAGTGCACCCAGACTAAACAAGTGTATTTCTACGTCACATTAAGAGAAAAGCATCAAAAGAATATACGTTGACGCTATAAAATGATATTCTTATTTTAGTCCATCCGAGTATATGACACCAATGAGGGTATTATTTGGCTCTACTGCCTATTTGCACTATAAACCCTTTGCATCATCGTTACAGATCGAAAGACCGTGTCAGATACAATGGCGAGACGGCCGTTATTGTGGTGTAGTGGTAATACTGCACACCCGTCAGATACAATGGCGAGAGAGCCGTTATTGTGGTGTAGTTGTAGTACTGCACACCCGTCAGATACAATGGCGAGAGGACCGTTATTGTGGTGTAATGGTAGTACTGCACACCCGTCAGATACAATAGCGAGAGGGCCGTTATTGTGGTGTAGTGGTAGTACTGCACACCCGTCAGATACAATGGCGAGAGGGCCGTTATTATGGTGTAGTGTTAGTACTGTACACCCGTCAGATACAATAGTAGAGGATGTTTCTAGTTGCCTCTCGTCTAATCTGTATATATCGTGGTTTGAAGTTGAATGTACTATGATGTATCATTGAACTAGTCAGTGTTTCCAGAACATTATCGCCAAACCAATCTGTCTACGCCGGCACCCAGGATGGCCACAAAGCCATGGAGCTTGTCGTCCTTGGTGGTTCTTTTACGTCCCAAACTTCAGAATCCGGGTTCTATACTTGCTGCTGCTGTTTCGAAATCGCAGAGAATTCGACCACCTCACGTTGTTTCAATTAACTTTCTTTATAAATTAAATAGGGCCTTGCTATGCTATAGACAGTGGTAGATATATATGAACGAATAGACTTTGTGGTCTCTTCTCTGTCGCTGGCGACCCAACGACAACTAATTAGTTTCATGATGTTCATCATTTTATTTCCATGTAAGATGACATGTCAAAATGTACACATAGTTCAATGCAAAACGCATATTTGTAAGATAAATAAATTGTGCGAATGAAAGCGCAACATGAATTGATAATAGGGCGTGTGGTATCGATAAGACATCGAATACTAAAGTGCATCTTGCAACACAAGAACAGTTGAAAGTGCTCACAATGTTGCCAGTTGAGTCACACCTTCTACTTCTCGGCGAAGCGCAGACAACGTTTTTTAATGTTCTTCTCTTTCTGTTTGGCTATTATCAGGACAGCTGGGGTTTTATTTCAGTTATGTTATACATATAAGTCACACTGAATTGCTTGCCAAAACCAACTGCACTTTCTGTTTGGAACAACGCAAAGGTGGGACTAACAGGCGATTTATACAGCGCCATTTACCGTGACAGTTCCAGCTTATTCAACGCTGTTGCTACACCAATTATATCGATGCCTGTTTCCTAATTTATTGCCGCTTGGAATCACCTCTTGCCGCTTGGTGTCACAACCAGCCGCGTGGTGTCACGACCAGCCGCTTATTAAGCGTGTAGAAGTTGCGGAATGAAATAAGTACAATCTTATAAGTAACGAATTGACATGACGCTAGTATACATGTTGAGTAGAAGCACTTCATTATGCTAATCATCTTGTAATCCTGGTGCATCAAGAGCGCCCTGCAGCCAGTCTAGATCCGCATATGTAATTATGTAATCCTTGCCTTGTAGAAGAAACATACATCAATTTCTTGTCATCATTAGTTTGGAGAATTCTGAAAAGAAAACAAGCAACTTATTTTTTACATAATTTATATTGACAAATAGCTCACACTTTATCTGTTTAGTTGATCTACCCAACTGATTCTTATTTGCCGTAGTAATCAGTCATACTAGACGATCGCAACATACTTTGGTAATTGAGACATACACCACGAAGCCCGTTTACGGGGCAAAGAAAAGAGAATATGAAGGCAGCATATTGCCCCATTATTTGGATCACGTCCAACTGCACACCCTCTTTCAGGTTCAGCAGAAACATCCAAATACCCTCACGCCTGAGGTGTATCACAACTACCCAGACAGCTTAGCACAGCTTAACTGTTAAAGAACGACGTTCTTTCAAAAGGGATGTATGATTTCTTATAAACATTCCATTGTCTCAAAAAATCATATTTTGTTTACAAAGATTGCCTTCTTAAACAAACAGTGTGTCAAAAAGGGGAATGTGTGTGAACCCCTGAACCACCCTGATGATGGGGGTGCCTACGAAGTCATATTTACCTTCCCTCGACCTGTGACGTCACACACACGTACGCACGCACGCACATACACATATTTTTAAAGAATAGTAATACCTTGTATAATAATAATAATGATTATAATAATAATTATACAAGTATCAATACCAATCTATCTACTACCATTTCGATATACCACTTAATATAGATAAGGCGGACACTAGGTTTGCAGTATTATATTTCTTTTGTAATATCGTATTTTATTAATCTGTGTGCTCATTTACAGTCTAAAATATGGTCAGGCACTACAAGAAAAAACATACAGAGGAGTGTACGGCGGCGGCAAGTTGCGAGATGCATTAAGGTTATTCAGAGACGGCATGCCGCTCATCCGTATCAGAGTCCCTGCTCGCACTATTCGTCCGTCAGCGTTGCCGTTTGAGGGATTATTATACAGTTAGTTTTCCCATAGGCGACCTTGTGTTAACGTTTTGTCTGATTATAATAAAACGTGACCTACCAAAATGCTTAAACATATCACCTGCTGTTATCATCATCCCATTGAAAATTCGAATATTTCTAGCTCTCGTAAAATGCCTGTATGTGTGACACCCGTCAATATTTACGAATGCCGGCAAGCATTACTCCGCCTAAGGGTCAAACACGCAAATTGCTGCCAAATATCCTTTCGCTTTTTCAAATCATCTAGACATCCACCATTTTACAATCAACACCTTCTACAGCTGTACATCTGACTACTCAAGTGCATTTATGTCAGAGCAGGTAACTTTTTTTAAACAAAAATCATTTCTCAAAAATACACTGCACTCTTTTTGGTAAAACGAACGAAACAGGAAGTCTAACTGTATCATGAACCCTGGAGGTTGAATAGACCTCTTTCGCGGCGCATGCGCAGAGTGTGTGCGAGAATGGTCGCGGGTCCACTTAGCGGCCAGTTCCAAGGTTTGCATTGAATAAGAATTACACCATGGTACGTAGATGCATTTCACTCCTCTAGTACAAAAATAAACACTTTAGTCCACAATTCAAAGATGTCCATAAAATGTCCAGATGCGCTTTAACCGGCGTCGGCCGCCGTGGTGACGGAACCTGTGTAATGTATCATTCAACTGTTATCCCTTTTCTCTATCAGATTAAATCAGGTCTATGAAACTGGAAGAAGTATTATCTGTTGGGGTGTTTACAATGTGCTACGAGCACGTTGTGTTAGCCGCTGCATGACACAGGGAGCATCCAGTTGCCTGTGTGGTCCAATGCACTGTATGTAATAACTCCACATCAGATGGTTTGGGCATCATTGGTAGACTGACACTCATATTAAATGTGTAATGTGTTTACTCAATATCTTGATAATATACATGTACACATGTAAATGCTGTACACATTTTTTCTAGGTGTAATTAATCAATTTTGTATTTCTTCCAGACATGGACAGAAAAGGACATCCATTGAATTATTGACATCTCTCACTGCAAGCATTTGATAAAATGTTCAGCGACATGTTCACAGTTCAACAAATGTAATACTTTCTATTTCATTATTGCCAACGTCTAAACAATATGCGCAGAAATGTGTGCAATGTGTTTAAGAAATGTGAATGAATAAAAGAATGGAGCCACAAAGCCCAACAAATATGTGATGTACAAGAAAAGGAATAATTTCTATATCATGTAAACAAACCTATTTCTGTTGAGGTCGTTCATTTGTGTATTTGTTATTGCTTCACAAAATGTGATTTAGTCCACAGGTCAAATCACAGGGTAAATATGAACTTTCGTCGAACATCTTGAATACTGCACATTTTATTCAACATAAAGTATAGCTCCGGAAAAGTAGCAAACACATTTAATTCACAACAAATTAGATTGGTAATTCAAGAGTACAGTTTACTCCATATATTGCACTATTTTACATCCTCTGGCAGAACATACAACGTATTAGTTTTCCTATTGTCAGTCACATATCCTGGTCTGAGCCTGTCTGAAACACAACAACGTTTTTTATTTTCTTGTATCTTCTACGGCTTTCTCACATCCATCTTGCAGCCATATATTCTGAAAATTTAAATTTATAGAAAGAGTTAATATAGTGTTTATTTTATTGAATTATACGTTATAGATACTGCTCGGGGGGTCAGCAGGATGATTTCTCCAACTCCGCAGATTGCAGCGCCCACAGCTCGTACGCGAAAGGCTGAATTTGCAGCATGCCTCACGTCGTTTCCATACAAACAGAGTTTGGTGGAAAAGGCCGGCGACCAGAAAAGGAAGAAGACAACCACCGTCCGCAGTGCATCGACAAAGAAACACAAGACAGAGAAAGAAGCTACATCCGAAAGCAGCGATAACGAAGATGAAGAGTGGCCGTGCCTTGTGTGTAGCGAGCCGTTTTCAAATAGCAAATCACGGGGGAAATGGGTCCAGTGTCAAATGTGTAAAAAAAAATGGGCCCACGACCACAGCACGCCAAGCTAAGTGGGGTTCATTTGTCCCAATTGTGAATCTGATGAGGACTAGAAAAGTCACACCATGTCACGTCTCACAGTGCAACGGAGAAGACATCACAGTAATGCCTCTCGATGAGTTGGCTTGACACAATTAGACGACTTGCATTATGGATGATTCATTCATTTCTTTATATCAATTATACCATGGAACTGGAATAGGAACATCTTTATTCGACAGATAGTAAATAAGCAAATACAAAGCATGTAACAACAATGTCAAAAAGGAGACATTTCTGCCGGGAGACTCTCACTAAGGCTTATAAATATGCTGCTGACGTGAGAGCCAGCCACCCACTTGTAATTGAAACTAAACATTCCTACAACTCCCAATGTGGTATACAAATCATATGAAGTTAAAGACATGCATGTGCTTAAAGATCGAAATACAGAACGATATTATGTTGGTAGGCTAAGTGCATATGTAGCAGTTTGTGTCCGTGCAAGTATCTTTGTAAAGTGCTAATAAGTATTGATTGGCGTATGTAGAATGATAGCCACAATGATACGGACATATATTTGCTTAATTGGTAAGCACCGTATGTATGGTGTACGTTGTGTCAAAACGATTGCCTAATTTGTTGTGGGGTAAAACGCCCACCCTTGGGCGAATTCCCCCTTTCGGTGGGCGTATTGCCGAAGCAAAGGGGCAATACGCATACTTTTTATTTATTTTAGAATGCGTGTATCTTGAAAATTGTTTGTAATCAGACTTTGATTTTAATAAAGAAGACACCCTCTTTCGGAGTATTAAACTGTTTTTTTAATAAACTTTATTATTTGTTGTTATTGAATATCTTGCTTATGGTGGGCGTATTCCCCACCCGTACCCCCCCCCCCCCCCACACACGCTGTTACAACATGCCGGTCATGATTAACGAAGTTCTTTTGGACATTTCTTGATACACTGGGTCTTCTGAGCGGTGCATATTATCATGCAGTTTTCCTTTTTATAATTACAATCATGGGTTTCGCAGCGGTGAAGGCATCTGCGGAAACGGCCCAGGCAGAGACGGTAACAAACGTAGAACTGTTGGCCAGCGGCCGTCGTTCGGAACATAGTCGCCAGGATGACAAGCAGCAGCGCCATCTGTGAGGCAGACACAAGGAGGATGTTTGTAAATGCAGCCCACCTCATAATTCACCACTGAATAAGAATGCTAACTAGAAACTAGGCGTCGTATTATTAGCAATTAATTTGGTGATTAACTAATTTCACTGTTCATATTTGTACCTCACATGACTCGATATATAGATGTGCAAATTGCTCGAGAAGCAATATTTAATTCCGTTATTTTTCATTTCACAGTACTTTTAGCTAAATCTGACACAACGAGTCAGATGATTAAGACATATATAATATATTATGAACACACTGTAGCCATCCGTATAATAAATATATATAATCGCCGCCAATACACAGCCGTCACTACACCGTTCTACAATGTACATAATAATATGTTTCTGCATTAATTACTCTTCTGAGGGTCATCAATAACATACGTCACGCTTAGGGGTTGAGGTTTATGGGCAAGCGTGACGGAGGTGGGAGTCTCTGGATAAGCGTCACGTAACGATTTGTGAAATGCTGGCTCATCCAAATGTCAATATCAGATTGGCAGAGCATTAATTGCTCAGCTCTTTTTTTTGTAGATTTCAGCAGTATTCCTATGAAAAACCAGCAATGAATTATTGTCTTTGTTATTTTACAGACTTATATTTTCCGTGTAGACAATGAGTGAATCCATCCAAGCAACGAGTATATAGTCAGTATTACAGACCCAGTCAACCTGATTGTGATGGGCCTGAACATCGTCCAATAACTAACTGCGAACACTGGCCCAATAAATACAAACGGTACTCATCCAATATTGTTTTGCACAGAGGATGTACTTTGGGTCAATAGTAACAAACTGTATTGACTCAATCCTCGCACCATACTGGAAAAGTAGTGGCACAGTGTTGGCGTTTGATGATGCACATTACTGGACCAGTACCGGCAAGGGGTACTGGCCCAATGCTGGGACCATACGGTGAACATTACATTCCATAGGTGGCGCTATATGCTATATATACATATATATATATATATATATAGTACTGCTGTGATTCATGTTGCTGTTTTTCTTCTTTTTTCAATCGCACAAATTGTTATCTTGCACCATGAAATTTACATATAAATTACATGTATTGTGAGGGCTAATTATTACTGAAACCATGGCAATCTATGTACGTAATTGAGTGGAATGTATCGTAGTTTCTGTAATAAACCATTATTATTATTAAATATATATATATATATACACATATATACACAAACACACACACACACACACACACACACACACACACACACACACACACACACACACACACACACACACACACACACACACACACACACACACACACACACACACACACACACACACACACACACACACACACACACACACACACAAACACACATTAATATATATATACATATATATATATATATATATATATACAGTATTTATTGTAACCAATATAAGCATTTACAAATACAATCTACTAGTCTCAGTAAGGTCAGGGAATCTCTCATTAAGACCATTATGTGTCGCTATCATGAGAACACCCTAATGTAATATAATTAGTTATGATTATCGGATTATCACGTGATCAACTACACATGCATATATAATGTGCATACCTAACATATATATATATATATATATATATATATATATATAATAATAATGTTTATTTCAAACAAAACAATACAAGTAAATAAACGAAAAAAAAAAAAAATACAAAGATATAGACACACATGGAATAATAAAAAATATATATAAAATGGGCGTTATATATAATTATATATAATGTTGATGTCAGACAAAAGACCATAAGTGTGTACATGCAATACAAATAGATACCAATTATACAAATAAAATACAACGATAATATAGACACACATGGAAGAAAAGTAGATGGTTAATAAAAGTATATATAAAATGTGCATTCGAATTTAATTATACAATCGGGTACTCCAATATTTAAACATAGGAATTCTAAAATGTGTATCATTATAAAAATAATTAACAAAAAGTGAATTTTCAGAGACTGTTCAAGACGACATAATAAGCTATATATGGATGAACGCATACGTTCATTAACATATTTAACACATCTGTAGTAAACATAAAACTTGCACTACAGCGTTATAACAAATTGTGTAAAATTATAAAACTTTTGTTACATGCAACAGTAATAATACCTTTCAAACTCTGTTTCTTTTAAATTTACACAAAAGACTTGAGGTGTACATAGCGCCACAGTAAGAGTCAAATGTGGAAGTTTTAATGGTAGAGCTGTCCAACTGGCTGTGATTCTTCTTTGAATATCTGTGTCTTGATGTTTGTCTTTGGTACTGTATCGCTGTCCCGAAGATGACTGAGATATTCTCCATCTATCCTCAAGGCTCTGGTTTCCCAGGTCAGCTTTCGAAATATGATTTCGAGTGTTGCCGTAAACAGCATGGGCGATATAGTGTCACCCTGTCGTACTCCTTTCTTGATGTTGATATTGTTGCTTTTTTGTGTAGGTGGACTGTCATCGAGCTGTTGGTGTAGATGTCTTTCAGGAGTTCGATGTAAACGTTTTCTATCCCCGGTTCTCGAAAGGAGGTGAGTATTGCTCGAGTTTGCACCGAGTTGAAACCCTTCTCATAGTCGACGAAGATGTCCTTCAGAAGTTTGATATACACGTATTCTAGCCCATGCTCTTCAAGGGAGGTCAGTATTGCTTGAGTTTGCACCGAGTCAAAAGCCTTCTAGTCAACGAAAGCGATGCAGAGCGGAATATTATATTCTTGGCATTTCTGTTTCAGTTGGTTTACGTCGTGTATGTGGTCTGTCGTTGAGTACCTGCTTCTAAATCCTGCTTGCTCTCGTGGTTGGTTTTCGTTGAGTGTCTTCTCTAGCTTATTCGTTAGTACCTTTGTGAGTAATTTGTAGATGTTTAATAAAAGACATATCGGTCTGTAGTTCTTCAAGTCTTTCTTAGTTCCCTTCTTGAAGATTATCACCATCTTTGCGTTCTTCCATGCGGTGGGTATTCGTCTTTCTGATAAGCATTTAGTATACAGCTTAGATATAGTATCTTCTCCTGTTTTTAATGTTTTAATGTTTAGATGGTCATTGCGAGTGATGTCTTCCCATTCATCATATCTCTTAGCGCTGGTTCCACCTCCCATGGTTTCTCTTTCAGGTCGGTGTATAGCTCGGTGTAGAATTCCTCTATTCGTTCCATGATTATATGTTGGTCTTGTATTTCTCTACCGTGCTTGTCTAGAAAGTATAATCAGTCTGTCTCGGCATAGTGCCTGTGTTCTACTGGATTTCTTCAGGTTCTTTGATGCCATAATCTTTTCTCGTATGATCTCTTGTTTGTACTTCCTGATGTCCTCCTTCGCTTTCTTTTTTGATGGTCTTGCATATTTTTGCGTACTCTATTTGATTTTACGGCCGCCGTTGTCCACTATTTCTCGTCGTTTCTTCATTAGTGCTCGTGTCGGTGACGATATTCTCGTCATTACATGCCTGTTGATTGCTTTGGCTACACTTGTCGCACTTAGTTGGATCATCTCAGTTATGTTTTCGCTCCGGGTGTCGATGTCGTCAAGTTCTTGTAATGTCTCGAATCGAGTTGGAATTCGATCTTTTTTGTTTCTATTCGTGTGGTATCTACACTTGGTGGTCTCTGGTTTATCAACCTCTTCCTTTCAGCCTTGATGTCCAATTTGGTGTTGTTCATTACTATTCTGTGGTCACTTCCGATGTTCACTTGTCAGTGACCATATCTGGCATGTTTGTCAGGATATAGTCAATGTCGTTCATTGTTTCTTCATTTGGGCTTTTCCACGTCCATCTCCTCCCTGCTTTCTTCTGGAACATGGTATTCATGATTTTCTACTGTCTTGATGCTGGCCATTCTACCAAGTGGTCGCCTCTTTCGCTTTTTCATTCCTAGGCCAAATTGCAAAGTTCTGCTACTCTGGGACTGTTGTTTTAACTCTCACTACATTTCCATTTCTTGTTTATGAGACAGCCTACTCCTGCTTAGCCGTTGTTCGCCGTGGAATGGTATAGTAGGTGGCCGCTTTGTAAGGTAGTGAAGCGTTCCTCTCTTCTTCTGACTTCTCCGATCCCGATCACATCCCATATCAACCTGGTTTTCCTAAGTTCTTCCTCCAGTTCTTGTATCCGTTCATCTCTTAGTAGTGTTCTTACGTTATATGTTGCTATCTTCAGTCTACTTACCTTTTCTCAGTGGCTCTTCTTGACCCAGAGTTTCTTACCACCCCCTGCATGTAGCCATAGTTGACCCGAACCGCCTCTTTTGCATAGCTACCGGGGAGTGGGGGCCTTAGCTTCAAAGTACTTTGCATGCTGGTATTGTAGCTTTCTACGCTGGCCGGTACGGTTGGAAGGGGGACAACGTACGGTGAACGAAATTGCCCATGTATCGACACGGCGGCCGAACCAATACCGAATCATCGCCCGGCGCTGCGGTCCCTTCGGTCCACAATCCGGCACTCTAAACACTCGGCCACTGCGCCCTACGCCCTTAATGCATTTACTAGTGTGAGGTAACGGACGATTATTAAGGGTGACAGGACAGCACAACAAAAGCAGGACAGCCACGGTCAATTAGTTTAGTGAATAGCTTGCTAAGGTTCACTTTGTCGAAGGCCTTGGAGACATCCAACATAGTGACATGCACAGAAGAGCTGGACGGACGTAATGCTCCAGTATTTCCCCACGAGGTTTCTTGTTTTGACAGAAAGAACGACACAAATCGAGATATAAGGTGGGTGGATTGTACCAGGATTTAATTAACAGCAGATTTATGTAATTTTATCCCAATACATGCATGTGAATTAACTGTTACGTTCCCCCGTGGGAAGATCCGTTAGTTGGTATGTGTTGACAGTGTGGGCTGAATTCCCCCAGCACTTACAGCTGTTGTGTATTATGATATATACAGGTTAAATTACATTCCATAAAGGAAGCACCGTCTACACAACTGCATGGTTTTTAATTTAGTAATTTGCATAAAACTCAATAGGAGATCATTGTGTCGATATGTTCCCTGCTGAGATGTTGGCAGAGTACACTATGTGGTGTGTCTGCAGCGGTGTCGCGTATCGCTATTCCCTAGGAAGTAGGGAAAGCATGTTGACTCTCAGTGGATAGACAGTGTATTTAGATTTCCATATCAGGTTCAGTTGGTTGAGTGCTCTCCACGCCATTGCCTTCCTGGTTTTGATGTCTTTGTCTGTTGTGCAAACCCAGGAGCCAAGGTATTTGTAGTCTTCAACCTTCTCTAAAACAGCTCTTTCCCTGGCAACGATGTTGGTGTTTCCTAGTTGGTTGAATGAAATATATTTCTAAGATTTATCTTCAAACCAATACTTGCACATGATGTTTCTAGTCGTGTTAGAAGCTCTTGTGCTTGATTGATCACTTCTGATAGTAGCACAATATCATTGGCAAGTTCGAAATCGGTGATCACCCCAGGTTTAACACGTTTACTTTTCTTTCAAAGTTCCTCTTCTCTTCCGTCGATAGCTCGCCGCAGTACATAGTCAAGGAATATCACGAAGAGGTATGACGCCAGTGTATCACCCTGTATCACTCCTGTCGTGATATCATCAAGCTAAATTTCTCCATCCGGTGATTGTAGTTTGGCACGTGTCTTCCTGTGCATGTTGGAAATTATTACTGTTACTAGCTCTTTGGGGACATTATACGCTTCCAGAATCGTCATCATTTTGCCACGATGAACCGTTTCCATCATTCAGGGATTTCTTGGCTTTCTCATACTCGTCTCTTTCAAAAGGTCCATCCTTGATGTTGATATTTATGATTACAGGTTGGATCTCTTCATCCTCATCTTGTATGTTTGGTGGACTGCCTAGTAGTTTGTGGAAGTGATCGTACTAGTTTTCCACCCTTTGTTCTGCAGTTTTGCCATTTACCAGCTGTCTTTCTACCACTTATCTGGTTTATATTTAATTTAATTTGGCATCCCCTGTCCAAGTCCGTTGTGGGTTAAGTCGTTGTAGTGGTCCTCTACGCTATCTATTTCAGCAGAGCTGGTCGGACAATACGTGACTATAACTGTAGTAGCAGGATTGCTGCTGATGTTGGCATGCATCTGTCCCATCTATTTGTTATAAAGAGGGATCGATGTCCTTTTGGGGCATGTGAAATACCACGAATTTCGTTTTTTAATGTTAAACGAAAGTTTGTTTGCTTTTAGCCACGTGCATGTATTTTCTAATTCTTTCTCTATATTTTGATTTAGGACTTGGTCATCTGGAGATTGGACTTTATTCAGTGTACTGTATATACACGGGGGGGGGGGGGGGGATTAACCGGAGACAGACAGAGATGGAGGAACTTCGTCGTTGCTCTAAACGCCAGGTACGTAGCGGGTAGTAAGTAAGTAAGTAATTAAGTAAGTAAGTACTGTATATACTGGCTAGTATTGGGCGAGTAGGTCTATTGGGCCAGTAAGATCAATTCAATTGTGGTATGTGCTTTGTACTGGATCAATACCGGCTATACCGTTAAAGGGATTCTTTGAGAATTGTAATCTCTTTGTAATGCACGCAATTATAAGGTAATCCTGTTAATATGATTATTTCATGTAATTCTATGCCTTTATTTTATTAGAATTATGTTTGATTAATCATTAATGTCGAAAAAATAACTCTGCGTACGCGGAGTTTCTACTTTGGGCCCACCTTCACGATCCGTATAAGGGATGCTCATGAATATTCTGGACTGTCCGTCAGACTTCGATTAGGTACGCCGAGTTAATAGATGCAAGAAATACGTCATCAACATGTGTGTATATGAATTAGTTACCGCCATGCAAATGAGTCCTGACCAGCTGCTGTTTATATCACAGATTCAGCAAAGAAAAGAAGGAAATTATATGGAATAAACGGAGAATGAACATAGCGACAGTTCATAACAGACGGATTGATTTAAAAGAAAAAACACGACCTCTCCATGCACGACGTCGAAGCCGCCGATGCCATTGGCGACGCCGATGTCATACTGAATGATTGGCATTGTTTTTGTTGGAATATTAACACTATGATACTATCATGTTCCTTTTTCACTAGGTACATCTGGCTATACATTTTGAAATGAAGTTTTAATGAAACGTTCAGATAACATAAACTTACTGAAGCCGAGAAACATTCAATAATGAAACTATTTTATTTGCACCATAAATCCAGCTGCTATTTGTAAATGTAAATGTTTATTGATTTCTATTTCCGTAAGCAATATAAATACATTATACATCACAAAGTAATTTACGGTATTAAATTAGGATAGGTGGTTAGTTGTGTACTTTCCTATCTACATAAGGCTTACTTTTAGTTTGAAAAATGTAGATCTATAAAGAGCATAACATTATTGTCGACAACATATTAAAACATACTGATCAGTGTAAACACATGTTTTATTTTGAACTGGGAGTACAATAATTATTTGTTCTGCCCATCATTTAGAGTAAAAGATATTGAATTTGTTTCTGTCGAACTCCTGTTTCGATAACAAATAAAATGGCCATTGTATGATGGAAATAAAGTTATAAAATTACAAAACTTTAAAAGTAATGCATATTTTAAAACACAGTTTTAAGTCATCATTGGTATATTTAGCTCAAGAAGATCCCTAAAACATTTTGATTGTTTTGGAACATTTATATTTTATGAATTTTCAAAATTATTGTAAAAGCAACTTTGTCGACACCTTTTTATACACTACTCCCAGTATAGTTCACTTAACACAAACTTGTTTCAACAAATTTTGAAGAATATGCTGTAGAACACAATCCAAACACGATGAGCATAAGAAAGCATACATTTTATTAAGTACTCCTACTTTGCAACGTAATGATGGGATTATGTGCATTTGGATGCACAAATCGATCGATTGCACAAATACATTTGAAACTTAGTGATATACATATTCCCAGCAGAAGACACATGGAATTAATGTGGCAGAACAAAGTCAGACATCTTCTTCACTATTGTGTCAGTTAACATATTGTCCTATTAATAGCACTGTTATGCATTTTTATACACAAAGCTCTCAAATGCACACATCCATTTGAAACTCGAAGTGAGGTACAACTTCCCGGTAGATGTCGCACAGAACAGAATGGGGCAGAACAAAGTCAGACATCGCCTTATGTCAGGTGATCCATTGTCCAATTAATGGCACTGTTAAGTAGAACTCTTCAATATCCTCTTTCCATCAGCTCAGCTATTTCCAAAGTTTCTGCAAATAAACAAAGTTGAATTTAGGAAACTGAGCCTAACTAACTCAACACTGTGCAGATTAATTCAGTTTATCACCAAGTGTACAGCTGGCTAAATGGAAAAGAAATACAATCCATTACTTTGGCCAACTTTTAATTTGCTTCTACATAATTACCTGTATGCATTGGTCATATACAGTGCATTCCAGATAACTCGAACTCACATAAGTTGATTTTCGCTAAGTTAAGTCAATATTTTCCTCTGTCCAAGGCAAAGATCTCAATGGGGACCTTCTGATAACTTTCTAGTTTTCTGAAATTCCACCTATCAGTATTGTCTTGGGTCCCTGGAAGTTCGACCATATCCAGAGTGCACTGTATAGTTTCGTTTATTCTTGCTCTAATAACTAATGTTGTATATAATTATATATATGGGCCATTTTCGTGAAAAATGTACAGTAACGGTAAAGTAAGATATAAAAAATAAATGTTTAATTTGTTTTAGCGAGTACAATTAGTATCAAATGTGGTATTCACATGAAGCAGTGCAACTTGATCTGATCTATTATTATATTTTTTTTAAATATATTCTTGGATAAAAACCGATATAAGCTAGAGTGCAGATCTGCTGGTGTCCAAAATTCTTGCATCGCAAAATTCCGTGGCAACATGGTATTGTGTACAAACCTAAAACGTTTACATTGAATGATGACATGCCAGCCAGGTTTACTAACAATCGTAGATGTAGCATTAAAAACAGTATGTGAACGTACGAATCTCAGATTTTTATGTTTCGGTTCAAATAAGTGGGGAAACGGGGACTTTTCAAAAACGGCTGACTGGAATTTGGAAAGGCAAGACCTGTAGATACGCATACCCAAATCCCAGATTTAGGCAAACAAATTACATCCACGACCAGGTTAATCCTCTTGCTATGGTTGCATATACTGATATTTTAGTGTGCATTTTTGTTCACTGCATTTCAGATACCGGACAATGCAGTTTTACTAAGGCAAAACCCTTCCTTGCATAAGGATATGTTATTTACTGTAGTTGAGGCTCGACAGACTCGGTGACAGTCCCAGCGGCAGCTGACACCGACTGCAGCCGTCCGCGTCGGCGGACGTTATAATTGTATTTAATCGAAACGTTACTCGGCTGACGGCATTGGGAAGCAGGATAACTAAACAATGCATACGCTTCCTACACTTATAAAAATAGCTGTCAATATACATATGTCTACAGATTGCATATTTACAATGTCATTGCTTGACTCAACTCACCTCGGAATCAGACTTGTTGTTGTGTGTGTGACGTCAACGGTGTTTGTGTGAGTCACTGCGCGTGCATGAATATTCATTATACTCGGGCTGAAGAATTAATCATCAACGTGGCAACAAGCTCAAAATGATTGGCGTAAACACAATTGTTTATCGGCTTTTTGCGCATATAACACGCAAGACATAAGTAGCAGAGAAAGCATCTATTGGAAATTAATACGTTTTGATACGGTACACATTGAATGTATAATAGCTTACAAAGAATCCCTTTAACGGTAAACACGGCACTTGTCAGTATATTGCGCCAGCATTGGGCCAATTCTGCCATGTTTGTTGCAGATGTGCATGCGTCTGTGTCAAAACGACAGTGATTTGACGGGGTGTACATGTCATTGAGGAACGAGTAGTGGGAGCTTAAACAAGTCCACATATAGCATGACGTACGTTACGGATGACCCTGTACAACACAGCTAGGAACGTGGCTTAATCTGAGTATTTTTCTTTATAAACCGGTGCAATTGTCTCGCTGTGTACACTAGAGGGTGCGATGCTTGAGTTGATCTACTCACGGTGATGTGTGACTTCATCTTGGTTATTGCCGTGTCAACGGAGCAACTGAAACATTAGACACAACAGTTGCTGACAGGACGGACTGATGGAACGAAACAATCGATTCCTTACAAACATGTCCGCACACATCATATGTGTGCGGACGCATTAACGGAGAGATTATTCAAATATTTGTTGAGGGCAGTCAGCGTTTTGAGCGGGGGAGAAGGTAAAGATGACAGAATGGACATATATATATATATATATATATATATATATATATATATATATATATATATAACACAGAAACACACGCACACACTCACACACGCGCGCGCACACACACCAAAATCCTCCCATGCGCACACACGGGCACGCACATGCACCCCAAGTACACAGGCACGCACGTAAGCATGCACGATGACACAAACACACGCACACTCACACACGCACACACACACGAAACGCTTGCACTAAAACCATATTTTTCTCAGGGTACATTCTCCTAACAACAAAAATAAAATGTGCAGCACTTACCAAATGCCTTCTTTCCACAAGAGGTTATACCCAGATCGACGTATTCGCGTCAGTGTACTTCTAAGTCGTGGGCGTTTTATTTAACAATAACGGTGTTCAAAAAACAATACATACCGTGCTTAAGATGCCTTGAAGTGTACAACAATGTGTCAAAGGGTCCAAAGGTGCTGAATGATATAAGTCGCCAACCAGCACTTGGGATTGCACTTACTGTCGACGCTTGACAAGTCAACATCTATGTATCGGGAGATGTGTCAAACTACCAGGTTCGTAGGTAACAACACAAAATACTCCACTCATTAATAATGTGTCAATATGCGAACACATGTCAAATGGGTTCAATATACAAAACAAACATAGTCTACATGCGCAGGTCAAAAGAATAACCCGTTTGGTTTAATTTAACATGATACTATTAACAATTTATCGTGAATTGTATTCTATACTGAAAGTTCAAATGACGCACTCGTGGTTGGAGTAAATGAACTCCCCAGCAAAACACGGCCGGCGAACCTCTCAAAGTTAAAGTGTTTTGTCAACTCGTGAAAGTTGAGTCGGCACTCTAAATCGCGGCGATTTCGACCACCTCACGTTGTTTCTATTCACCCAGTTTTTCTTTATCAATTAAAGAGTGCCTTGCTATGCTATAGACAGTGGTGTATATGTATGAACGAACAGTCTTTGTGGTGTCTTCTCATTCGCCGCCGACATAATGACAACTAATTAGTTTCATGATGTTCATAATTATTTTATTTCCATGTAAAATGACACGACAAAACGTACACATACGTTTCAATGCAAAACGCATATTTGTAAGATAAATAAAACGTGCGAATGAATGCGCAACCTGAATCGATGATAGGGGTTGTGGTATCGATAAGACATGGAATACTAAAGTGCATCTTGCAACACAAGAAGAGTTGAAAGTGCTCACAATGTTGCCAGTTAAGTCACACCTTCTACTGTTCGGCGAAGCGCAGATATTTTTTGTTAATGTCGTTCTCTTTCTATTTGACTATTATCAACACGATGTTTTCATTTCAGTTACGTTATACAACTCACACTGAACTGCTTAATAAAACCAATAGCACTTTCTGTTTGGAACAACGCAAAGGTGGTACTAGCAGGCGATTTACACAG
The DNA here is from genome assembly GCA_963995525.1 of Escarpia spicata. Lineage (NCBI taxonomy): Eukaryota > Metazoa > Annelida > Polychaeta > Sabellida > Siboglinidae > Escarpia > Escarpia spicata. The sequence goes on along the minus strand of OZ023206.1, from coordinate 7,619,707 downwards.
CATCAATTACCGTTACAGTTCCAGCTTATTCAACGATGTTGCTACACCAATTATATCGATGCCTGTTTCCTAATTGCCTGTCGCTTGGAATCACCTCTTGCCGCTGGGTGTCACTACCTGCCGCTTGGTGTCACGACCAGCCGAGCGGTATCACCACCAGTGTAGAAGTTGCGGGATGAAATGAGTACAACACTATAAGTAACATCCTTGCACAATTGCTGTCACTTCGCTAGAATTCATTGGGTGTTCAACACCTTCAACCGAATTGACATGACGCTACTAATGAGTCTGAATAGAAACAGGTAACTGGACAGAGACGTATACGTGTTGTGTAGAAGCACTGCATTGTGTTGATAATCTTGTAATCCTGGTGCATCAAGAGCGTCCTGCAGCCAGTCACGATCCGGACATGTAATGATGTAATCCGGATATGTAATGATGTAATCCGCATATGTAATGATGTAATCCGGATACGTAATGATGTAATCCGGATATGTAATAATGTAATCCGGATATGCCTTGTATAAAATATATACATAAATGTCTTGCCATCATTAGTTTGGAAAGTTCTGAAAAGAAAACAAGAAACTTATTTTTTACATAATTTATATTGTCAAACAGCCTCACACTTCACCTGTTTAATTGATCTAACCAATTGACTCATATTTGCCGTAGCAATCAGTCATGCTAGACGAATGCAACATATTTTGGTAATTGAGACATATACCACAAAGCCCGTCGACGGGGCAGAGAAAAGATAATATGAAGGCAGCATATTGCCCCATTATTTGGATCACGTCCAACTGCACACCCACTTTCAGGTTCAGCAGAAACATCCAAATACCCTCACGCCTGAGGTGTATCACAAATACCCAGACATCTTAGCGCAGCATAACTGTTGAACAACAACATTCTTTCAAAAGGGATGTATGATTTCTTATAAACATTCCATTGTCTCAAAAAATCGTATTTTGTTTACAAATATTGCCTTCTTAAACAAACAGTATATCAAAACGAGGAATGTGTGTGAACCCCTAAACTACCCTGATGATGGGTGTGCCTACGAAGTCATATTTACTTCCCCTCGACCTGTGACGTCATACACACACACACACACACACACACACACACACACACACACACACACACACACACACACACACACACACACGAACACACACACACACGCACGCACGCACACGCACACACACACACACACAGGCACACACACATACACACATACACACACAAACAGACAGACATACAGACTACTAGTCACAGTAAGGTCAGGGGGTGTCTCTTTAAGACCATTACATGTCGCTATCATGAGACCCACCCTAATGTAATATAAGTAATTATGATTATCAGATTACCACGTGATCAACTACACATGCATATATATATATATATATATATATATATATATATATATATATGCATAATGTTTATTTCAGATAAAATTCCATATGTGTATATACACAATATAAGTGAATAAAACAATTAATAAATAAAATACAAAGATATAGACACCCATGGAATACAAAATATGTGGTTAATAAAAAAATTATATAAAATGTGCGTTCAACTTTCAGTATACAATTGGGGAGTCCAGTATTTAAACATAGAACTTCAAAAATGTATATCAGTATAAAAAGTAATTCACAAAAAAGACTGTTGAAGACGGCATACCGTCTCGCCGGTCTTCCTCTACGTCGTTTTCCTTCGTAAGGTCTCCAGGTTGTGATACGCGATGTCCATCTGTTATCTCATAGTCTGCTTATGTGCCCTTCCCATGTCCACTTCTGTCTTCTGATTGGTTCTATCACGTCTATGACCTTTGTCTTCTCTCTTACCCAGCTGTTTGTTTTTCTCTCCCGATATGTAATGTTTAACATACTTCTTTCCATCTTTGTTTGTGCATCTGCTAGGTTGTTCTTTGCTTGGAAGGTGAGTGCCCATGTTTCCGCGCCGTATATCAACGCTGGAAGTACGCAGGAGTTGTAGATTTGACTCTTCAAGCAGGTTCCAAAAGTTACCATGAAGATGTACCGGTGTTTGGTGAATGCTGTCAAGCCGGCGGTGATTCTTCTTTGAATCTCCTTTGCTTGGTTTTTGTCTCTGATACTGACTGTTTCGCTGTCCCAGATATACGTAGCTTTCAACGTTTTTTATCTTCGTGGTATTGATATATATTGGTGTTTCATTTTCTAGCATCACTTTTGTCTTCGAGATGTTCATCTTCAGACCTTGTTTTTCACTTTCATCAGCTAGCTCCTGTAGCATGTTTTGTAGTTCTTGCGGTATAGTAGCGCATATGAGTATGTCGTCGGCGAAGCGAAGATGGTTGATATATTCTCTGTCTATCCTCAAGCCTGTGGTTTCCCAAATCAGTCTTCGGAATATGCTTTTGAGTGTTGCCGTAAACAGCTTGGGCGACATGGTGTTACCCTGCGTACTCCTCTCTTGATGTTGATCTTGTTGCTCTTTTTGTGTAGGTGGACTGTCACCGAGCTGTTTGTGTAGATGTCTTTCATCAGGAGTTCGACGTACATGTATTCTATCCCTTGTTCTGGAAGGGAGGTCAGTATTGCTTGAGTTTGCACCAAGTCTAAAGCCTTCTCGTAGTCGACAAAAGCGATGCAGAGCGGAATATTATGTTCTCGGCACTTCTCTTTCAGTTGGTTTACGACGTGTATGTGGTCTGTCGTTGAGTACCTGTTTCTGAATCCTGCTTGCTCTCGTGGTTGGTTTTCGTCGAGTGTCTTCTCTAGCCTATTCGTTAGTATCTTTGTGAGTAATTTGTAGATGTTTGATAACAGACATATCGGTCTGTAGTTCGTTAAGTCTTTTTTATTTCATCACTTTTGCGTTCTTCCATTCGGTGGGTATTCGTCTTTCTGATAAACATTTAGTATACAGCTTAGATATGGTATCTGCTCCCGTTTTTAATGTTTCAATGTTTACATGGTCTTCTCTAGCCTATTCGTTAGTATCTTTGTGAATAATTTATAGACAAGTCTTTCTTATTTCCCTTCTTGAAGATTATCAACACCTTTGCGTTATTCCATGCGGTGGGTATTCGTCTTTCTGATAAACACTTAGCATACAACTTAAATATGGTACCTTCTCCTGTTTTTAATGTTTCCATGTTTACATGGTCGTTGCATGGTGTCTTCCCATTCTTCACATCTCTTAGCGCTGCTTCCACGTAATCACTGGTACCTCTTTCGGGTTGGTGTGAATTATGGTACTTTATTCACTGTCATATAGCTCGGTGTAGAATTCCTCTATTCGTTCCATGATCATATCTTCGTCTTGTATTTCTCTACCCTGCTTGTCTAGAAAGTGTAATCAGTCTGTCACGATGTGTTCTAGCTTTCTTCAGGGCTCTCTGATGCCATAATCGTTTCTCGTATGATCTCTTGTTTGTACTTCCTGATGTCCTCCTTCGCTTTCGTTTTTGTTGGTCTTGCCTATTTCTGCCTACTCTATTTGTTTTTATTCTAGAGAATGGCTAATATACATGTGTTTAATTATAGAAGTATTACAACCGAGTATATACTTCATGGACATTTTAAATTGATTTGATATTGTGTTAAGTATCAACTTGGGATGCATTTGAGTGTATTTCTCGATTTGGAACACAGTGTTTAAACTAATATAGACCTATGTGTTATTGATAGTATGTCCGTCAAGGAATATTGCCATTTGGATAACTAGTTACAAATATCACAGGTGCTAGCCAGCTATTTGGTATCTGAGATGATTTAGCTGCACTTTAACTGTATCAATGTTATTCAAGGAATATTATGTATAGTGTTGTTGTTGAATGATCTTTCCATTGTTGCGCATATAGTAATCATATTTATATGCTGCAGGTTTATTTTGTATTTTAGGTTTCACACAATAAATGATACTCATCATTAATGTGTGTTGATGTGTCTTCGTGGTAAATCCCCTGTTACAACTGTGACCATCATAGCATCACGTAAAAACCTATGAAATACAAGCTGCTAAATAGCAGTGACATATAAACATGAAGTTTTTCATTAGCATACTTAAAATATTAATTACTAATACAGTCATAACCAGGAGCTTTTCCTGTAAGCATCGACAGAATTATTTCTTGTATTTCTTTACCATAAAAAAATCATTTCATCACTAAATTGCATATTGCTGCAATACATGTCAATCTTTTTAGTATGTGATGGAGAGCCAGGTACACAATTAAGCAGAGACTGGTAATGATAAAGTCACAAATTCTTTACGTTTTCAGCACCACATGCACCGCCAACATTTCTAGGATTTGGAAACCGGGCATTGTTCATTTGTTTTATATCTTTCCAGAAGTTTCAAAAGTCATTACTACTTAGTTTTGAAGCAAGTCGTTCGGCTTTAAGGGATTCAGCATTTTTTTCTTTTAATATCTTTAAACTGAGCACGTTTAATTTTCATTTTGTCATACAAAGGATTATATATATATATATATATATATATATATATATATATATATATATATATATATATATAATAACTCCACCTCCTCTTCTTCCTATTCTATCTTTCCTAAACAATACATATCCTGTCAGTCCCAGTTCGGCATCTGATATATCGGTGGTTGCCCATGATTCGGTTATACCTATTATGTGAGGGTCAATATCTTCTACCATAATGTTTAGTTCATTTCTTTTGTTTACTATACTCCTTGCATTTAAACAAACACATTTATATCAAGCTTCAGAACAGTTTTCCAGACTGTTCTTTGCTTAATTATTGTTACTGTCTTTATCTATGCCTTCAGTTTCAGGCTTCTCTGCGAGTCCCCCCTGCGAATTTAGTTTAAATAGATGCAACCTGTCCCACTGTCAACAGATCTCAGCAGATTCTCTGAGAATACTGCTGCCACCTTTCAACTTAGATGGAGGCCATCTCTCATGTACATATCTTCTCTCCCAACAAAGTACCCCCATACATCTATGAATCCCACGCCCTCTTCTACACACATCTGCTCAACTAGTGCGTTGATCGCCTCTTACAGTTTCTGTATGATGCAGATTTAAATGATCTAAACGTGTCATTAAAATTATACTTAAACATGTATAGCCAGATGTACCTAGTGAAAAAGGAACATGATAGTACCATAAGTTAGATTTCGTATGTTTTTATAATCCAACAAAAACAATGCCAATCATTCAATGTCATCAGCGGCTTAAATCAATCCGTATGTTATGAGCTGTCGCGATGTTCATTCTCCGTTTATTCAATATATTCTCCTCTTGTTTTTGCTGAACCTGTGACATAAATAGCAGCTGGTCCACGTTTCCTTTTGATAATTTTATCGGTCACGACTCACATGGCAGTGGCTAATCCAAATACACAAATGTTGATGACGTTTTTCTAGCATCTGTTAACTCGGGTAGCTAATCGAAGTCTGACGGACAGTCGCGAAATTCATATGCTTTATACGGATCGTGAAGGTGGGGCCAAAGTTATTTTTTTCGATATATTGTTAGGGTCATTAGTGATTAATAAAACATAATTATAATGAAATAAAGGCATATAATTACATGAAATAATCATGTTAACAGGATTATTTAATAATTATTGCATACAATACAAAGAGATTACAATTATCAATGAATCGCTTTAATGTCGGAATAGCTCTTCCTATCTATCTAGTATTGACGGTCGTCAAATGTAGTAATGAACGTTCGGTTTCAAAATTGCGACACCAAGTCTAGGCTTCGTATAGCTCCGACAATAGACGTTGTAAAGTAGTGAACATTGAGGGGTTAGGATCACCAACATCATCCACCTGCACCCATCTCACTTTGTGGCTCACCAATAATTCCCAAATGGCCCCTTGCCGAAGTATTGGGAGCATCTCCAGCCTCTCTGCCAAAATATTAAGGAGCTCAGCCCCCACCCACCCCGTAAGCCCCAACGGTTCCGACGCGCACGATGGCGCTGGGACTATTCACCTGTTGAACTGATGAGTGTACATTTTGACCGCTTTAGGAGGTCGATTTTGATGAGCAAATCGATGTCCTTCCAAGTCGCCAGGCACGTAATGTGCAAGGGTAGGATGATGTGCATGGGTAAGACGGTGAGCATGGGTAAGATGATCTGCATGGGTAAGATGATGTACAATGTACTTTCTACAATGTATCTAACTGTTTATGACACAGCGCTTTGTGTATCCATCAATCTTCTAAATGAAGCAGTTAGCTGCTGCGTCGTGTGCATACATTAGCCAATAAGACTTTTTTGTGAGCCTGTCTTCTACTTTGCAAAATCAGTCTCCTGTGCTCATAATGTGTCCACGCGGATGTCCGCCAGACAACACTGTTAAGTATCGATATAGCCATATTTCAGTTTGCCCTACAATCCCATTGTGTCCGTTCTTTCCCTACTGTTTACAGGATCACCGGGTCCATTTCAACTAATCACGACAATCTGCTACTATCGCATTAGAAACACTAACGGTTTGTACTTATACTGCTGGTAATGGTCAAGTGATGAAACAATTACTTTTTTGTCTAAATATCGTATGATAAGTCCATCTTATCATAACAGTGGGAATAAATGAAGAAATAAAATATTTGTATTGCCATTAAACATTTTGAACTGTAAATTATCGAAGATCAACTCCGTAGTCATTAACACGTTGCCTGAAATACTAAAATGCACGCAGCTAGTCGCAACAATCGTCAATATAAATGTCAAACGTCATTGTGTCAACACAATCTTGATCAAGCCAGATCGCCCGGACATTTGGTCATGCACAACACCTTGATAGAGGTGCATATGTTGATACACACTGCTTCTTTGCTTTGACAATCAATGTAGGAGCAACGAGCCAGACACTTGCGGAACTCCTGCACGCACTCGCGCAGACACAGCGCAAGTCTACCGACGGCTTCCGTCGGGCGCCATACTGCCGCCAGGGTGATCAGTAGCAGCACCACCTGTGAGACAAACACAGTGAGGACGATTGTAACAGTGGAGGTGGAACTGGAGGTAGGGACAAAGAGAGTTGTAGATATAGCAAAAGCAGTAGTACTAATAGTAGTAGTAGCAGCAGCAGCTACAGCAACATCAGCAATAGCAGCAATAGCAGCAGCAGCAGCAGAAACTTATTTTTCTCTTAAATAGAAACTATCCATCAACATAGTTTTATTTATCAGTGTACCTCATAACCATCCATCTCCTAATGCGTGTACACATAGGCATGTCAGAACTACATAACATGTGTATTATCGTACCCGCTTTTCTAATTGGGCCACCCAAAAATCAGGCCATATTGTGTCAGTCACATGGATGGCCGATTTAGAGGTCTTCTACTTAATAACGGCACAGATGAGTGATTGTCACGCCGCTTATTAAATAAGATACACCTTAGACAGTAATGTAAATGTAAATGTTTATTGATTTCTATAGCACAATATTTATACAATAATATTCTATGACGCTGTACAGTACAATAAATGGCATAGTAGAAAGTTAAAACAACACAAGCATTCAACATACAGTCATTTGCAAAAGTTTAAGACCAGGCACGATTTTTAAGCATTTTATGGTATGGCATCAGATTGCATCAGATAATGTCTGTATTGCATCATCCTATTTGGGCCTTGAAGCAATACGCCTAGTCATTACTTCCAGGTCATTTGTTTGCTGCTGTCAGTATCGATTAGGTGTTTTTCAGTTTTGTTTTCATCCCTGAAATGGGCAAAAAATCGTCTTTGACAGATGTTCTAAGGGCACAAATAATGACTCTACATGGAGAAGGATATACGGAAAGAGACATTAGTGCTAACTTATGATATTCCAAGACAGCCGTGCACAAGGCCATCGTCAAATTCAATACTAATGGCACTTTTCGTGACAGTAAAAGGAATGGTCGTCCACGGAAAACTACGCTCAGGGATGGCCACGCAATGAGACGCATCGTGATGTGCTCGCCAATGAGCTCATGCAAGAAAATTCGGGCAGCTTTACGCTTAAAAGGTACGGAAATAAGTCTCAGTACTGTTTCGAGACGTCTCAGCAAGGAATTTGGGCTCAAGTCCCGCAAGCTGGCCCGGAAGCCACGCCTGACACCTGTGATAAAAAAAGAGACTGGACTTTGCCAGACGACATCGCCACTGGACTATCGTGCAGTGGAAGAAAGTGTTGTTCTCAGATGAATCGACCATGCAACAGTTTATACCTCGCAAAAGGCATGTTAGGCGGCCAGTAGATAAGCGATTTGATGAGAAATATACAGCAGCCACAATGAAACATCCGCCAAGTCAGATGATTTGGGGTGCCATGTCATGGTTTGGCCCTTCTGGTCTGTATTTTATTCCGCCTAACACCACTATGAATGGACCTAGGTACGTGGAGTTGCTGAAAGATGAGCTGAAACTGCATATAAACATACACAAATATACGATTTCCATGCAAGATGGCGCTCCTTGTCACCGATCCAAGGTAGCCACTGATTTCCCCAAGAAGAACAAAATCTCCGTGCTGGAATGGCCTGGGAACAGCCCAGATCTAAATCCCATTGAGAACCTGTGGACTATAACGAAGGATAATGTGGCAGACAAACAACCACTGACACTTTCTTAAACTTTTGCAAATGACTGTAATACAAGTATTTATATAAAAAGGTAAAACTATAAAATGTTAAAATTAATAATTTCTATAAAAACATCTAACATATTTTGTATAATTATCTAACAAGTATAAAACTATTTAAATTCGTAAAATTAATAAGTTAATTGTATGCAATTCTAAAATAGTGAGTCTTCAGTTTGCTCTTAAAAACACTGACATTGTTGCAGCTGCGAATATCTTTGGGAAGGGAGTTCCACAGTTTCGGTGCAGCAACTTTAAAAGCACGATCTCCCAGAGTTTCCTTTTTGTCCTTGGTACATAAAGTGTAAGATCATCCTGCGAACTTAGACCGTAATGGATGCTTCTAGGAGTCAGCATTTCCAACATATATTCTTGTCCATGGCCATGTAATGAATTAAATGTCAGTAAGCAAATCTTATATTTAATGTGAAATTCCACCGGCAACCAGTGAAATGACTTTAGTACTGGAGTGATATGGTTATATTTGCCGATTCTGCACAACACTCTGGCTGCGGTGTTTTGATCCATTTGTAATTTCCGTATAAGGTATTTTGGTAAGCCGATCAAAAGGGCATTACAGTAGTCAATAGTCAGTAGTGGACCAGAGCATGTATCAGTTTCTCTGTACTCTGTTGATCAAGATATTTTCTGATTTTTTCGATGCTATAAAGTTGTGCATAAGCTGCCCGACATTTGAACTTGACATGTTCTTCCAAATACATGTGTTTATCAAAATAAGCGCCCAAATTTCGCACGCAATTCAGTGCCTGTACCTCATAGCCCCCGATTTTAATGGCCGTGTTGGTGCACTTTGCTAGTTGTTGCGGAGTGCCAATTAAAATGTACTCAGTCTTGGAGTTATTCATTTTGAGTTCCATGTCTTGCATCCAGCTATTAATATCTCTGATGCATCGTTCCATGTTACTATCCATAGAATCAGGATGGAAACCGCAGTAAACCTGGTGATCATCGGTGTAGGCATGCCACATCTTCCCATGCTGATCAATGACAGCGAAAACAGGGTTAGAGTACTCTGTGAATTCAACAGGGCCTAGGCATGAGCCTTGCGGTACTCCCTGATCAAGTTTAAACTGCTCAGACACCGTACCATTGATAGAAATACGCTGCGACCTTGATTGGCGATAAGAGGAAAACCAACTTAAAGCTGTGCCTGATACTCCAAACAAGCGATTCACGATATTTAACCAAATGTTGTGGTCCACTGTATCAAAAGCCGATGACAAATCAATTCAAACCAGTTGTGTTACCTTCTGTTGATCCATGTTTAGGAGAATATCAGACTGGACCTTAACTAGAGCGGTTTCTGTAGAATGCCCTGCTCTATAAGCAGACTGACAAGGTGGCAACGGGAATCCACAGGCTGAGTGAAGACAACGTTGGTTTACAACAGCTCGCTCAGTTAGTTTTGACATATACTGGAGATTCGATACAGGACGATATTTTTTTGGGATAGGATCCAATCTTGCTTTTTTAAGCAGCGGCACTACAAGTGCAGTCTTCCACTCGTGAGGGAATTCCCCATTAGCAATAGAGAGATTGATGATGTGCGTGAGGAGTGGCAGTAATTCCTCCATATACTCTTTAACCAATTTGGTTGGCATAGGGTCAAGAGCACAGCTGGTTGTTTTAGATTTCATAACCGACTTGCGCACATCATCTTCGGAGACCACCGCAAATGTATTTAAGTTAGCACACACACCCTCTCTGAATGGTATATATGGTGGTTCGGTAACACCAATGTTCGTTCGAATAGCATCTATTTTATCACTAAAAAAGTTGCCAAATTCATTTACAAGGTTTTCCACAGAATCATGGTCAGGTAGTGGAGTACTACACAGGGTGTTTATGAGGGAAAATAATTTCTTCGAATCACCCTTAGCTTCTAAAATTAAGTTAGAGAGATGGTCAGTTCGTTTGGTATTCAGTGCATTGACGTATTTGTTCCGAGCACGGTGGAATGATAGCAGAGTTTCATGATTTTCAGCCCGCGTCCCGATTAATTCAGCTTTCCTTCTCTGCGACTTTAGTGATTTGAGTTCATCGTCGAACCATGGTACCAATGGCCTCACAACAATAGTTTGGGATTTGATGCAACTGTTTCACTTCCCAATTGTAGTCACCAACTAGCTGATTGATATTTAATAGTGCATTAGTGATATCCTTCAGGTCATTACTAAAAGCACTATTATCGATTTGTTTCAGTTTCCTGTACGGTATCGTACGTGTCTCTAAGGGAGGTCTGGACATGTTTACTCTATAACACACAAACATATGATCCGACACCATATAATCAGCCACGGGCTAACTAAGCAGAAGTTCACGATTATACCTAGTAATAATTAAGTCTAGAGTGTGACCAGATACATGCGTTGGAACCGTAACATGCTGCGTTAAGTCATACATACTAAGTACATCACACAATCTAATTGCAACAGCTTCTGTGTCAATGTGCATATGAATGTTAAACTCACCAGCTATCAGGAGTGACTGAGCGGTTTGAACTGCATGCGACAAATATGTCTGAAATTCTTCAAAGAATGTAACAATTGTAACACGATGTTTCTCCGAGAGTGGTGGTCGCTATATGACATGCACATCAACTTTCGTCTTTTTACATAATAGCTCATAATTACCATATTCAAATGAATTGAGTTAGCCAGCTGACATCACTTTGCACTTAATCCCAGTCTTGAGAAGAATACCAACCCCGCCACCAGTTCTGCTGGACGGTCTTGGATTGTCCTTCAAATTATAGCCACTGGGCGTCAGTTCCGCACTTTTAACCGCATCACCAGATGTTAACCAAGTCTCTGTCATCAGAGCGATGTCAATGTCATTAGTCACAACATAGTCACTAATGTCAGCTGTCTTATTCCGCACAGAACATGGATTAACAAGGGCGAATTGGAGGTCCCTTGTCCGGCGTGAGGCTGTGTTCACTCGCTCTACACGGATCGATGTACGCCTGTCCTGGCATCGCGAAAGTTAAACACATCGTCGTCGTTCTCGGTTGTTGTTGTTGTTGCTGCTGCTGCCATTGGTGCTGCCGCCGCTGCTATTGCCGTTGTTGTTGCTGCTGCAGCTGCCACCATCGCTACTGTCACTGCTGCTGTTGTCGTTGTTGTTGTTATTGCTGTGGAAATTGTTGCTGTTGCTGCCGCTGGTGAACTTGCAACACACGACGTTGCGTAATCACGGTGCACAGTTGAAGCTGTGCAGCGTAACACATCCATATGGGGGGCAGTCATACTCCTGGCACAGGGGTTGCGTCTGAAGGCAGACACTATCACTGCAATCGGTCTGCACAAATGCGTTCCGTCTCTTTGGCCTCGTCTTGTCGGCTGCACTCCTGAAATGCCATTGGTAGTCAATGCATGCCACAATGGTCTGCTGACTGGCTTTCCAAGTACACTGCCAGCCAGCTGGTGGAGAGCCTTGGCTGAATATTGAATGGCATCTCTTCTCGTGGTGCCTGCTCTTTGGTAAAAGTGTCCAGAATTTAAAAAAAAGTTGTCGTAGAATTCTTCAAAATAAAGTTCCCACCTCCTTCACTGTACCTTCCTGGCATAGTGTGTAAACAATGGCATGTAATAATAGTCTTAAGACATCAGAACCATAGGTAATACACGAGACTGTCTGGTAGGCTGCCCTGTAGGCTGCCAGGTAGGCGCACGTGCAGTATAGTAGTATAGTAATGCCAATATGCTCACCATCGGGTGTGTTTTCATAATGGTTCTTCAAATGTCAACTGAGCGACTGAAACACAAATGTCAACTGAGCGACTGAAACAATTCACACGACAAGTAGCATGTCTGACAGATGAAACATCACATTTGATGATTATCATATACACACAAAACTTGCATCACTCGAGGAATAAACCACATACACAAGTCAAAGACGGATTCTCTAGGTTACTTGCAGAATAAATAAATAAATTATGTTTACTCACTGTCATTGTTAATTGAATTAATTCACAATAGTTTGCAGGCATTCTCGCGCGCGTAGTGCATTCCTCGAAGATATCAATGTTGGAGATACGACACGGAAAAGCAATGGAACAGAATTATATTCCGGGAGATCGAGAAAGCATGCACGCAACGAAACATGTGCCCGGAAATATCATTTCCGCAAGACGTTTTCTAGCATATTGGTGTACAAACATCCTTACTTCCAAGCAGTAGTTCGACCGTCGTGAACTCGCGTCCTTTCAGAAAGACGTGCTGGTATCAATGTCCTCCTACTGTGTAGTGTATCTCTTCGAAAGCAATGCACTCTTCCCAAAATAAAAATAGCGCTAAGAATGCAATGTCGTTGTCACTCAAGGGCCGGCCTACTTGTACATTTCCAGGCGTATACTCGCAGCTCAAAATATTCTACTCATTGATAATGTGTCAATATGCGAACACATGTCAAATGGGTTCAATATACAAAACAAACATAGTCTACACGCGCAGGTCAAAAGACTAACTCGCTTGGTTCAATTTAACATGATAATATTTGCAATTCATCGTGAATTATATATTATCCTGCCAACTCGCACTCGTGGTTGGAGTAAATGAACTCGCCAGCAAAACACGGCCGGCACACCTCTCAAAGTGTTTTGTCAAGTCGTGAAAGTTGAGTCGGCACTCTATGTGGGACGCGCTATCACAGTGACTAGAAAACCGGACCCGAGTGCACCCAGACTAAACAAGTTCGGAAGAGTCAACTTCGAATACATGCTGTCCTTATGTATGTCCTTATTTATGAATGATCAACCTAGGTTCAAAACATTGCAGTTACGTTCAGAACGATCATGTTGAAATACGTGTAATTGTACGTCACATTAAGAGAAAAGCATCAAATGAATATACGTTGACGCTATAAAATTATATTCTCACATCCGAGTATATGACACCAAAGAGGGTGTTATTTGGCTCTTCAGCCTATTTGCGCCGTAAACCCTTTGCATCATCATTACAGATCGAAAGACCGTGTCAGATACAATGGCGAGAGGGCGGTTATTGTGGTTTAGTGGTAGTACTGCACACCCGTCAGACACAATAGTAGAGGGTGTTTCTATTTGCCTCTCGACAGTGTGTTATTAACTGACTTGTCTGTTTATATCGTGGTTTGAAGTAGAATGTACTATGACGTCTCATTCAACTAGTCAGTGTTTCAAGAACATTATCGCCAAACCAAATCTGTCTACGCCGGCACTGAGGTTGGTCACTGCCATGGAGCTTGTCGTCCTTGGTGGTTCTTTTACGTTCCAAACTTCAGAATTCGGGTTCGATACTTGTTGCTGCTGTTTCGAAATCGCAGCGATTTCGACCACCTCACGTTGTTTCAATTCACTTTCTTTATAAATTAAATAGTGCCTTGCTATATGGTATATATGTATGAACGAATAGTTTTTGTGGACTCTTCTCTGTCGTCGGCTATGGCAATGACAACTAATTAATTTCATGATATTCATCATTTTATTTCTATGTAAGATGACATGTCAAAATGTACACATATTTCAATGCAAAACGCATATTTGTAAGATAAATAAAATGTGCGAATGAATGCGCAACATGAATTTATAATAGGGCGTGTGGTATCGATAAGACATGGAATACTAAAGTGCATCTTGCAACACATGAAAAGTTGAAATTGCTCACAATGTTGTCAGTTGAGTCACATCTTCTATTGCTCGGCGAAGCGCAGACAACGTTTAAAATGTTCTTCTCTTTCTATTTGGCTATTATCGGCAGAGCTGATGTTTTCATTTCAGTTACGTTATACAATTCACACTGAATTGCTTGCCAAAACCAATTGCACTTTCTGCTTGGAACAACGCAAAGGACTAACAGGCGATTTACACAGCACCATTTACTGTGACAGTTCCAGCTTATTCAACGCTGTTGTTACACCAGTTATGTCGATGCCTGTATCCTAATTACCTGCCGCTTGGTGTCACCACCTGCCCTTTGGTGTCACAACCAGCCGCGTGGTGTCACCACCAGCCGCTTAATAAGCGCGTAGAAGTTGCGGAATGAAATAAGTACAATCTTTTAAGTAACATTCTTGCACAATTGCTGTCACATCGCGAGAATTCATTGGGTGTTCAACACCTTCAACCGAATTGACATGACGCTAGTATACATGTTGAGTAGAAGCACTGCATTATGCTAATCATCTTGTAATCCTGGTGCATCAAGCAACTGATTTTTTACATAATTTGTATTGACAAATAGCTCACACTTTACCTGTTTAGTTGATCTAACCAACTGACTCATATTTGCCGTAGTAATCAGTCATGCTAGACGATCGCAACATACTTTGGTAATTGAGACATACACCACGAGGCCCATCGACGGGGCAAAGAAAAGAGAAGATGAAGGCAATTTCGATCACGTCCAACTGCATTGTCTGGATGTGATCATGAACCACCAGTAGACCTGTTCTGCCGGCATTCTGCCATCTGGGAGCAGTTGCTGGAACTGCGGTTGCGGGTCGCTCGCCGGACCGCTGAAGCCACACATACGATTTTACATGCTAACGATCGATGTGTGCCCTTCGGAAATATGAGCAGTATGCCGTAAATATTTGGAATAATCGCCGTGTATTTGGATTCATGAGAAAGATAACGAGTTGCAATTCACGAATCTGTAAGTATATAAATATTTTCTATTTTTGTTTGACCAGAAATATAATTTACAAGCCGTATTTACAAGTCTGGTCAATGCACACGGCGGAATAGATCTGGGTCAAAGTCGTCGAACCTCGTGTCCATTCTAGAAAGATTAACGCACGTTTAAATGTGATTATTTACTTGAATATGACAATTTTAAGAAGATAAATTATCATCCTATTCAATACAAATATATATATATATATATAGTATATTTCAAAGAAGATTTTAACTTTTGGCATGTTGAAACCAACATCCCATGATACGTTGGTTCCTTGAGGCTGCCGGACGCTTAGGTCAGGATGGCAGCACTCAACGCTCATATCACGGTGACCGTTGCTCCCTGTTCGCCGCTTGTCATTTTCCCAACCTAACAAACCCCTTTGGACGCGACAATCTTGCCTGGCTGGTGGACGCTGCTTATGCCTGTCTCGTCCATGTTCCAGATTTTGGACGGTACGTATTCGTGGGCGCCAAGCACCTCTGTATCAATATATATATATATATATATATATATATATATATATATATATATATATATATAATGATATATAATATGCTGGGGCGTACCTTCCCCACTCTTGATGTTCCCGCGGAAGAGAATGGTTGAACAGCTCATGCATGGTGCCCCGCCACAGTCAGTCGGTCACGCAGCGCAAGCGGTTGGACAGATGCCGGACTCTTCCTGAAGTGGATGGAACATTTTGTTCTTTACACAAATATTTCACCAGAGAAACGCCACGTGATTGTGTTGAACGGACATCACAGCCACAAGACCCCGGATGCGGTTAACTACGCCAGGGCACATGGCATCGAGTTGTTCACACTCCCCCCCCCCTCACTGCACACACAAAATGCAGCCATTAGATAGAGCCTTCTTCAAGGCATTGAAGAGGGCATATGATATATCTTCTGACAATTGGATGACGACGCATCACAGCCAAAGGATCAGCTTCTACGACATGGACGGAATTTTCGGGACTGCGTTCACGCGAACAGCAGCCCCAGACAAGGCCATCAATGGCTTGAGGGCCTGTGGACACTATCTTCCAGGTCGACGAGTTCGCTGGTGCATCAGTGACAGAAGATGGACCACCCACAGACGATGCGCAGCCCGATGTTGCTGTCGTTGCGAACGTCACACATGTTGAGGTGCACGCAGTCGATGCGCCGGTTGTTGTCCCAGCCGAGCCCATTCCAGGACCATCCGGCCTTCAGAGTGTTGCTGTAACTCCACACCAGTCCCTTTCCGTCGAAGGTATGTGCACAGTGTGAGCACACCCGTAGGTTAAAATTACCTATTTGCTCTTGCTTGTCCCCCATATAGCATCCGAGCGTTCCGGCCCACTCAACTGCTGACGACATTAAGAAGATCAATGTAACACAGGACTGCTCTTGACATACCCCTGAGATAGGATTCCCGAAAATGCATACTTTATACAAATAGTGTTTATTGTATTGAATTACATGTTATAGATACTGCTCGGGAAACCATCTGGAAGATTTCTCAATCTCTGCAGATTGCAGCACCCACAGCTCGTACGCGGAAGGCTAAATTTGCAGCAAGCCTCACGTCGTCTCCATACAAACAGAGTTTGGTGGGAAAGGCCGGCGACCAGAAAAGTAAGAAGAAGACAACCAACGTCAAAGAAACGCAAGACAAAGAAACACGCTACACCCGAAAGCAGCGTTGACGAAGATGAAGAGTGGCCGTGCCTTGTATGTGCGAGCCTTTTTCAAATAGCAAATCACGGGAAAATGGGTCCAGTGTCAAATGTGCAAAAAATGGTCCCACGAGCAGTGCACGCCAGGTTACATTGCGTTCATTTGTCCCAACTGTGAATTTGATAAGGACTAAGAAAGTCACATCATGTCATATCACACAGTGCAACGGAGAAGACATCACAGTAATGCCTCTCGATGATGACATGTGTTTCAATATAATGTTATACGCGACCATAATAGCAACTGAGTTGGCTTGACACAAATGAGACGACTTGCATTATGCATGATTCATTGATTTAATTATATCAATTTACATTTGAACTGGAACTGGAACATCTTTATTCGACAGATAGTAAATAAGCAAATACAAGGCATGTAACGACAATGTCAAAAATAAGACATTTCTGTCGGGAGACTCTCACTAAGGCTTATAAATATGCCGCTGACGTGAGAGCCGCCCACCCACTTGTAATTGTAACTAAACATTCCTACAACTCCCAACGTGGTATACAAATCACATTTAAGTTAAAGATATGCAAGTGCTTAAAGATCGAAAGACAGTACCAGATGTATGTTGGTAGGCTAAGTGCATATGTAGCAGTTTGTCTCCGTGCAAGTATATTTTTGTTTAGTGTATGTAGAATGATAGCCACAATGATACGGAAATACATTTGCTTAATTGGTAAGTACCGTATGTATGGTGTACGTTGTGTCAAAACGATTGACTAATTTGTTGTGGGGTAAAACGCCCACCACTGGTTGAATTGCCCGTTTCGTCGGGCGTATTGCCCCAGCAAAGGGGGTCATACGCCTACTTTTTATTTTTTATAGAATGCGTACATCTTCAAAATTGATTGTAATCAGACTTTAAATGCTGGTTATTTTAATAAAGTACAACAGCCTCTTTCGGAGTAATAAACTGTTTTTTTCGAATAAACTTATTTGTTGGTATTTATTGATTAAGGTGGTCGTATTCCCCCGCCCTACCCTACACAACCACTGTTAGTACATGTCGGTCATGATTAACGACTTTTTTTGGACAATTTTGGATACACCGGGTCTTCTGATTGTCGCATGTAAGCATGCAGTTGTTGATTTTAAAATTACAATCATAGGTTTTGCAGCGGTAAAGACATCTGCGGAAACGGTATATGCAGTAACGGTAACAAGCGTAGAACTTTTGGCCGGCGGCCGTCGTTCGGAACATAGTCGTCAGGGTGACAAGCAGCAGCACCATCTGTGAGACAGTCACAAGGCGGCAGTTTGTAAATGCAGCCCACCACATAATTCACCACTGAATAAGAATGCAAACTAGAAACTAGCAATTAATTTGGTGATTAACTAATTTCACTGTTCATATTTCTACCTCACATGACTCGATATATCGATGTGCAAATTGCATGAGAAAAAAAATGTAAGGCCTTATTCTGATCCCGTTACTTTTCATTATACAGTATTTAAGCAAAATCTGACATAACGAGATAGATGACTAAGACAGGTATAGTATATCATAAACACACAGCAGGTATCATATACTAAATTCCTTGGAGTAACCATTGACGAAAACGTAACATGGAGAGAACACATAAAAATGGTTGAATCAAAAGTATCAAAAAACATAGCAGTTTTGTATAAAACTAGGCATGTTCTTGATTGTCAAGCGTTACACACATTATATAATTCACTTGTTGAACCACATATGTCATATTGCTGTGAGATCTGGGGAAATACTTATCAATCTAGACTTAGAAAACTATTTATGTTACAGAAAAAAGCTATACGGATTATTTATAATCTTAATTATCATGATCATACATCTGTATTTTTCCATCTCTCAAACATGCTTAAATTTCATGATTTAGTTAAATACAAGACTATGATCATACTTTATAAAGCAAACAACCATTCTTTAAATGGTCGTGTTCAAGCATTATTTGAACCAACCGCAGCTATCCACATACATGATACAAGACAAAGCAAACTTTTCTATGTTAAAAAGACAAACACCACCCTCCGACTGCTGTCAATCACCGTCAAGGGTATAAAAACGTGGAACAATTTACCAAATAAATTGACTCAGCTTCCAAGTTTAACACAATTTAAAAAAGCAATCAAGTTGTCATTACTTTCTACATATTTGTGAATTGTTAATTGAAGGTGACGTTTTGTTAAACCCATGAAATAGTAACACAAGCACTATAGTAAACAGTCTATAAAATTATATGAGTTGTGAATATTATTTTGTGATTTATTTATAATTCCTGTTGTATTTATTCAGTTTTCATAGTTCGAGTAGGGCATAGCAACACATAAGTCTATGACTTCAGCTATGTCCTTTCAGCAGCAGCAGCAGCAAACCATACTGTGCATGTATTATGTTGTTGTTGTTGTTGAATAAACGTTCATTCACTGTAACCATCCGTATAATAAATATATATAATCACCGTCTATACACACCCGTCACTACACCCTTCTACAGTATACATTAATTACTCTTGTGAGGGTCATCAATAATGTACGCCACGCTTATGGGCAAGTGACGGAGGTGGGAGTCTTAGGGGGTGGAGGTATATGGGCAAGTGACGGAGGTGGGAGTCTTAGGGGGTGGAGGTATATGGGCAAGTGACGGAGGTGGGAGTCTTAGGGGGTGGAGGTATATGGGCAAGTGACAGAGGTGGGAGTCTTAGGGGGTGGAGGTATATAGGCATGTGACGGAGGTGGGAGTCTTAGGGGGTGGAGGGATATGGGCAAGAGACGGAGATGGGAGTCTTAGGAGGTGGAGGGATATGGGCAAGTGACAGAGGTGGGAGTCTCTGGATAAGCGATTTGTGAAATGCTGGCTCATGCAAATGTCAATATCAGATTGATAGAGCATTTTATATGTTTGGTGTACACAAAGAGTCAATACATATATGCCACGAGTATAGTCATTATTAAACACCCAGTCAACACGAGTGTAATAGGCCTGTACTGGTCCGATAACTAACGGCGTACAGATCCCAATGAATAATAATAATAATAATCTTTATTGATACGCAATGTTCAGTATGGCACAGATAACTATAATTCGGGTCCAAAAAAAAAACCACAAACATAAACTTAAACGTCTTCGTGATTAACTAACTATTATTTAATAGTGCATTAAACGTGTACCGTAACAGTGACCATCGGGTGCATCTTAACATGAACAAATTACATTAAAGCAGAAATTAGCATATGTTTGCTGACAGTGTCAAATGATGTGAGTAGTAGCGATTACCATCAAAATAAAATCAGAAAGAAATAATAAAAAGCAGTTCGGGAGAAATGTTCACAAAGGAAGATATAAGGAAATGAGAAAATATTTAGCAAAGATAGATTGGAACAGTAAACTGAAGAATAAGTCAGCAACATAATGCTGGAATATCTAAAAAAGTGAAATAGAGAGCATTGTTGATAAATTTGTTCCTTTAAAAAACAAAACAAGGAAAACGGTCCATAAATAAATAATTATCGAAAGAAGCCATTAAAAAAATTAAGTACAAACAAACGATGTGGAAATCATATAGACGTACTGGAAATGACGAAGATTACACCATTTATAAAGAAGCACTAAACCAAGCTACAACTGAAATTCGAAGAGAGGCTACGAACAAAAATTTGCTTGTAATATAAAACAAGACAGCAAGAGTTTTATGCACATGTTCGGAGAAAACAGAAAGTTCAGGATAAAGTCGGTCTTCTAGAAGATAGTGCTGGAAATATAATGTCAGAAGGATTCTTAATGGCAGAAGACCTGAATGAGTACTTTAGTTCAGTGTTTACCAGGGAAGATATTAGTTCTCTGCCAGTACCAGAGGCTAAATTCAAGGGGGCAGAATCAGACTATTTAGAGCAGTTAATTGTAACTCCGGAAATGATAGCTAAGAAAATTAGGGTTTGAAGGATAATAAATCACCTGGAGTGGATGGGATTCCGACCAAACTACTATTGGAAATTGTAGAACAAATTAGCATACTACTTGCAACAGTTTTCAAGAGGGACTGGTTCCTTTACGATGGAAAGAAGCAAACATTATACCGTTATTTAAAACAAATTCCAGAAACAAGATAATTACAGACCAGTGAGTTTAACGTCAGTGATTTGTAAATTATTAGAAAGACTAATTAAAGATCATATGGTGGATTTTCTTGTTAAACATAACTTGTTAAACCCATCTCAACATATGTTTCTAAAAGCGAGGTCATGCTTAACAAATATGTTATGTTTTTTGGAAGATATCACTAAGTGGGTAGACGAGGGATCACCAATAGATATCATCTACTTAGATTTTCAGAAAGCTTTCGACAAAGTGCCACATCAAAGATTACTGCTTAAACTAAAAGCCCATGGCATAGGAAATGGTATAATAAACTGGATAGAAAAATTACTAATTGACAGAAGACAACCGGTAATAGTTGATGGGGAGGCTTCAACCTGGAAATCAGTTTTGAATGAGGTACCACAGGGATCAATATTGGGACCTATATTATTCATAATATATATCAACGATTTGGACGATAATATAACAAGCAAGGTGTTGAAATTTGTGTAAGATACAAAATTGTTTAGAAGGATTAAACGTGATGAAGATAGACAGCATTTACAAAATGTTCTTGACAGGTTGATAAAATGGTCTGAAAAATGGCAAATGTTGTTCAATTTTGGGAAATGTAAATGCCTCCACACAGGCATGGGAACGTAGATGTACAATATACAATGGGACTGCTATAAAAGAAAAGGACTTAGGGTTAAAAATTAGTGCTGATATGAAGGTTTCAGAGCAGTGCGGTATTGTCGCTTCAAAGGGAAATCAAATCCTTGGATCAGTTAGGCGAAACATAACGTAAAAGGAAAAAGAGCTAATAATACCGCTGTACAAAACAATAGTTAGGCCTCATTTAGAATATTTTATTCAAGCGTGGAAGCCATATCGAGTTCAGAGGAGAGCAACTAAAATGATACCAAAACTGAGGGATCTTAGTTACGAAACACGCCTAAAAAATTTGGTTTAACAACACTAGAGACCAGGAGATTGAGAGGAGATCAGATAGAAGTGTTTAAAATAGTGAATGGTTATGAAAATATTGATAGAAATATTTTGTTCTCAGTTAAGAAAGATAGTTACATTAGTAAAGGAGCAGTGTAGATTACATATAAGAAAGTACACATTCTCACAAAGGACTGTAAATGAATGGAACCGATTATCTCCTGATTGAGTTGGTGCTAGTAGCGTGAATGTGTTTAAAAATAAAATTGACACACAACTTAAAAGGGCGGGATACACATAGATAAAAAGTATTGGACTCTCGATAAGCCAAAAGCGGTCCTTGTCCACTTGCCATCTAGAGTAAATTTTCCGGATGGCAATCTTGTTAAATCTTGTTAAACACAACCAGGAACATGGCTTAATCTGAGTAATCGTTTTTATAATGCGGTACAATTGTCTCGCTTGTATAAAAGGGGTGCGGGGTTTGAGTCGATCTACTCACGATGATGTGTGTCTTCATCTTGGTTCTTGCCGTGTCAACGGAGCAACTGAAACATTCGACGCAACAATTGCTGACAGGACGGACTGATGAAACGAAACACTCGACACCTTACTAACATTCAACACGACAACTGCTGACAGGACGGACTGATGAAACGAAACACTCGACACCTTACTAACATTCAACACGACAACTGCTGACAGGACGGACTGATGAAACGAAACACTCGACACCTTACTAACATTCAACACGACAACTGCTGACAGGACGGACTGATGAAACGAAACACTCGACACCTTACTAACATTCAACACGACAACTGCTGACAGGACGGACTGATGAAACGAAACACTCGACACCTTACTAACATTCAACACGACAACTGCTGACAGGACGGACTGATGAAACGAAACACTCGACACCTTACTAACATTAAACACGACAACTGCTGACAAGACGGACTAATGGAACGAAACACTCGACGCCTTACAAACATTCAACATGACAACTGCTGACAGGACGGACTGGTGGAACGAAACACTCGACGCCTTACAAACATTCAACCTGACAACTGCTGACAGGACGGACTGGTGGAACGAAACACTCGACGCTTTACAAACATTCAACATGACAACTACTGACAGGACGGACTGGTGGAACGAAACACTCGACGCCTTACAAACATTCAACTTGACAACTGCTGACAGGACAGACTGGTGGAACGAAACACTCGACGCCTTACAAACATTCAACCTGACAACTGCTGACAGGACGGACTGGTGGAACGAAACACTCGACGCCTTACAAACATTCAACATGACAACTGCTGACAGGACAGACTGGTGGAACGAAACACTCGACGCCTTACAAACATTCAACATGACAACTGCTGACAGGACGGACTGGTGGAACGAAACACTCGACGCCTTACAAACATTCAACTTGACAACTGCTGACAGGACGGACTGATGGAACGAAACACTCGACGCCTTACAAACATTCAACCTGACAACTGCTGACAGGACGGACTGGTGGAACGAAACACTCGACGCCTTACAAACATTCAACATGACAACTGCTGACAGGACGGACTGGTGGAACGAAACACTCGACGCCTTACAAACATTCAACTTGACAACTGCTGACAGGACGGACTGGTGGAACGAAACACTCGACGCCTTACAAACATTCAACCTGACAACTGCTGACAGGACGGACTGGTGGAACGAAACACTCGACGCCTTACAAACATTCAATATGACAACTGCTGACAGGACGGACTGGTGGAACGAAACACTCGACACCTTACAAACATCATCTGAGTGGATGACGGAATGGATGTATATCGCGTGTGGCACCACTAAATGTGATAATTCAGCTAAATGTGAAAGATCCGCTAAACGTGAAACATTTCTACGCTAAGTGTGAAAATTCCGCTAAATGTGAAAACATACACTAAATATGAAAACAATGAAAAAGTATCAACGCTAAATGTGAGGGGGGAGGCCCGCTAAATGTGAGGAGGAGGGAGGCCCGCTAAAGGTGAGGGGGTGGGATTCCCGCTAAATGTGAGGAGGAGGGAAGCCCGCTAAAGGTGAGGGGAGGGAAGCCTTACCTGGGTGTGTGGGCGTCTAAATGGGTGGCTGAGTGAGTGAGTGATTGAGTGATTGAGTGATTGAGTGATTGATTGAGGAGGAGGGAGGCCCGCTAAAGGTGAAAAACGTCCTATGCTAAATGTGAAAACAACACACTCATATTTACTTCCATATGAGAATTGAGTGTGTGCGTGGGTGTGTGGACGTCTCAATGGGTGGCTGAGTGAGTGAGTGATTGACTGATTGAGTGATTGAATGATTGAGTGATTGAGTGAATGGTGCGCTACAATTTTCCTCCATCTTTGGATGAAAATGTGCATTCGCCCCTGACCCAGTTATTGGCTTTGTGTCTCCACACGCCTAGACTTCCATGCAGCCGTATAGACTCGGCAATCCGACGTATGAAAATGTATCCCCCTGGGAAACAGTGGCAACGGATCTGATGTATCACAAATGTACTGCATTGTAATGTAAGCTCGTGATAGTGGCGACGTCAGTAGTAGAATCAACAACTACCTGGTACAGTGGTACAAATTTGAGTTTTGTTTCATCAGTACCTGACAATAATTTTTATTAGTCCAATTACGAAGGGGAGCGCTCTTTGACTATGATGTAATATGCCGATATTTTTACAGGTACTAATTACTACTTTACGCTACTAAGGTCCGTTGACCAATACTGCCACACGTGCACACCCAATCACTCCAAAGATTTAAACATAGAAAAGTTGGATTAATTTTATTCTATGTATATGAGTAATCGGTCGTAATTTTTATGATTACGAGTCGTCATTTACAATCGTACAATTAACCGTAGTACATAGAATAAATAGATCTCATCAATTTCAAGTCAGTCACCTTGAAGTCGGATCAGGTACACGTCGTTATATATATATATATATATATATATATATATGTATATATACACGCGTACCCGATTCACACACACTTACCAATCCGTACTAATAAAACTAAACTAAACTACATTACGCATTTCTGTTTCTCTCTGTCCGTCACTCTCCGGACTCTAACGTAACGCTCTCAAGCCTAGCTCACTCCTGACTCTCTGAGTAACTCTCAACTCTCTGCATGCACCCGTAACTCAACCACCTATAATTTATCTCCTATATTTAGTCACCTATAATTGCATCATCCTCTATTATCTAATGTCTATTGTGATTCTCCGGCTACGTCGCCGAAGAAATCAAATCTGTTTTTCGTTACTAAAAATCGTACGACTCAAGATTAAATATTTGGATGGCCCTCCGTCGACCTTTCCATGTACCGCTAGATGGCAATTGAATCACTTTTTGTAACAACTTTGGGGTCTGGGTATTCCATCACTGTCAGTATGATTATGAACATTCGGACTCGAGTTTATTACTAATTGCTTTCGACGTCCGATTGGTCAGTATCGGTTGTCGACAACTGGCTTTTAAACGGTTTCCTATCCGGCTGACTACTTTCTGGTGTCGACGATTGGTGTTATAATTAATTAACTGTCATCAACTAGACATATCACGATTCGCGTCGGACATTAGTCAATTGCTGGACAGCGGCAGTTCGGTAGATGAGAAATGCTCGTCTGACTATTATAACCAACTACGTACGAACGATGTATTCACAAACATCACCGACTATACTCTATCACTAAACAATGTTTTTAAATATGAAATAAAAATAAAATATCCATTCAGGATTTGTATACTATGTCATAGTATTCACTAGTCACGCAGCCGTTTGTAGTAATCACGCTTGCCGTTGTGTTAGCGAGCGAAATACTAAACAGTCATGCTTCGCTGGTAATATATTAATTGTGTTAAATTAGAAGCAACTGTACCATATCCAAGTTAATACATTTTAATGGGCGATAATCAGTGCAGGGCAGACGACATAAAATATTGAGTCGTGTTCGGCATGGTAAAACATGATGTCGCTGTGAAGTCCGTGTAGTAGCAGACTTTAGCCTACGCCATGTCACGGTCGAGTTAGTCTAGCTAGCGTCAACATAGGGTAACCGTTTATTGGCTTATTTCGCTGAGGCTGCACTAACGGACATTCTACATTGAAATGAGCTGAATGAAACTAGTAGACATGTCCATGAAATAGGATACAGTGCACTGCCATAACTGTAACCCTGTTACAAATTATGTGATCATTAACTGATAGCCTAATGCAAGAATCGAAACTCAAGACAGTTTTCATGTGCCCGATACGTGCCAATACGTGCCCGATAATGTGATAAAACAAACCAATACTCTCATAAATACCAGATAATGCAATAATATCGAAAGATAATCTAATAAACCTTCTGCCCGATATTGTAATAACTTTTGACTGATAATGTAAATTACAGGGGATTTTTTACTGGAATGAGGCGATTAACAATTAAAAGGACTATGACAGTTTTTCGATTAACTTAAGTTAATAATCTTTTTGGGTCGTTAACTTGTTTAGTTAAATTGTCAAACTAATTTTAACCATCTTAACTTGTGTAAACATGCCAAATGGACACATATTATTACACACAATGCACACAAATATAGACTACAGATAATCCGAGTATAATCAAAATCGATGCAAACATAATACGCCATAGAAGATGAATTGCATGTATATAACACAGTCCAGATACCATTTCTAATCTCGTAGGATGCAACTTAAATATAACCAGTGATGTTATTCGTGATATGAATAGCATGGTAACACAGCATACTGTGCTGCGAAGTGCACGGCTGGTTCATTTTCTGTTTGGAGGATGTATTTTAAAGACGTTTTTTGACTATTGGAGAGGATGGCGACGGCTTGATAGATGTAGGTAGATAAATGAATATAAGTGAGGTGCGAGATGGAACAGAGAGCGGTAACGCACCGACTTGTTCATTCTAGTTATAAAGATGCTTGCTTGTGTTTGGTAAGCTGTATTAGTTATAATAATTATGATCATTGAAATTTAGCGATAGGTTGTTCTGAAGTTTTAAGGAATCACATATGTAGATAAGTGCTTCTACTAGTGACACGCACACGGTCACGTATACACACACGCACACACACAACGCACACAATGCATACACGCACCCCCCCCCCCCACACACACACACATGAATGCGAATGAGGCGCATGGTGGCCCTGATGAAAGGAGGGCAGTGACCCCCATGACAGAGGGTGGTTAGTAGGCCGTGATTGTGAAGGTTGAGGAGGGGGCCTATTTGAAATTTATGATATTGTCGCGACAATATTATTAGACAAACACGGTGTAAACTTCGCAATATCTTTGTCTGTAACTTGACCTTAACGTAGTTCCTTTCTTTTCTTTTCTGGTGTGACGTTGTTGTTAACATAGTTAACCCTAAAAATGAACTTAGTGTGACTTTTATACGATTTGGACTTGAAATTTCCCTGTTATTACATTATCAGTCAACAGTTATTACATTATGGGCAGGATAAAGGTATTACATTATCAATAACAAATAATTACATATTGGACAGAAGGTTTATTACATTATGGTTCGTTGTTATTACGGTATCAGACACTTACGTTATTGGTCAATTTTATTACATTATTGATTGATTTTATTACCTTTTTGGTTAATTTCAATACATTATCGGGCACATATTACATTATCAGTTAATTATTACATTAACAGTTGTAACACACCCTAACCCGGACCCTAACCTGAATGTAATCCAAACCTTACCTGATCTTAGCCCTAACCCAAACCCTAATCTAAAACCGTATACTAACCGTAAATTCACCCTGAGCGTTTAGCGCATAATTATTAGTTTGGATAGAAACTACGTTTATAGTTCAGGCGATTGGTACATGTTCTCGTTTTTTCCGCAGGTTGCTAATTTCGTCTCTTCTTCTGGCTTGTGATTGCTTCCCTGCGAGACTAAAAACAACTTGTTCGGTGCTACCCGACACTCACTTCGAGATAATACAACAGCTGTTGAGTAGAAATCGTTTGTCCCCTGTTTGCGAACGGACGACTGCTGAAAGGAGCGCGTTGACCAAATACTATAGGAACAGGCTAAGCTACAAGTTAGTCGGCACAGACCTGTATTAAGACAACAAGAATTTTTTTTTAAACGTACGATGTCACTAAGTTGGTCAAGGAGCAATATGGTCGCCGGAGAGGAATTGGACAACAGCGCGTGCATCATTCACTTAAGAATGAGATGTGTTTGTCGGAACATGCAATAAGTCATGTGCTTTCCCAAGGATTGCGACACCAGATAATGACGGCGCGCTTCGTGAATAAAGCACCACACACAATCATTCGAAGCAGAGGAGTACAGGACAAACTCCAAATAGATCTTGTAGACATGACAAGGAGTAAAATACTCTATGCTGACACTGCGTATTCTTACGTGCTGTGCGTTCTTGACGTGTTCAGTAGATACACTTGGTTAAGACCCTTACCTGATAAAAAATAATCGACAGTAATGGTCAGGCTCACGGACATATTAGAATTGTATGGGTACCCCCGCCTTGTTCAGCACAATTGTGGTACCGAATTCCGGAAACATGTGAAAAGAAGGCTAAAAAACAACACGTAACCGTCAGACCCAGTAGACCTTATCATCCTCAAAGTCGGCAAAATTGAAAGAATGAACCAAATACTAAACAAGAAAATTGCATTTGACTTAGTGAAATACAATCAGATAGGTATCAATTGAGTACGCCAGCTGCCTTCTTATGAGAAAGAAATAAGGAATGTTTGAAATGGCAAAGCCCATTCCATGTTTATTTTGGGCGACAGCGTAATTTCAATACACGTGTGGCTGCTGTTCAAATTCGTGAAGGTGATATCAAGAGTCGATTAAACATATGCAACGCGGTGCGAAAAGTAGCTGAAAAAGCCACTCGTCATTGCAATGAGCACAAAAATAAAGCGTTGATGCGGAGTCTAAAAACCCCTGTATACGAACCCGGAGCACGGGTGTTAGTTCGATACAAATTGCAAAAACACAAGGTACCGAAGAAGGTATGGGCACTGCATGGTAGTATAGTAGAATGCAAAAAGAGAAACATTTCTACAGAGTGAGGTTCTTCCCTCCACGCACAGAGCACGCTATAGAAAAATTGTGTCACGTGACAGAATTGGCATCGACACCGAACAATACTCTCAAGTCAAGTATTACATACCTATGCCCACGGATAGTAATCGACAGTCTTGTGTAAGAATTCGGTCTTCATATCAGCTACTGTCCGCCAGGTGACGGCAGTTGTCAGTTCGCTGCAATGGCGTATCATTTGGCAAAGCTGGGGATTCATAGAAGCGCAGATACATCGCGACGAGAAGTAGTGAACTATCTGGATACCCACAGGGCATTGGGAAGCTCCGAGCAGGGTGTACCATGGAGCAGTTATCTCACAGCTCCGAGCCGGGTGTACCATGGAGCAGTTATCTCACAGCTCCGAGCAGGGTGTACCATGAAGCAGTTACCTCACAGCTCCGAGCAGGGTGTACCATGGAGCAGTTACCTCACAGCTCCGAGCAGGGTGTACCATGGAGCAGTTATCTCACCGAATGGAGAGTTCAGTATTGATCGTATGAACTTACAACATGAATTTGGGGATCAAATAACTTTGCAAGCAATGTCTCAATTGTTCAATCTCCAAATAGTTTTAGTATCTACTCTGAATCATAGAACGACTCTCATTCGACCTGATGGACTTTCTCAGGTGACAAATGGTCAACCTTGTGTTATCTTAGGGCATTTCCATGAGGGTAGCGGCGAGCACTACGTATGCCTAGACGCAAATAGTGATGATGTACGAGAGGTTGTCGTAGCTAGTGATCAAATAACGTGGAGTAGTTCGCCTGAACGAGAATTCGACAACAGCGGACATGCACCCGGACCAGAAGTTGGCAAAGTTGGCTATGCGCATAATCTAGAGGCTAACAATATTTCAATCTACCGGAAGTATCCAAACGAGCTACCAAATAGGCATCCCGAGAAAGAGATGGACATCCAAATCAAAGAGAACATAGTTGGAGAATCAATCGAAATTGGACGAAATTCAATTGGCATGTCAACATTCAGAACATTGTGTGACCTGCCCGATGAAATTATTCACAAGATGTTGTGTTATGTATTGGATGATGGAGATTTAATATCGGTGTAGTTAGATGTGCTTGGAGTGAAAGTCAACGAATTCATAATATAGTTGAGTATGTTTCGTCCGGACCTTTCGAGGGAGGGAGGGAGTTTGGACTTTAGCCAAGGCATACGATGTAAATGCACCATATGTAAAATAATACGGGAAGGGAAGCGGGCTTGCATTGCGGTTAAGAGAACGGTTTGGGGCTTACCCAAAGTGGTACTACGCAAGCATTATTTTGATGGCAACCCAACTTCCAGGTACTTTCAAAATATGTGATTGTATTCCATCAAAAGGACGGTAGTAATGGTATACATATACTGAAAGGATATTGTGTGTATGTCATTTGTCGGAATGAGAAGACGTTTATGGGGAAATTAATGGGAAACAGTTGAGTTTATGTGTCGTTCATATCTGGCACGATGAACGCCATGCAATTATGTGTCTGCTCGTCAGGTGCTAAACTTATATTTGCGCAACATAGCCACATAAATGGCAACATTTTTTGCGACGTCTATATTATTATTTTACGAGTGATATTTAATTGTGTCGATTTGTGATAGTAATTGTTGATAGTGTAGACGATTTTTCAGGTTTTAATTACTCATCTAACTACATCGATTATCTCAAATAACGCTATTCTATTGTCGTTCACGTTACGTTAACTTCGCCAGTGACCTACTTTGTAAACAACGTTCCGATTATTACTGAACATTCTTCAGGATAGTTCGTTTTCAAATTCGAAACTTTCATTTTTCATATCCAAGAATCATGTTAAATTACCTGGTAGAGGCTTTCGTTGACGTGTCACGTCGACTTCATCAGTACCTATGACGCTGAATGACGTCATCGTACACGTGAGGCAGTTCGTAATTGCCCTCGTCTCTGTTGATGGGTGTTTGGGTTTTTCTGATCCAGATGGCTTCCTTGATTTGCCGAATTCTTCTGTTGGGTTCTTTGTCAACAATTTTCACTCCCTCCCAGTCTATGATATGGTTTTCAGTTGTCGCATGGTCTGTAAGGGCGGATTTATTGATGGTAGACATCAATCTTTTTTTTCCGCTCCTTGTGTATTTCTCATTTTTCGTGTTGTCTACGTCCTTTCTGTGTTCCTCCAGTCTTGTTTTGAGTAGTCTTCCTGTCTCCTCAATGTATTCCCCACCACAATTCTTGCACGGTATTTGGTACACCAGTTCGCCCTGTTCTTCTAACTGTAGAAGAACAGGGCGATTCCATTAACGTCCCCAATTATCGCTCTCAAATCGCCTACTTTTAATCTACCCTAGATTACTCCCTCTAGCTAACTTTTAACAAAACCTATTGCTTACTATATATCTATAATTACGTTATGTATGCTATACACTCAATAATATCACTTATCTTGATAAAATATTCTTATATTTTCGTAAGTTTGCTGCACCAGATTCAAACCAATTCACCACCGGAAGTTACACTTCGAATAACTCGACTTCTCTAGGAAGCACTACGCCACGCTGCAATTATTGCGCAAACACTATTCGCACACTAATATCCACTACTGTCTGTTATCAGAAACTCATTCATACAGCTGAGTGAACTGTAGCCACCTAGCGGGAAAGAATATGTGTAATGTTCAGAACGGCAACACGAGGGTTCAAACTCCCAATTCACACACCAACGCTCTGACCACTACGATATCACGCACAATATCGCATTACCACTCATCCACAAAAGGTAATTACCATACATGGTCCATCAAGTCATATGTCAAGTGCACAAGGTCATGTCTGTGCTACAGAAATCGCAAAGTTCTTCCGTGTACGGGACAGACATTTTCACTGATGAGGAAATGGCATTAGCAGTCAAAAGCTGAAAGGTTGAAGGACCGGACGGTCGTTTGTACCCAGAATTCATAAATAA
Source organism: Escarpia spicata (assembly GCA_963995525.1). Taxonomy (NCBI): domain Eukaryota; kingdom Metazoa; phylum Annelida; class Polychaeta; order Sabellida; family Siboglinidae; genus Escarpia; species Escarpia spicata. Next base: position 7,587,563 of record OZ023206.1, on the reverse strand, counting down.
TGCAAGACTAAAAGGCAAACACCTGGCTAAGAACGTGCCTGTCCGTGTGGGCGATTGGCGACGTTATGCTGGTTGGACGTTTTGTTTTCAAAGCTAGTCAAATTTGCACTGTCTGCGGACGACCACTCTACTTTTCGTGATTAATTTAGTCGGCAGAAATATAGTTTAATTTTGCCGTCATCTTGAAACGTATTTTTAATACTGCATATCGTCCTTAGCTTCTTAGCAATTCCATCTATCTGCAGACGACTCTTGCTTAGTACACGTTTATGAGAACACTTAATACTTCGGTTTTGTTGCGCCATTAAGCTAGGATTTTCCAGACAACAGATTAACGAATGCTTCTCAGAGGAGTTGAGATTAAGCAGGTCTGCCAGGGAGTAATAAAACAAAAACGTACATTTACGCATAGATCAAGTAATCTTTTATCCCCAGAAACACAATACAGCTTAAAGGAAAGTCCTTAGGACTATTCAAAGCGCTTTGTACTTTCCTCCATAGCAGACCTATTCAATACACACAACCTCCACTTCTCTTGGAAGCATTCAACCACGCTGCAGTTAATTCGCGAGGACTATTCGTACACACTTACTCACAACAAACTATATACAGGTAATCATGAATGCACTGGGTTGACAGAACCAACGTAGGGGGAACAAAACTGTCCATGCTTCGAAAAGAAAACAAGACGATTTAAACCCAAATTCACTCCACTTAGAGTGGGATGCTTTAACCACACCGCTACTTTTGGATGACCAATGAACGAAGTTCCCAATGCTCTAACCACACCGCAACTTTTGGATGACCTATGAACGATGCTCCCAATGCTCTAACCACACCGCTACTTTTGGATGACCAATGAACGATGCTCCCAATGTTTTGGTCGTTCAAACGACGAGGCTGGTCTTCACAAGACAACTGTCCTCTCTCCCTGCGTGCGACAGCGGTGACTTACACTAAGCGATATGAAAACAGTCACCGTTGTCGTTTATCTTTACAACTGAGAAGACAAATGCGACCTGGACATGATCGGGAACAGCGTTGTCTATCATTTATTGCTGACCTACGTGGGCGTTATAATGGAGAGATCACTTTCGTACAGACAGTGTCTGGACAAGAAAGTGTAAAGGGAGCGTCACGCGGAGCACTAGAACGTTGACTTATTGGCAAAACGACGCTCGGCACTTCCACCATGGCATCAGTGTACACTTACAATAAAACAGCTAAAAGATCATTTCTATGAATGTTATACAATATTTCTCAGAACAACTCTGAATGTAAATTGGCAGAGCCACACATCGAATGAGTGTAGTGAGTGACAACCTTCTCAAAGCCTAATAAAATTCGTTAAAGAAGACTGAAATCAACAGGACATTACCGCCATCACAAATTGTAAATTTGTTATTCCGGGAACGAAGACACGGAATGGCTAGACGCAAGACATTCGTGCATCTGCTTGAAGAACACGAAAGGCTGGAGAATATAAATGAGATACATGCAACAATGGACAGCCAAGAGATATGGGTGTATCACTAAAGGAAACAGACAACATATGGGAGAAAAGGAACGAGTCGGAGAGGAAGTGCTCGTCAAAGACCGCCGTCATGATGGTGATGATGTAGGCGATGGTGATGATGATTACTATTATTATTATAATTATGATGAAGAAGAAGAAGAAGAATTTGTTTTATTTGACCCAGACTTTTCAAATAATACATACAATGCATCCATGTAAAAATTAAATAATACAAATATATAACCTTATGGTAAACATGGTATAATGTATGATAAATAACGAAAAGTAGGGTCAGGAGACTTCTCTAAGACTGTGGTAGTCGCTATCGAGGAGCCACCTTTTGTAATAAAACTTTAACTGAATCAATACATCACCTAATCAAATTCTTCCAGAATAAAAAGAAGAAAAACAAAAACAAAAAAACATAATATATATGCATGTGTGTAGTGTAAGCAAGTTTACATGATTACTGAGTTTGTCGTTTAGGCACTGTTTTGTTAACAAGTTGACAGGTGGTTGTCGGTTCTTAATTTTGCATACATATATAGCAATTTTGCCTAGTGCATGTTACTTGATAGTTTTGTAAAAAATAAAGTTTAACATACTTGGCAAATCCTTGTGAACTGTGTGTACTAAGCTTTTCTTTGACAATATCAGGAATGGTATTTAATAAAAGTGGCAAATTATGCCTAAGACATTTCTTAGCAAATTCATGTTTAATTTTATAAGTGTATATTTTATTTTTGACTCTTGTATAATGATTATGTACCTCATATTTAAACATTATAAATAAACTGGTAAGTCATTATGTAAATATTTATAGTAAAATTTTAATTGTTGTAATTTAAGAATGTCATCTACTTTTAACAAGTTGAGTTTTTTGTGAAGTGGTTCTGTGTGGGAGGTATAATTACTTAAGGTAATAATTCTCAGGGCTTTTTTTGAAGTTTTATTATTCTATTTGATTGAAAGCTCCACACCATTATGCAATAATTTATGTGTGGCACTATTAAAGAATTATATAATATTATTTTAATATGAACACATATTTTAATTTATTTAAAATGCCAATTTTTTTAGAACAAGCATTTGATATTTTTTCAGTATGCTTTTTCCAGTTTAGATTTGTATCTATAATTAAACCCCAAAAATTAAATTCTTTTACTTGTTCAATATTTACATTGTCTATCTTCAGAGTAAGTGTCTGTATATTTTTCTTTGCCTTTTGAAATGTCATGTATTTCGATTTTGCTACGTTTAGCGATAATTTATTTATTTTGAGCCATTAATTTATTTTTGAAAGTTCTTCATTTATTAAAGATTCTAAATTTTCGTCATGTATGTTATCGCTGAAAGTATTTAGTGTACTTGATAGAGTTGTATCATCAGCATATATTATGATGGTGGTGATGATGATGATGACGACGGCGACAGCTGCGGCTACGACAACGACAACAACGATTACTATGATGACGATGGTAATGCTGCTGTGCAGTGTGCGTACTTGTAGAATGCTGGGCACCAGTTTGATGCGGGAGTACACACACTGACATCAAACAGTGCACTTCAACATCAACAAATTCTTATGAATCATTACATGATTCCTACAACCAACTAGCGTTTAGTACGTTCCTATATCACTCTATTCGAGGACAAACATGATAGCTCTGACTTTGGCCCAGTACGCAAAATCAATCAATCAACTATAGAGATCGCGTCTGCATGCTAGCAATGGACTGCAGTCCGCTGGACTCCAGCGTCTGACATCACGCCACCCAGGACATACCCATGCAATCACACGCCGTGTTAGAATGACATACTGAGCCAGACGTGACCAAACATTGCAAGTAGACGATAAGACAGAAGCGATTACATCAGTCAGTAGGCTATTGCAGTAACTTGCATTATCTTGGGACTCATGCTGCCCATCCGGCGTTTGGCCGTCCAGCATCGAGACGGGTCGTCGTATGATGATGATGATGGATATCATTGTGTGGCCGTATACTAGCAGATATAACGCCATGTAGGCCCATCATAAGTCAAACCTTCATTGTCCGCTCGCCGTCTGGGACTTATTCTCTCTAAGGTTATTGTGTCTTGTTAAATCTGTGTCACAGAAGTTATCCAACGACCACTTTCAATGCATTGTGAAAATAGTTTCCTTCGTCTTTTCTCAAATCTAAGCTATCTGGATTGTCTCGAACAATCAGCCGTGTGCAGCGGACTGGATTATATATGATATATCATGATGGCACGCCGTCTTCTTCGGCTGCCATAATGGTTCTCCGTTGATGCGTTGGCCTTATTTAATTGTGAACGCGTGATTTCCTCTTATTTGCAGGAACATAACATGTTCTGGCTCCTTCTGAATCCGTCCGGCGGGAAGAGTTTTCAATCAGAATGTATTCTGATGTACATGCGACAGTTATGTGATGCTGCGTCGTGTCCCTTGTAATATCCTCTTTGAATTTCACCCTTTTACCGAACTGAGAGGATAATGAGGAGAGATCAACAGCACGTTACAAGTCACGAAGGAAGCATGCAAGAACTGAGAGGGACGTTCTCTGTCTCTACAACTGTACCGGGGTGAAATGTAAAACGCTTTGCGTACTGGATACCACGCTATTTAAGAACATTCCTTGTTGTTTTAGACCACCGCTTGCCACATCAACAATTCACCGCTTGCCACACCAACAATTCACCGCTTGCCACACCAACAATTCACCGCTTGCCACACCAACAATTCACCGCTTGCCACATCAACAATCCACCGCTTGTCACACCAACAATTCACCGCTTGCCACACCAACAATTGGGAATTCATTCCCCATGTGTGAAATGCGAGTGGAAAACGTAAGACCATTTCGCCGTCATCTACATATAATTTTGCTTGTTTAACCGCACACGCCGTCATTACTCCATAGCAAATTTCATCCATTTGTTAAATATTTAATAGCGTACATATATGTTAACATCTTAGCGTTTCCCAACATTGATGCGCACCTGAGTTCCGGTTTCCGAGGACTGCTGCAAGATTACATTTTTGTTCTTGACCATCGTAGTATTACTATTGATACTCATGTTTAGACTGAATTACAATTATTGTTAATTAAGTTTAGTTATGTAATAAACACTAACCTTGCTAGAATGTGTATTATTATTATTATTATTACTATTTATTAACGTTGGTAGTTACATTAACATTGATCTACTACATTTTTTATTTACATATATTTCTCGGATATAATAATATTGCTACAATATTTGCATGATTCCATGCGTTCATTTTTAATCGCTGGTTACATTCGTTGGTGTAACAGTTTACCCTAAGAATGGTGAACTCATTTGAAAGAAGGTAACATATTAACATTATATTTCAATTTAATACCATGTTAGAATATTTTAACACTATCGGAACGTTGAAGACGTACACCATTGTTTTCATATCAGAACTTTTCGGACCGTCATTCCGAAACCATGATCCACCGATGTTTCTTACGTAATACTCTCAAAATATCAAGATGTCATGGAAATTGGATTTTGATATAATTACCTGTGACGCAATGTGGGTTACAAATCAATGGGAATATCCATCGGATTCTAGTATTATAATGGGAAATAAGCCAGTTAAGATTGACACGTGCCGCTGTAGAATCGATTAATCGAGTATGCTTCCATTTATGAGCTACAGTGAACCGCCTCTTGGATTATTCTATCCACGGTCTTTTATTTTTCTAGTATGTTTAAACATATCCGACCTCTACAAAGTGGTAAGCGAGACAAATATTGACACGAGGCACACAGAGACTAACGAACACTGATGAGAAATGAATGCGGTTCTATGGCACTGAAACACCAAAGATATTAAACCGATCAAATCAAACTACAAGGAAACTCCAGACATTAAACAACATCACACATATATATATATATATATCAAATAAAATTGATGGCTCCAGTACGTCGCGGATTGCAAGTTATTCCTTGCCAACGATGTTTCTAAAAGTAATGGATATGCATTACACTGCTATAGTGGTATGACAAAACATTCCGCACATACGGATATTTCGCCAGGCATTCCTACAAATATTCCATTTTAGAGTGTCAAACGAACGTAATGTCGAATGCCGAAAGCGAACATCCTAGTTGTCGAAGACTGTTTAATGGTTATAAACGATTACCCCATCACAAATAAGATTTTCCCAAATCAACTTAAACTATTAGTTTAATATGTTTTAATTTTAGAGACTTTACTGTGTTGCATCCAGGAAATGTTGTATAAGTCGAAATAACTCTGAGCCAGTATTCCGCTAGGGTTGACGACGCTAAACGGGATTTCGATGCTAAATAGCAAAAACGAGTTTCTCTGATGCGGCCACCTCTTTAATCAGGCTAGTTTGTATCAGTCACTTGGGTGTCCGTTTTAGAGGGGTTCTGCTCTATATAAAACGTAGCGTACGATGCTATGTTTTCATGACATATAGAAAGACAGACAGACGGTCAGACAGATATGTGTGCATATAGACAGGAAGACAGAGAGAGAGATACAGGCATATAGACATTCAGGTAAACGCAATACTGCTTATGTGGTTCTTGTTACTCAACTACTGAGTATGTACATTATAAATACAAACGATATACATGGCACAAATATCAGTAACACGACCAGTCAAGCTAGTTTCGGATTTCCTTACACAAACACCTTTAGTGGCACGCACTAGAACCGTTTCTTCGCTAAAATGGAAATATGATTTGTATCATCAGCGTTGAATAGATGAATATACTAAAAACAGCCGAGGAAATTTGTAATCCGATTTGTGAATTATTGATTGATTGTAGGAACCCAAATAATACCGAGCGATAATATAACACTGACAACTGATGCGGGTGGGGCTCTATGTTTTTGGATTTTCTTAGATTTTTTAGTAGCATGATTGTGTGCAACAGATGGAGTCACACGGAACATTTTCAACAGCAGCGCCCCCGTTTGTTGTCATATCTGTTTAAGACAAAACGCATACAAACCATACCGGGTGCTAATATATATCATTAACCTGATATAACCAGCGTGACTTGGTATATGTAACTGAACAAATGAAGTTGCTGTGAAACTCATTGTCAAACTGTTGCAAGGTAACCAATATTGCTACGGAAGAAAACTTCATAAAGAAATAATTCGTCGTCATAGAACGTTGTCATTTATGTGTTACGAAACCTTAGATATTATACTGACATGCTTATATCGTGTATCGCAATAACAAAAACATCGTATCTGCACGCTACTCCCGATGAAACGTGATAACGAATAGGCTGCATTTCGATGTAGTGGTTGTCAGCGTTTCTCATCAAAAACTCATCGAAAGTCATACGATAGCGCAGAAGACGATAAACTACCCCATCGCCTTGTAACTGAACTGCATTAAGTCAAGCTTATTCCAAAGCGATGCCGCTTTCACTAGTAATAGACGCGAGACGTCTAGGCTAAATTCGGCGCCGAAGACGACGGTGAGTTGCGTTGGGAATATGCATGTATGTTTGTGTGTTTGTGTGCTTGTGTGCTTGTGTGCTTGTGTGCTTGTGTGCTTGTGTGCTTGTGTGCTTGTGTGCTTGTGTACGTATAAATGTGCGTGTGCGTGTGCGTGTGCGTGTGCGTGTGCGTGTGCGTGTGCGTGTGCGTGTGCGTGTGCGTGGGCGTGGGCGTGGGCGTGTATGTATGTATTGCATCGTAGATATTCGTTGGCGTTGGTTTGGTGTGGCCGAATGCAAATGTAACAGGACCGCTAAACGTGAAAAAGGCTACGCTAAATGTGAAAATTCCGCAATATGTGAAACAATTACAGTAAATGTGAAAAAGTACGCCCGGTAAACGTGAAAAAGTATCAACACTAAATGTGAAAACAACATTCATATTAAGTTTCATATAAAAATGGAGTGTGTGCGTGCGTACGTGCGTGCGTCCGTGCGCAGAGATTGAAAATGTGACCACCTGCAAACTGGCTATTAAACGGTTTCCTATCCGGCTGACTGCACTCTGGTGTCGACAACTGGTGTTAGATTAATTGACTGTCATCAACTAGACATATCACGTTTCGCGTCGGACATTAGTCAACTGGACAGCGGTAGTTCGCTAGATGAGTAATGCTCGTCTTACTATTCTAACCAACTACGTGCGAACGATGTATTCACAAACATCACCGACTATACTCTATCACTAAACAATGTTTTAAAATATGAAATAAAAATAAAATATCCTTTCAGGATTTTTACAATATGTCAATGTCATAGTATCTAGCGGTGGTAGTTAGTGCAACTAGCGCCAACTGGCGCGACTAGCGGGGATATTATTGGAGTTCCGGCTTTGATTCTAACGTGTGGTTCACGTGCATTCTCGCGAACAAATAGCACCGCTGCCGTTTCTAGTAGTTCACGCTTGCCGTTGTGTTAGCGAGCGAGATACTAAACAGGCATGCTTCGCTGGTAATATATTAATTGTGTTAAATTAGAAGCAACTGTACCATACGCAAGTTAATACATTTTTAGTGGGCGATAATCAGTGCAGGGCAGACGACATAAAATATTGAGTCGTGTTCGGCATGGTAAAACATGATGTCGCTGTGAAGTCCGTGTAGTAGCAGACTTTAGCCTACGCCATGTCACGGTCGAGTTAGTCTAGCTAGCGTCAACATAGGGTAACCGTTTATTGGCTTATTTCGCTGAGGCTGCACTAACGGACATTCTACATTGAAATGAGCTGAATGAAACTAGTAGACATGTCCATGAAATAGGATACAGCGCACTGCCATAACCGTAACCCTGTTACAAATGTTGTGATCATTAACTGATAGCCTAATGCAAGAATCGAAACTCAAGACAGTTTTCATGTGCCCGATACGTGCCAATACGTGCCCGATAATGTGATAAAACAAACCGATACTCTCATAAATACCAGACAATGCAAAAATATCGAAAGATAATCTAATAAACCTTCTGCCCGATAGAGTAATAACTTTTGACTGATAATGTAAATTATTGGGGATTTTTAGTGGAATGGGGCGATTAACAATTACAAGGACTATGACAGTTTTTCTATTAAGTTAAGTTAATAATCTTTTGGGTCGTTAACCTGTTTAGTTAAATTGTCAAACTAACTAAATAATTAAATTAAAGATATTTGCGATACTGTTCTTGTTACACATTAATATGTAACACACTGTGGCTGAGTTAAATGTAAACGATCCATCACACCAACGTGTTAACGTGCTGCACTGACACCCAGTTTGGTTGTAGAATCGTAGGCAAATGCTCAAGCTGCACGGTGTTTGATAAAGCATAAGTGTGCGTTGTATTTAAGGAATGATTGTAATAAATTACTTTAATTATAAACTTTTCATTATGCATCCCAATATTATTAACAAAGAACAACGCTGGTGCTAGTCCAGCTGAAACGAGATTGCCAGGTGACACCACTTGTGAATTTGTAATTTCTAATCTAGTAGGATGCAATTGAAATATAACCAGTGACGTTAGTCATGATATGAATAGCATCGTGGTACCACGGCATACTGTGCAGCGTAGTGCAATAGCATCGTGGTAACACGGTATACTGTGCAGCGTAGTGCAATAGCATCGTGGTAACACGGTATACTGTGCAGCGTAGTGCAAGAGTATCGTGGTAACACGGTATACTGTGCAGCGTAGTGCAAGAGCATCGTGGTAACACGGTATACTGTGCAGTGTAGTGCAATAGCATCGTGGTAACACGGTATACTGTGCAGCGTAGTGCAAGAGCATCGTGGTAACACGGTATACGGTGCAGCGTAGTGCAAGAGCATCGTGGTAACACGGTATACTGTGCAGCGTAGTGCAAGAGCATCGTGGTAACACGGTATACTGTGCAGCGTAGTGCAATAGCATCGTGGTAACACGGTATACTGTGCAGCGTAGTGCAATAGCATCGTGGTAACACGGTATACTGTGCAGCGTAGTGCAATAGCATCGTGGTAACACGGTATACTGTGCAGCGTAGTGCAATAGCATTGTGGTAACACTGCACACTGTGCAGCGTAATGCAATAGCATCTTCGTAACACGGGATACTGTGCAGCGTAGTGCAAGAGCATCGTGGTAACACGGTATACTGTGCAGTGTAGTGCAATAGCATCGTGGTAACACGGTATACTGTGCAGCGTAGTGCAAGAGCATCGTGGTAACACGGTATACTGTGCAGCGTAGTGCAATAGCATCGTGGTAACACGGTATACTGTGCAGCGTAGTGCAAGAGCATCGTGGTAACACGGTATACTGTGCAGCGTAGTGCAAGAGCATCGTGGTAACACGGTATACTGTGCAGCGTAGTGCAATAGCATCGTGGTAACACGGTATACTGTGCAGCGTAGTGCAAGAGCATCGTGGTAACACGGTATACTGTGCAGCGTAGTGCAATAGCATCGTGGTAACACGGTATACTGTGCAGCGTAGTGCAATAGCATCGTGGTAACACGGTATACTGTGCAGCGTAGTGCAAGAGCATCGTGGTAACACGGTATACTGTGCAGCGTAGTGCAAGAGCATCGTGGTAACACGGTATACTGTGCAGCGTAGTGCAATAGCATCGTGGTAACACGGTATACTGTGCAGCGTAGTGCAAGAGCATCGTGGTAACACGGTATACTGTGCAGCGTAGTGCAAGAGCATCGTGGTAACACGGTATACTGTGCAGCGTAGTGCAATAGCATCATGGTAACACGGTATACTGTGCAGCGTAGTGCAATAGCATCGTGGTAACACGGTATACTGTGCAGCGTAGTGCAATAGCATCGTGGTAACACGGTATACTGTGCAGCGTAGTGCAATAGCATCATGGTAACACTTAAACATAAACATAATACACTGTACAACGTAGTGCACGGCTGGTTCATTGTCTATTGTAGGATGTATTTTAAAGACGTTTTTTAATATTAGAGAGGATGGCGACGGCTTGATAGATGTAGGTACATAATTGAATATAAGTGAGGTGCGATATAGAACAGAGAGCGGTAACGCACCGACTTGATCATTCTAGTTATAAAGATGCTTGGTTGTGTTTGGTGAGCGGTATTAGTTATAATAATGATGATCATTGAAATTTAGCGATAGGTTGTTGTGAAGTTTCAAGGAATCACATATGTAGATAAGTGCGTCTACTAGTGACACGCACACTGACTCGCACACACACACACACGCACACGCACACGCACACGCACACGCACACGCACACGCACACGCACACGCACACGCACACGCACACACACACACACGCACACGCACATGGATGCGAATAAGGCGCATGGTGGCCCTGATGAAAGGAGGGCAGTGACCCCCATGACAGAGGATTGTTACTAGGCCGTGATTATGAAGGTTGGGGAGGAGGTCTATTTAAAATTTATGATATTGTCGAAGCAATATTATTAGACAAACGTGGTGTGAATTTCGCAATATCTTTATGTAGCTAACTTTACCTTGACGTGGTTTCGTTTCTTTTCTTTTCTGGTGTGACGTTGTTGTTAATATAGTAAACCCTAAAAATTACCTTAGTGTGACTTGCACGATTTGGACTTGAACAAATGTCCCGGTTATTACATTTTCAGTCAATAGTTATTACATTATGGGCAGGAAAATTGTATTACATTATCAGTAAAAATTATTACAAATCGGACAGAAGGTTTATTACATTAAAAGTCGTTCTTTTTACAGTCAGACACTTAGGTTATCGGTCAATTTTATAACATTATTGGTTAATTGTATTACATTAGTGGTTAATTTTATTACATTAGTGGTTAATGTCAATACATTATCGGGCACATATTACATTATCAGTTATAACACACCCTAATCCGGACCCTAACCTGAATCTAATCCAAACCTTACCTGATCTTAGCCCTAATCTAAAACCGTATACTAACCGTAATTTCACCATGAGCGTGTAGCGCATAATTATCAGTTCGAATAGGAACTCAATTTATATTTCAAGCGACAAGTACATGTTCTCGTTTTTTCGCTGGTAACTAATTTCGTCTCTTCTTCTGGCTTGTGGGTGCTTCGCTGCGAGAGTAAAAGGAACTTGTTCGGTGATGTCCGACACTCACTTCGAGATAATACAACAGCTGCTGAGTGGGAAACGTTTGCCCCCGTTCGTGAACGGACGACTGCTGAAAGGAGCGCGTTGACCAAATACTATAGGAACAGGCTAAGCTACAATACTGAAAGAAAATTTTTAAAACGTCTGATGTCACTAAGTTGGTCAAGGAGCAATATGATCGCCGGAGAGGAAATGGACCACGGCGCATGCATCATGCACTTAAGAATGAGATGTGTTTGTCGGAAAATGCAATAAGTCATGTGCTTTCCCAAGACACGCGACACCAAATAATGACGGCGCGCTTCGTGAATAAAGCTCCGCACACAAGCATTCGAAGGAGAGGAGTACAGGACAAACTCCAAATAGATATTGTAGACAAGGAGTAAAATACTCTATGCTGACGGTGCGTATTCTTACGTGCTGTGCGTTCTTGGGGTGTTCAGTAGATACACTTAGTTAAGACCCTTACCTGATAAAAAAAATCGTCAACAGTAATGGTCAGGCTCAAGGACATCTTACAATCGTATGGGTATCCCCGTCTCGTTCAGCACGATTGTGATACCGAATTCCGGAAACATGTGAAAAGATGGCTAAAGAACAAACACGTAACCGTCAGAACCAGTACACCGTACCATCCTCAAAGTCAGGGCAAACTTGAAAGAATGAACCAAATACTGAACAAGAAAATTGCATTTGACTTAGTGAAATACAATCAGCTAGGTATCAATTGGGTACGCCAGCTGCCTTCTTATAATAAATAAATAAATGACAGACCAAAGGAATGTTTGAAATGACAAAGCCCATTCCACGTTTATTTTGGACGACAGCGTAATTTCAATACCCGTGTGGCTGCAGTTCAAATTCGTGAAGGTGATGTCAAGAGTCGATTAAACATATGCAACGCGGTGCGGAAAGTAGCCGAAGAAACCACTCATCATTACAATGTCCAAGTGTGACATACCTATGACCACGGATAGTAATCGACAGAATCTTGTGTAATAATTCGGTCTTCATATCAGCTACTGTCCTCCAAGTGACGGCAGTTGTCAGTTCGCGTATCATTTGGCAAAGCTGGGAATTCATAGAAGCGCAGATACATTGCGACGAGAAGTAGTGAACTATCTGGATACCCACAGGGCATTGGGACGCTCCGAGCAGGGTGTACCATGGAGCAGTTACCTCACAGCTCCGAGCAGGGTGTACCATGGAGCAGTTACCTCACAGCTCCGAGCAGGGTGTACCATGGAGCAGTTATCTCACAGCTCCGAGCAGGGTGTACCATGGAGCAGTTATCTCACAGCTCCGAGCAGGGTGTACCATGGAGCAGTTACCTCACAGCTCCGAACAGGGTGTGCCATAGAGCAGTTATCTCACAGCTCCGAGCAGGGTGTACCATGGAGCAGTTATCTCACAGCTCCGAGCAGGGTGTACCATGGAGCAGTTACCTCACAGCTCCGAGCAGGGTGTGCCATGGAGCAGTTATCTCACAGCTCCGAGCAGGGTGTACCATAGAGCAGTTATCTCACAGCTCCGAGCAGGGTGTGCCATAGAGCAGTTATCTCACAGCTCCGAGCAGGGTGTGCCATAGAGCAGTTATCTCACAGCTCCGAGCAGGGTGTGCCATAGAGCAGTTATCTCACAGCTCCGAGCAGGGTGTACCATGGAGCAGTTACCTCACAGCTCCGAGCAGGGTGTACCATGGAGCAGTTACCTCACAGCTCCGAGCAGGGTGTACCATGGAGCAGTTATCTCACAGCTCCGAGCAGGGTGTACCATGGAGCAGTTATCTCACAGCTCCGAGCAGGGTGTGCCATAGAGCAGTTATCTCACAGCTCCGAGCAGGGTGTGCCATAGAGCAGTTATCTCACAGCTCCGAGCAGGGTGTACCATGGAGCAGTTACCTCACAGCTCCGAGCAGGGTGTACCATGGAGCAGTTACCTCACAGCTCCGAGCAGGGTGTACCATGGAGCAGTTATCTCACAGCTCCGAGCAGGGTGTACCATGGAGCAGTTACCTCACAGCTCCGAGCAGGGTGTACCATGGAACAGTTATCTCACAGCTCCGAGCAGGGTGTGCCATGGAGCAGTTATCTCACAGCTCCGAGCAGGGTGTACCATGGAGCAGTTACCTCACAGCTCCGAGCAGGGTGTACCATGGAGCAGTTACCTCACAGCTCCGAGCAGGGTGTACCATGGAGCAGTTATCTCACAGCTCCGAGCAGGGTGTACCATGGAGCAGTTACCTCACAGCTCCGAGCAGGGTGTACCATGGAGCAGTTATCTCACAGCTCCGAGCAGGGTGTGCCATGGAGCAGTTATCTCACAGCTCCGAGCAGGGTGTACCATGGAGCAATTATCTCACAGCTCCGAGCAGGGTGTACCATGGAGCAGTTATCTCACAGCTCCGAGCAGGGTGTGCCATGGAGCAGTTATCTCACTGTTCCGAGCAGGGTGTACCATGGAGCAGTTATCTCACAGCTCCAAGCAGGGTGTACCATGGAGCAGTTACCTCACAGCTCCGAGCAGGGTGTACCATGGAGAAGTTACCTCACAGCTCCGAGCAGGGTGTACCATGGAGCAGTTATCTCACAGCTCCGAGCAGGGTGTACCATGGAGCAGTTACCTCACAGCTCCGAGCAGGGTGTACCATGGAGCAGTTACCTCACAGCTCCGAGCAGGGTGTGCCATAGAGCAGTTATCTCACCGAATTGATAGTTCAGTATTTACATCATATGAACTTACAACATTAATTTTTGGATCAAATAACTTTGCAAGCAATGTCTTGTCTCAATAGTTTTAGTATTTACTCTGAATCATGAAACGACTTCCATTCGACCTGATGGACTTTCTCAGGTGACAAATGGTCAACCTTGTGTTATCTTAGGACATTTCAATGAGGGTAGCGGCGAGCACCACGTATGCCTAGACGCAAATAGTGATGATGTGCGAGAGGTTGTCGTAGTTAGTGATCAAATAATGTGAAGTAGTTCACCCGGACAAGAATTCGACAACAGCGGACATGCACCCGGACCAGAAGATGGCAAAATTACCTATGCGTATAATTTAAAGGCTAGCAATATTTCAATCTACCGCAAGTATTCACACGAACTATCAGATAGACATCCCGAGAAAGAGCATCCAAATCGAAGAGAAAATGTTGGAGATTCAATCGAAATTGGACGAGATTCAATTGACATGTCAACATTGAGAACAATATGTGGCCTGCCAGATGAAATGATTCAAAAGATTTGTTGTTATGTGTTGAATGATGGAGCTTTCTATATCGGTGTAGTTAGATCTGCTTGGAGTGAAAATCAACGAATTCACGATATAGTTGAGTATGTTTCCAAACACACGATCCATGTTCGTTCGGACTTTTGATGCAACTGGAAGGGAGTTTGGACTTTAGGCAAGGCATACGATGCAAATGGACCATATATAAACTAATACGGTTGGCGGGAAAGGGAAGAGGGCTTGCATTGCGGTTAAGAGAATTGTTTGGGGCTTACCCAAAATGGTACCACGCAAGCATTATTTTGAAGACAACCCAACTTCCAGGTACTTTCAAAATATGTGATTGTATTCCATCAAAAGGGCGGCAGTAATGGTATACATATAAAGATAGGATATTGTGTGTATGTCATTTGTCTGAATGAGAAGAAGTTTATGTGGAAATTAATGGGAAACAGTTGAGAGTCTTTCATATCTGGCACGATGAACGCCATGCAATTATGTGTCTGCTGGTCAGGTGCTGAACTTATGTTTGCGTTACATAGCCACATAATTGGCACACTTGTTTTGCAACGTTTATATTATTATTATTTTACGAGTGATATTCAATTTTGTCTATTTGTGATAATAATTGTTAATAGTGTAGACGATTTTGAAAATGATAAAAATAATTATGAGTGAAAATTAAGAGCATTAGGCCTAGACCTATATGCTTATGTTTGTCTGATATCCTATGCTCATGTGATGATTCTGTGAGAAAAAAAAACATTTATCTAAAAGCATATAGGGTCTAGGTCTAGTGTTAGCCCTAGAGCTATGCGTGTTGTCAAACTTTATGTTTACCTATAACAATATATATTTGGACATTCTGTAATTTGTAACCTCAAACTTGGTGTGTGAATTTCGACGACGTTTACTTAGAATGATTGTTTTCTTTGCGTATCATATTACGTAAGATTGAATCGTTTATGACATGGGTAGTAAATATTTACCTACTTTTATTCCTAAAACTTGCTTAGTTAACTTTTACTGCTGAACAGGTAATGAAGTTATGTTTGTCACATATTTTTTAAACATGTTTTATTTGTATTTTGTGAGTGATTTTTCACAATATGTCGATTTATGATGTATGATAATTCATTTTACTTAGACTAGGATCATTTTTAAATGATGAACATAAATAAGTCCGGTTATATTATTTTGTAAATCCGGTAACATAAGTGTGACAATTTGTCTGAACATTTTACTCTGATGTTGTGATGTCATAACAATGCACTAATGTAGAAACATAATTCCACATGTACCGGTATAATATGTTATGTAGTTACGCAATTCCAATATATTATTATCAACGTATGGGTTTATCTACGACACATTATATTTAACAGTAATATTTAGAATAATCTGTGACCACTAATTTGTACGTGCATTTCAATGATGTTTTCTCTTCGAATATTTTATTATGTTTTCTGTACCATATTGAATATGAACGAACAATTTGTTTAATCGTTTATGATATTGTTGCATATGATATATTTTCATAATAATAATAATAATAAATGCCTACTTTTATTAGCGAGAATTCTTATAGTTAGTTATCTATACAAATGGTTCGCAACAGCGTGCTTCGGCCCACTCACCCTCTCACCCACGCACACACCCACCTACCCACTAACCCACCCACGCAGCCACCCATCCACTCACCCACCCACTGACACATTCACCTATTAACACACTCACCCACCAACTAACAAACCCACTAACCCACTCAACCACCCGTACACTCACCCACTCACTCACCCACTCACTCACTCTCTCACTCACTAACCCACCCACCCACCCATCCACCCACCCACTCACTCACTCACCCACCCACCCAATCATAAACTCACCCACTCACCCACCAACTAACAAACCCACTAACCCACCCATTCAACCACCCATCCACTCACTCCCCCACTCACTCTCCCACTCATTCACTCACTCAATCACTCATTCACTCACTCACCCACTCACTCTCCCACTCATTCACTCACTCAATCACTCATTCACTCACTCACCCACTCACTCTCCCACTCATTCACTCACTCACTCACCCACTCACTTACCCACTCACTCACTCACTCACTCACTCACTCACTCACTCACTCACTCACTCACTCACTCACTCACCTCACTCACTCTCCCACTCATTCACTCACTCATTCACTCACTCATCCACTCACTTACCCACTCACTCACTCACTCACTCACTCACTCACTCACTCACTCACTCACTCACTCACTCACTCACTCACTCACTCACTCACTCACTCACTCTCCCACTCATTCACTCACTCATTCACTAACCCTCCCACTCACCCACCAACTAACAAACCCACTCACCTACTCACCCACTCACCCACTCACCCACTCACCCACTCACCCACTCACCCATTCACCCACTCACCCACTCACCCACACACCCACTCACCAA
Source organism: Escarpia spicata (assembly GCA_963995525.1). Lineage (NCBI taxonomy): Eukaryota > Metazoa > Annelida > Polychaeta > Sabellida > Siboglinidae > Escarpia > Escarpia spicata. The sequence continues at coordinate 7,570,224 of OZ023206.1, read as the reverse complement.
CCCATCCACTTACCCATTCACCCACTCATCCACCCACCCTCTGAGACACCCACGGACTCGCCCACCCTCTTTACGAACAAGGATTCGTATAATAACATAACAGATATGGATTAAGTATAACTAGAAAAGTGTAATTACTTAAATTGCAAATAACAATTACAATTAACTCAAGTATGTTCCGTAGTCTGTCCCATGACTAGGGAGGGCATTGTCACACACAGTCAACAGCATGGATGGCCGTGTAGCATAGTGGTATAGTCTGTGACTGGCATGCAGGTGGTCACAGTTTCAATGTCTGCGCACGCACGCACGCATGCACGCACGCACGCACGCATGCACGCACGCACGCACACACTCCATTCTTATATGGAACTGAATATGAATGTTGTTTTCACATTTAACATAGGAAGTTTTTCACCTTTAGCAGGCCTCCACATGTTTCACATTTAACGTTGATACTTTTTTACCTTTACAGGACCGACTTTTTTTACATTTAGTGTAATTTGTTCACGTATAGCGAAATTTTCACATTTACCGTAGGCATTTTTTCACGTTTAACGGACCTGTCACATTTAGCGGAATTGTTACATTTAGTTGTGCCACACGTATGTAATCGCGCCACATGTTTGAATGAATTACTAAATGGTTCGCACATCAAATGCCCTGACTGAATGAATGAAGGAATAATGACACCAAACTCAGAGATGTGTTTGGTGACTAAATGTCGACGCAATCCAACAAACGAGTCACCAGTTCAGTATTAACGTAAACGTATGTGTAAGGGTTGTTGCGTAGATGATAGGCAAAGTTGGAACACACGTTACGATTAATGCGCTCAACATTAGGCTGTCTCTTCTGTCCTCTACATTTTCTCCCACGCTCATAAAACGCTCGCTGCTCTCAACATATATTCGAACTATCTGTCCGTTAATGTATCCACACATATCAGCATCACGCATATAACACACATGCACACACGCACACACACACACACACACACACACACACACACGCACGCACCAAAATCCCAATTACACAGGCACGCACACACGCACAAACACACACACACTCACACGCGCACACGCGCACACGCGCACACGCGCACACGCGCACACGTGCACATACGCACACGCGCACCCACACACGCACACACACACACACACACGAAACGCTTGCACTAAAACCATCTTTTTTTCAGGTTACATTCTCCTAACGACAAATCCTGTTGTGTAAACAAAATGTGCAACTCTTACCAAATGCCTTCTTTCCACAAGAGGTGATACCCAGATCGACGTATTCGCGTCAGTGTACTTCTAAGCCGTGGACGATCTATTTAACAATAACGGTGTTCAAAAAAGTAAGGTACACCGTGCTTTGTTAAGATGCCTTGAAGTGTACAACAATGTGTCAAAAGGTCCAAAGGTGCTGAATGAAATGAACCGCCAACCAGCACTTAGGATGGTACTTACTGTCGACGCCTGACAAGTCAACAGATATGTATCGAGAGATCCGCCAAACTAGACAGGTTCGTGAATAAAAGCCACTTAAAGTAGGCCTTACTTTGATTAAGCGTGATCACATAGTGATCTTCTAAACGGAATTTTTGAATGTAATCCTGTTATAAACGTATGCACATTGGCCAATGTCCCAAAAAGCGTACAAATGGGATTTTACAGGTCCAAACATAAATGCTTGATTCTAAACAATTAAGTTATATTTTCTTATTGTACATATAAAGATACATATTTTCCATAAATAGGTCAATGTAATATGAGTACTTTCGTTATGACAGCTACTTAAAGTCAACATTGATTTCTATCGCGTGTCCAGCATCATTGACGAAAAATTACTATACTACATACAATTTGAGCATTTTAAATTACATTTAAACGGAAAAATCTGTTGGATTATCTAGCATATACGCCATTTAATAAGAATCAATAGGTATAAGATAGCATTTGACTTGGAAACATTTTGTTCCCGTCATGGATACTTTGGTCATAATTTTAGCTCTGTGTTGTTTCGTGGATAGGCCTATTTTCAATTACTGCAGCTCTTTCAGAAACGTGTTTGGAAGTATAACTGAAACATAATCAGTAACATTAGCATGCAACTGTACACAGGTATGGAGTTTGTATTGGTTTTTTTTTATATTTCACTTCCTTAAATGGGTCTTCATTTCATAATTATTTACGAATGTTGTTTAATAATCTCATCCACAACATGGTTGATGGTTAGTCAATGTACACCAATCTAGTGTATCGATGCTGGTGTTTATCAAACATTGACCAAACATGATATTAACGACACAAATTCAATAAATAACACTCCAGAATAGACCATACTTGACTGCTAACAAGTGATTACGCTGGACACGGATTCGACTCAAAGAACACTGGTTTTGCTTACCACTGAATAAACACAATTTATGTGGATGCATTTTTGACGGGATCAAGGCATGCTCGTGAATTTACAGTTTGTGGATCCGTTGACATTGAGTTGTCACACGTGCCACGTGCTCACGTCATATAACCATCTCCTGACTGACGGGTTTGTAGGTAGAACTACCTTGTCAGAAACTCCTCACGCACTTGGTGTGTCCGCTTTTTGTACTTGCCATCTGGCAAAAGGACAATGTCCATTTGTCGCTACTCGGCAACATTGCTGTGGTTGTTTTCAAACTGTTCAAGTGATCACATGTTTAAACTCTTTTTATAAGTGTGTTTACACAACCCGTCCGGACTTGTTAGCATATCAGCCAGTCTGCTGGATTTTAGTTTCAAACGTGTGTGTTACATAAGCAGAGGTTACTGTTTTTGAAGCGTACACTAACATCAGAGTTCGGTATTCGCTGACAAAATAAGCAGGATATGATTTATTTATTTGGATTTCACTCGCAAAATTTAGCATGCAGGTATTGAAGACAAAATGTATTTTCCTTCTTCAATTGCTTCTTCTTATCATCAGCCACCGTAAACTACTTCCTGACAGGAAATGTATACGGCCTGTTTCTTCAACTCCATCCAATCTAACTGCTGACGACCGTCCCACGCGTTGTGTCTTGTCCTGCGAGATGCTGCTTGTGGCAGTCCAGTTGCAACATCTTAAAGATCATGCTCCCTTTCGTCCGACTTATTTTTAAGTGACGTCCGAAGAACAGTGTCCGCTTTGTCTTGACGGGGCTGGTTTACAATGCTAACAAAAGTGATGCATGCAAGGGCTGGGTGAGCTTTTCTCATTTCATGCTTTTAAGGGCTTGGTGCGTCATTCTTCAGAATAACGTCTGTACGTCGTAAGCATACTAGCATTTGGTGGAACGTTTATCGTGGAAGTAGTATATTGTTTTAATATCCTGCTCCTTCTACCAGATTGCAACTAATGCAACATAATTGTTTCTTCAAGGCCTAAGCATGTTGTCGCAGCTTTTCCATCTCCTTCCCCAAAAACAGTGACTTGCATGTAGGTAGATGACTTCATTGTTCCTGGGAATGTGTTCAGTAAATGGTGTAATAACACAATTTGTTGCGCCGGCTCATAATCCTTGTGGCACTTGTAGATGTATTCGTAGTACGTTTTTTCTTTATAATTAAATTTTACATGACGATATAACTAATAGCTGTGAATGCAAGATGTAAGTACTTATAGCACAAATTATGAAGGGTAAGCCGTGTAACATAATGTATTCAAGTTACGGCCAATAAATGCATTGGCGTCGGAACATGAAGAATATTCGGGGGATAAGGCTCACCAAAAAACTTCGAATTGCACCCGCTTGAGGCTTACGAAAAATCTCGAATTGCATCCCCGTTTGAGGCTCTCAAAAACCTCCTGTTGATCCCCTTTGAGGTTCTCCAAAAATCTTCAATTGCATCCCCCTTGAGACTCTCCAAAACATCCAACTCTACCACCCTAGGCTCTCCAAACACCTCCAAATCCACTCCTCCCCTTTGAATTGACACCAATTGCTCAAACTGCAGACGCCTTGACAGTCATTAAAACAACAAAATGCACCCTTTCCCCAAATGTTGAGGGCTATTCCTATATCGAGCCCCCCATCAAAATATTGGGGACTCGTCCCCCAACTCTCCCCCACGTTCCGACCCCTTAGAAATAGTATGTGGTACTTTTGTAATGTAGATGTAATGACTATTTGTTACAGTTATTAGTGTTATTGCAGGCAGGAACACACCGTCCCATAACTGCGTGTCCAGCGTCATCGCCAACTGTGTGATGTCTATATTTCTCCAAACATATTTATCAAGTTCGCCCAAATGATATTCTACTGATATGCTGGCTTTGTTATCTTCTTTTCCAAATGTAAACTGCGAGCTCCTACATAAAGTATATTAGTCATAAACACGTTAACGTTTTGACAGTAACCAGCGAATGACCATGTCACCATATTTTGTTTGCAAACATTAAATTCCTTACAACACTATGTATCAATTGTTTTCATTTATAGGAAGAACAACATGTTCCTTACACATAAAGACCGTAAATTAGGGTCCCGGTTCTAATTACTGCACCGAAATATATTTTGGTTAATTGGCGTGTCCAGCGTCATCAAACAGCTAAGACATTCGGGGTCTCTCAGGTCAGTTTATTCGCAAATCACCTTCATTATTTTTGCTTATTGATTTGTAAACATATAATTTATACAAATAATGTAGCTGTAAATACTATTGCGGTTTTTATTTATAGTATTCACGTTCGTTTCTGGTACAATTCCATCTAATCTTGGTAAACATCGGTCCATTGCTCGCAAAATATGTCGTCTTAGAGTCGGAAAAGCTTTTGTCTGCATGGAGACGTCAGCCTCTGATGCATTCCCCATTTCAATTCCTCTGAATCATGGTATATATGCGCCCTGAGCGGTGTTGTTCAGTGTTTGCTATGATGACGCTGGACTCGCCACCATTTCGGTTTTTCCTTCTTTGACCAAGAAATATCGTGAGTAGTGGAAGGGCCATCGAGGGAATTAAAGCAGGGGGTAGTTGGTAGGCATGAGAAAGTTAAAACGGTGTACGTTTTCTAGGTTTTTGTAGGTAGCTTTTTTCGTCTATGACGCTGGACACGCATTTAAAGCGCCACCCTACATTTATTTTATTTTATTGTGCTATTTTTTCCTCCAATTTAGATCCAGTCCCATAATTTTTTTTGGATTCCTTCGTTAACTTTATATGAAAAGAATACATGTCGAAATACCCAGCAATAGCAATGGTAAATTAATATAGTGGACCAATCTAAACCGATGACGCTGGACACGCAAAAAATGGTCATCATAGAAAACACATTGTGATGTTTTTATTTCTCGTTTCGTAAACGTGATTTTGTGGAACTGAGGGCACATGCTGTCCATCACATCCTCTGATTTGCTATTTGACTCATAGCTGGAACATGATTTGTGAGGGTCGGGACGTGTCCACACACTGGTGGGCCCTGCTCCCCGCATATATCGGGCTCTTGCTGCTCCGCCAAGGTTTTTCGTGACTGGACCACTAGATCCCATGCAGGTTTGGCATGCAGCCGCAAGGTCTCCAGTTACCGTACGTTGTCGCAAGGAGGCACTGCATGGGTCTTGATTGAGCAGAGGTTGTATACCAGAAGGAAAGACTTGCACACTCGGCTTTCTTTTTCTTTTTGCCTCGGACGAGGCTATCTGGCGGCGGCTAAATGGTTAGTCGTCCCCGACAAAATACATCTATAATGCACAGATCATCTTAACGATCATCAGGCTTCCGAATGAGACCGAATTCATCCATGTAGTTAAATAGGAATATACCAATCAGTCGTGATGTCATACGCGCTGTGAATATTTTTAAAGGTATGTGGCTGAAACTTGTATAAAGACTACGGTAAACCATTTTGCTTGGAAACAGTAGGGCCTACCCGGGGTAGCACTCTCTCCTTCCGTACGCACAAGAAATGACGAGAAGTGTTATTTATAACCTTACTGAAGATTTACTTACAATTCCACCGACGTGCATCTATTGTACGCACTAAATTATCATGATTATGTTGTCGCATTAAGACGCGTAGCTTTGCGACAAATGTATGAAGAACAATTATTAGAAAGTAATGTAGTGGTCCAACATTTGACCGCTATGCCCGTCGGACTGACTCCTGGATATCTGGTCAGCATTCGTTCTAATCGACCCAAAGATGCGGCAATGACGCAACAATAACACACAGACATACTGACATACATACATACATACATGCATACATACATGCATACATGCATACAGGCAGACATACAGACAGACAGACATGCAGAGATTGATGCCGTTTCACATGGCGGAAATAACGTAGTTTCTGTTTCTTTGCAAGTTTCAATAACGTTCCTGATATAACGCTGGTATTGCGTACGGGGAATGTCGTTCATTCTGACATATAATATATATATATATATATATATAATTATGTATGTATGTATGTATGTATCTCTATAGATAAAACAAATCCGTGTTTTTACATTGCTAATTTTGTTTATATATATATATATATGTATCTAGAAATATATATATATATATATAAATTGTAATACACCCACGTGAGGCTATACGCCCATAGCACTTTTCCAACGAACGCCAAACGCAGTATATCACATATTACGTTTCTTCAAATGATGCTATCTCTCGCTTTCTTCTGACAAGAGCGTTAAAGTGAGCACTGGATACTGCGCTATATAAGAACTTACTTTTACCCTAGATGCGGGTAACTACGCCAGGGCACATGACATCGAGTTGATCATGCTACCCTCTCACTGCACACATAAAATGCGGCCGTTGGAACGGGCCTTCTTCAAGACATTGAAGAGCGCATATAATATATCTTCTGACAATTGGTTGACGATGTATCACGGCCAAAGGATCAGCCTCTACGACATGGCCGGAATCTTCGGGACTGCGTTCATGCGAACGGCAACCCCAGACAAGGCCATCAATGGCTTCAGGGCCTGTGGACAACGGCTCTTCGATGACACTATCTTCCAGGATGACGAGTTCGCTGCTGCGGCAGTGACAGAAGAGGGACCACCCCTAGAAGATGCGCAGCATGTTGAGGTGCACGCAGTCGATGCGCCGGCTGTTGTCCCAGCTGAGCCAATTCCAGGACCATCCGGCCTTCAGAGTGTTGCTGTGATTCCACGCCAGTCCCTTTCATTCGAAGGTATGTGCACAGTGTGAGCACGTAGTATTTATATGGGACATACGTCAGTCGACGTGCACACTATGGATTTTCTAAAACCTGTCCAACACACGTTGAAACCAAACACGCGTAAATTAAAATTACCTATTTGCTCTTGCTTGTCCCCCATATAGTTTCCCTGCGTTCCGGCCCACTCAACTGCTGACGACATTAAGAAGATCAATGTAACACAGGACTGCTCTTGACATACCCCTGAGATAGGATTCCCCAAAATGCATACTTTATACAAATAGTGTTTATTGTATTGAATTACATGTTAGAGATACTGCTCGGGAAACCATCGGGAAGATTTCTCAATCTCTGCAGATTGCAGCACCCACAGCTCGTACGCGGAAGGTAGAATTTGCAGCAAGCCTCACGTCGTCTCCATACAAACAGAGTTTGGTGAGAAAGGCCGGCGACCAGAAAAGTAAGAAGAAGACAACCACCGGCAAAGAAACGCAAGACAAAGAAACAAGCTTCACCCGAAAGTAGCGTTGACGAAGACGATGAGTGGCCGTGCCTTGTATGTGCGAGCCTTTTTCAAATAGCAAATCACGGGAAAATGGGTCCAGTGTCAAATGTGCAAAAAATGGGCTCACTAGCAGTGCACGCCAGGCTACGTGGGGTTCATTTGTCCCAACTGTGAATCTGATGAGGAATAGGAAAGTCACATCATGTCACGTCTCACAGTGCAACGGAGAAGACATCACAGCAATGCCTTTCGATGATGACATTTCAGTACGACGTTTCAGTATAATGCTATACGCGACCTTAATCGGAACTGAGTTGGCTTGACAAAAATGAGACGACTTGCATTGTGCATGATTCATTGATTTAATAATATCAATTATACCATTATAGTCACATTAATACAGAAATATAGTTGCTTAATTGGCAAGTACCATATGTATGATGTACGTTTTGTCAAAACGATTGCCTAATTTGTTGTGGGGTAAAACGCCCACTCCTGGGCGAATCGCCCCTTTCGAATGGCGTATTGCCCCAGCAAAGGGGCAATACGCCTACTTTTTAATTTGTTTAGACTGCGTATATCTTGAAAATTTATTGTAATCAGACTTTTAATACTGGTTTTTTAATAAAGTGTAACAGCCTCTTTCAGAGTATTACATTTTTTTTCGAATAAACTACTATTTCTTGTTATTACATTTCTTGCTTAAGGTGGGCGTATTCCCCCGCCCTACCCTACACACACGCACGCACACGCGCGCGCACACACACACACACACACACACACACACACACATTCACACACACACACACACACACACACACACACACACACACACACACACACACACACACACACACACACACACACACTCACACAAACACCGTTACTACATGTCGGTCATGATTAACGAAGTTCATTTGGACATTTTTTTATACACCGGGTCTTCTGAGCGTTGCATATTATCATGCAGTTGTTCTTTTTATAATTACAACCATGAGTTTCGCAGCGGTGAAGACATCTGCGGAAATGATTCAGGCAGAGACGGAAACAAACAAAAAACTTTGGGCCGGCGGCCGTAGTTCGGAACATAGTCGCCAGGGTGACAAGCAGCAGCGCCATCTATGAGACAGACACAAGGCGGATGTTTGTAAATGCAGTCCACCACATCTTTCACCACTGAATAAGAATGCAAACTAGAAACTAAGCGTCGTATTATTAGCAATTATTTTGGTGATTAACTAATTTCACTGTTCATATTTCTTCCTCACATGACTCGATATATCGATATGCAAATTGCATGAGAACCAATTATTTAAGCCTTATTCTGATTCCGTTAATTTTCATTATACAGTATTTCAGCGAAATCTGACATAACGAGTCAGATAACTAAGACAGATATAGTATATGATAACCACATTATAACCATCCGTATATAACTAAATATCTATAATCACCGCCTATGCACACCCGTCACTACACCGTTCTACAATATGTTATGTTTCAGCATTAATTATTGTTGTGAGGGTCATCAATAACGTACGTCACGCTTAGGGGTGGAGGTTTATGGGCAAGCGTGACGGGAGTCCCTGGATAAGCGTCACGTAACTATTTGTAAAATGCTGGATCATCCAAATGTCAATATCAGCTTGATAGAGCATTACTTGTTCAGCCAGTTTTTGTGTAGATTTCAGCAGTATTCTTATGAAAACCAGCAATGTATTATTGTCTTTGTTATTTTACAAAAAGTAGTGGCTCAGTGCTGGCGTTTGATGATGTTTGCACATTACGGGACCAGTACCGGCTGCTGCTGGCCCAATGCTGGGGCCATACAGTGAACATTGCATTGCATAGGTGGCGCTGCATGCTACACACACACATATACCCACACACACACACACACACACACACACACACACACACACACACACACACACACACACACACACACACACACACACACACACACACACACACACACACATATATATATATATACAGACAGACATTATTCATTTTAACCATCATATGCATGTACAAATTCAATCTACTAATCACAGTAAGGTCAGGGAGTGTCTCATTAAGACCCTTACATGTCGCTATCATGAGAGCCACCCTAATGTAATATAAGTAATTATGATTATCAGATCATCACGTGATCAACTACACATATATATATATATATATAATAATAATAATAATGTTTATTTCAGACAAAAGTCCACATGTGTATACATACAATGCAAGTGGTTAACAAAATAAAAAAAATAAAAATACAAAGATATAGACACACATGGAATAAAAAATAGGTGGTTAATAAAAAGTATATACAAAATGTGCGTTCAAATTTAAGTATACAATTGTGGAGTCCAGTATTTAAACATAGGACTTCAAAAATGTATATTAGTATAACAATAATTCACAAAAAGTGGATTTTTTTACTGTTGAAGACGACTTACCGTCTCATCGGTCTTCCTCTAGTTCGTTTTCCTTCGTAAAGTCTCCAGGTTGTGATACGCGATGTCCATCGGTTAGCTCGTTGTCTGCTGATGTGACCTGCCCTGGTCCACTTCTGTCTTCTGATTTGTTCTATCACGTCTATGACCTTTGTCTTCTCTCTTATCCAGATGTTTGTTTTTCTCGCCCAGATAAGTGATGTTTAACATACTTCTTTCCATCTTTGTTTGTGCAGCTGCTAGCTTGTACTTTGCCTAGATGGTGAGTGCCCATGTTTCCGCGCCGTGTGTCATCGCTGGAAGTACGCATGAGTTGAAGACTTGTCTCTCCAAGCAGGCTCCAAAGTTACCCTTGAAGATGCACAGGTTTTTGGTGAATGTTGTCAAGCCGGTGGTGATTCTTCTTTGAATCTCCTTGTCTTGGTTTTTGTCTTTGATACTGACTTCTATCGCTGTCACAGATAGACGTAGCTTTCAACGTTTTCTATCTGCGTGGTGTTGATATATAATGGTGAGTCATTTTCTAGCATCACTTTTGTCATCTCGAAGACATCTTCAAATTCATCTTCAGACCTTGTTTTTCACTTTCATCAGATAGCTCCTGCAGCTGTTTTGTGTAGTAACACATATCCTCAAGCCTCTAGTTTCCCAAGTCTTCGGAATATGCTTTTGAGTGTTGCCGTAAACGGCTTGGGCGATATGGTGTTACTCTGTCGAACTCCTCTCTTTATATTTATCTTCTTGCTCTTTTTGTGTAGGTGGACTGTCACCGAGCTGTTGGTGTAGATGTCTTTCGGGAGTTCGATGTACACTTTTTCTATCCCCTGTTCTTGAAGGGAGGTCAATATTGCTTGAGTTTGCAGTCGAAAGCTTTCTCGTAGTCGACAAAAGCGATGCAGAGCGGGATATTATGTTCTCGGCACTTCTCTTTCAGTTGGTTTACGACGTGTATGTGGTCTGTCGTTGAGTACCTGTTTCTGAATCCTCCTTGTTCTCGTGGTTGGTTTTCGTCGAGTGTCTTCTCTAGCCTATTCGTTAGTATCTTTGTGAGTAATTTGTAGATGTTTGATAACAGACATATCGGTCTGTAGTTTGTTAAGTCTTTTTTATTTCATCACTTTTGCGTTTGTCCATTTGGTGGTTATTCGTATTTCTTATAAACATTTAGTATTCAGCTTAGAGATGGTATCTGCTCCTGTTTTTAATGTTTCAATGTTAACATTGTCGTTGCGTGATGTCTTCCCATTCTTCAAATCTCTTATAGCTGCTTCCACCTCCACTGGTGTTATCTCTGGTACCTCTTTCGGGTCGGTGTGAATTATGGTACTCTGTTCACTGTCGTATAGCACAGTGCAGAATTCCTCTATTCGTTCCATGATCATATCTTCGTCTTGTATTTCTCTACCCTGCTTGTCTAGAAAGTGTAATCATTCTGTCACGATCTAGTGCCTGTGTTCCTCTGGCTTTCTTCAGGTTCTCTGATGCCATAATCGTTTCTCGTATGATCTCTTGTTTGTACTTCCTGATGTCCTCCTTAGCTTTCTTTTTTGATGGTCTTGCCTATTTCTGCGTACTCTATTTGTTTCTGTTCTAGAGAGTGGCTCATATACATATGTTTAATTATAGAAGTATTACAACCGAGTATATATTTTATGGATATTTTAAATTGATTTGATAGTGTGTTAATGATACTTAGGAGGCATTTGAATGTATTTCTCGATTTGGGAACACAGTGTTTTAACTAATATAGACCTATGTGTTATTGACAGTAAGTCTGTCATGGAGTATTGCCATTTGGATAACTAGTTACAAATATCACAGGTGCTAGGCAGCTATTTGGTATATCAGATGATTTAGCTGCAATTTAACTGTATCAATGTTATTCAAGGAATATTATGTTTAATGTTGTTATTGAATGATCTTTCCATTGTTGCGCATATAGTAATCATATTTATATGCTGTAGGTTTGTTTTGTATTTTAGGTTTCACACAATAAATGATACTCATCATTAATGTGTGTTGAAGTGTCTTCGTGGTAAATCCCCTGTTACAACTGTGACCATCATAGCATCACGTAAGAACCTATGAAATACAAGCTGCTAAATAGCAGTGACATATAAACATGAAGTTTTTTATTGGCGTTGATAAAATATTAATTACTAATACAGATATAACCAGGAGCTTTTCCTGTAAGCATCGACAGAATTATTTCTTTACCATAAAAAAATAATGTCATCACTAAATTGCATATTGCTGCAACACATGTCAATCTTTTTAGTATGTTTTGGAGTGCCAGGTACACAATTAAGCTGAGACTGGTAGTGATGAAGCTACATATTCTTTACGTTATCAGCACCACATGCACCGCCAACATTGCTAGGATTTGGCAACTTGGCATTGTTAATTTGTTTTATATCTTTCCAGAAGTTTCAGCATTTTTTTCTTTTAATATGTATTAAATGAGCACGTTTAATTTTCATTATGTCATACAAAGGATTGTATATATATATTTATAAATATATATATATGTGTGTGTGTGTGTGTGTGTCAGTGTCAGTGTGTGTGTGTGTGTGTGTGTGTGTGTGTGTGTGTGTGTGTGTGTGTGTGTGTGTGTGTGTGTGTGTGTGTGTGTGTGTGTGTGTGTGTGTGTGTGTGTGTGTGTGTGTGTGTGTGTGTGTGTGTGTGTGTATGTGTGTGTTGTATCTTATGTATTTTTTTTGCATATTGATATTTAACTCTGGGAATAAATAAGTTAATTTACCACGTGCGTTATGCTGGTGAATTTCAGAGTTGTATGTGTATGGAATATGACTGAAGTATTCAGGCAGAAGCTTGTTGATTAATTTATAATAACATGTCAGTTGCTGGAGTTTATAAATGTCATCCAACATTAGAAATGTACATTCTTTGAAGGTGGGATCTATGTGAGAATTGTATTTACTTGAAGTAACTATTCATACTGCTTTCTTTTGGAGTTAAAAAATGCGAAGGGCTATCTGTCCCATCTATTTGTAATACAGAAGGATCGATGTCCTTTTGTGGCATGTGAAATATCACGAATTTCTTGTTTTAATGTTATGCGAAAGTTTGTTTGCTTTTAGCCACTTACGTATATTTTCTAATTCCGTATTTATATTTTGATTTAGGACTTGGTCATCCGGAGATTGGAATTTATTCAGTGTACTGTATATACAGGGAGGGAATGAACCGGAGTCAGACAGAGGTGGAGGAACTTCGTTGCTGCCATAAACGCCAGGGACGTAACGGGTAGTAAGGAAGTAAGTAAGTAAGTAAGTAAATACTGTATACACTGGCTAGTATTGGGCGAGTAGGCCTATTGGACCTGTAAGATCAATTTAATTGTGGTATGTGCATTGTACAGGCTCAATACCGGCTGTACCGTTAACGGTACAAACGGCACTTGCCAGTATATTGCCAGCATTGGACCAATTCTGCCATGTTTGCTGCAGATGTGCATGCGTCTGTGTCAAAACGACAGTGATTTGACAGGGTGTACATGTCATTGAGGAACGAGTAGTGGGGGACTAAACAAGTCCACAAATAGTATGACGTACGCTACGGATGACCCTGCACGACACAGCCAGGAACGTGGCTTAATCTGAGTAAGTTTTTTTTTATAATGCGGTACAATTGTCTCACTGTGTATAAAAGGGGTGCGGGGTTTGAGTCGATCTACTCACGATGATGTGTGTCTTCATCTTGGTTCTTGCCGTGTCAACGGAGCAACTGAAACATTCGACGCAACAATTGCTGACAGGACGGACTGATGGAACAAAACACTCGATTCCTTACAAACATCGTCTGGGTGGATGACGGAATGGATGTCTATCGCGCCACATGTTTGAATGAATGACTAAATGGTTCGCACATCAAATGCCCCGACTGACTGAATGAAGGAATAATGACACAACATTCAGAGATGTGTTTGGTGACTGGATGTCGACGCAAACCAACATATCGAGACACCAGTTCAGTATTAACTTAAAAGTATGTGTAAGGGTTGTTACGTAGAGGATGGGCAAAGTTGGGTGGCCAAGAACACACGTTACGATTAGTGCGTCCAACATCAGGCTGTCCGTTCTACACTTTCTCCCACGCTCAAAACGCTCGCTGCCCTCAACACATATTGGAACTATCTCTCCGTTAATGTATCCGCACATATCAGCACCACGTATATATATATATATATATATATATATATATATATAACATAAACACTCGCATACACACATACACGCGCGCGCACATACACCAAAATCCTCCCATGCGCACACATGGGCATGCACATGCACCCCAAGTATACAGGCACGCACGTACGCACGCACGCACGCACGTACGCACGAAGACACTCGCACACGCACACTCACACACACGCACTCACACACGCACACTCACACACACACACACACACACACACACACACACACACACACACACACACACACACACACACACACACACACACACACACATACACACGAAACGCTTGCACTAAAACCATATTTTTCTCAGGATACATTCTCCTAACAAAACAAAACTAAATGTGCAGCACTTACCAAATGCCTTCTTTCCACAAGAGGTGATACCCAGATCGACGTATTCGCGTCAGTGTACTTCTAAGCCGTGGACGTTCTATTTAACAATAACTGTGTTAAAAAAAAACAATACATACCATGCTTAAGATGCCTTGAAGTGTACAGCAATGTGTCAAAGGGTCCAATGGTGCTGAATGATATAAGTCGCCAACCAGCACTTAAGGTTGCACTTACTGTCGACGCAAAACAGATATATATCGGGAGATGTGTCAAACTAACAGGTACGTAGGTAACAGCCATTTATAAATAAAGTAGGCCCTACTTTAAAAACGTACGTTCTTATATAGCGCAGTACCCAGTCCTCAGGACTGCTCAAAACGCTTTACACTTTACTCCCTGGCAGACCTGTTCAATCGAACACCATATGACTTCAGCCACACTGCAATTAATGCGCGAAGACTGTTTGTACACATATATCCACCATTGTCTATAGTCACATACTCATTCATACATCTGAGTGAACTGAAGCAATGTAGAGTAAACGAACTTGCCCAAGGTTCGACACTGGCGCACAGGATTCGAACCCGCGTTTTCTCAGTCGAGAGTCCGGAGCTCTTACCGCTGCTGAACTGCGCTCCAGACATGACTGTCTGTCTGTCTGTCTGCCTGTCTGTCTGTCTGTCTGTCTGTCTGTATGTCTGTCTGATTGTTTGATTGTCTGTCTGTCTGTTTGTCTGTCTGACTCCCTGATTGTCTGTATATATATATATATATATGTTCTTTGAACCCCTTTGATTTCGGGTTGATGTTTATGTCATGAATAAGAATGTTTATGTCATTATGAGTGAGGAAGACGATGGTATAGGCAAAGAACACTTATGTATACGTTAATACTTAATAAACAGGATAAGGATGCTAAAGTCGGATTAGCTCTTCCTATCCATCTAGAATTGACGGTCGTCAACTGCAGTAATGAACGTTCGTTTTTCAAAATTGTCGACACCGACCCTAGGCTTCGAACGGCCCTGGCGATAGGCGTTGTAAAGTAGTGAACATTAATGGGTTAGGCTCACCAAACCCATCCAAATCCACCCATCCCACCTTGACGCTCACCAATAATCCCCAACGAATGCCGAAGTATTGGGCACATCTCCAGCCACCCAGCTAAAACATTAAGGAGTTCAGCCACCACCCACCCCCTAAGCCCCAACGGTTCCGACGCCTACGATGGCGCTGGGACTATTCACCTATTGAACTGATGAGTGTACATTATGACCATTTTCGGAGGTCGATTTTTATGAGTTAATCTATGACCTTGCTAGTCGCCAGACTCGCAATGTGCATGGGTAAGATAATGTGCATGGGTAAGATGATGTACATGCATGGGTAAGATGGTGAGCTCGTAATGAATATCCATCACGAAACAGAATCCGTTGATAAATTTAAGGAGGTTTTTCAAAATGCAAAAATCCTCCGCCGTGTCACCGAGGACACTATTTCCGTGAGACACCGGCGGAAATGCCCCGGTGGCGCGCCCTGGTGTTAACAGATATCAGTATACAAGATCGCTGTTAAGAAACGAAGTCGAAATCTTAGTGAAACTCAGAAATTGTCCCTATGTACTTCAATTGAATGTAGTAACTGCACGTGCGTCGTGCGCATGTTCAGTTGTGCAGTATACACACACACACACACACACACACACACACACACACACACACACACACACACACACACACACACACACACACACACACACACACACACACACACATGAAGACTGAAATGAGTGGTGCAGATTTACGTTGTAAATGTGCAAATGTCGAGAGTTGTGCGGTGGAGTTCATAACGTAGTTCATAACATAACGTAATAACACCATAGTTTCTCCAATACAAAAGAGAGAGAAGAGAGAAAGAGAGTGGAGAGAAGGAGAGAGAAAAGTAAAGAGGAGAGAAGGAGAGAGAGATGGAGAGAGAGGAGAGAGAGGAGAGAGAGAGAGAGAACGAACGATGGGATACTACAAACCAACATATTGGTTTTACCCGGCCATTTCACGTTTTGTTTGCCGGCCCTGGTCGGGAAAATGGGATTTACGCCGTGGGAGACAAGTTTTAGTTGTGCACGGGTACAGCTTTCTACCATATATCTAATTGTTTATGACACAGCGCTTTATATATCCTTAACTAAACGAAATGAAGTAATTAGCTGCTGCGTCATGGGCATACAATAAGACTTTTTTGTGAGCAATTCGCTGTACCATTTTGGCCGTGCACAAATTACCCGTTTTGCCCAAGCAGCTATCTAAAACATGACATTATTTTTTCTATATGTTCGTTCAAGCTAAAGTAAAAAACCAACAAAGAAATATCAATAATCATTATCACTGTATGGAACAAGTACTTTGTCTAGTGCTCAAAATTATTGTACAACCTGTTTCCACAGAACTACACTTAAATCAGAACATTTTAAAAGAGGAAAACTAAGTAGTCTAAGAACGCCACCAAGTAGTCTCCTGTGCTTATAATGTGTCCACGCGGATGTCCGCCAGACAACACTGTTAGGTATCGATATAACCATATCTCAGTTTGCCCTACAATCCTATTGTGTCCGCTCTTTCCCTACTGTTTACAGGATCACCGGGTCCATTTAAGCTAGTCACGACAATCTGCTAATGTCGCATTAGAAACACTAACGGGTTATTCTTATACTGCTGGTCACTGGTAATGGTCACATGATGAACAATTACTTTTTTTCTAAATATCATATGATAAGTCCATCTTATCATAACAGTGGGAATAAATGAAGAAAAAAAATATTTGTATTGCCATTAAACAGTTTGAACTGTAAATGATCTAAGATCAACTCCGTAGTCATTAACACGTTGCCTGAAATTCTAAAATGCACGCAGCTAGTCGCAACAATCGTCAATATAAATGTCAAACGTCATTGTGTCAACACAATCTTGATCAAGCCAGATCGCCCGGACATTTGGCCATGCACATCACCTTGATAGAGGTGCATATGTTGATACACACTGCTTCTTCGCTTTGGCAATCAATGTAGGAGCAACGAGCCAGACACTTTCGGAACTCCTGCACGCACTCGCGCAGACACAGCACAAGTCTACCGACGGCTTCCGTCGGGCGCCATACTGCCGCCAGAGTGATCAGTAGCAGCACCACCTGTGAGACAACCACAGTGAGGACGATGGTAACAGTGGAGGTGGAAATGGAAGTAGGGACAAAGAGAGTTGTAGATATAGCAAAAGCAGTAGTACTAATAGTAGTAGTAGCAGCAGCAGCTACAGCAGCAACAGCAGCAACAGCAGCAACAGCAGCAACAGCAGCAACAGCAACACCACCACCAGCAGCAGCAGCAGAACATTTTTTTTGGTTTACATAGAAACTGTCCAACAACATAGTTTTGTTTATTAGTGTATCTCATAACCATCCATCTCCTAATGCGTGTACACATATGCATGCCAGAACTACATAACATGTGTATTATCTTACCCGCTTTTCTAATTGGGCCACCCCTACAATCAGCCCATATTGTGTCAGTCACATGGATGGCCGCTCTAGAGGTCTTCTACTTAATAACTGCACAGATGAGTGATTGTCACGCTGCGTATTAAATGAGATACACATTAGACAGTAATGCCAATATGCTCACCATCGGGGGTGTTTTCATATTGGTTCTTCAAAAGTCAACTGAGCGACTGAAACAATTCACACGACAAGTAGCATGTCTGACAGATGAAACAACACATTTTATTATTATTATATCCACTCAAGACTTGCATCACACAAGGAATAAACCATATGCTCAAGTCAAAGACGGATTCTCTAGGTTACTCGCCGAATAAATAAATGATATTTACTCACTGTCATTGTTAATTGAATTCATTTACAATAGCTTGCGAGGTGCATGTTCGAAGATATCAATATTAGAGATACGACACAAAAAAGCAGTGGAACAGAATTATATTCCGGGAAATCGAGAAAGCATGCACGCAACGAAATATGTGCCCGGAAATATCATTTCCGCAAGATATTCTCTAGCATAATGGTACAAAGTAGTATAGTATGTGGTGTACCGCGCATGGTTGTCGCGCCCTGGAGGAAACCCCATGTTAAGAGATAGGGATTTCCCCCAGACCGCGCCCAGCGCGCCCAAATACGGTCACTGGTTAAAGATAGGATTTTTAACATGGGAAAGATAGGGGTTCCCCCAAATCTTGTAAACGACTTCTCGCAGACTGCTCCTGGGTTAAAGATAGGAGATTTTCCTATGTTAAGAGATAGGATTCCCCAAAAACTGGTAAACGACAAAACTCGTTTACAAATTCCTTCCGATTTCCGCCGAAAATGGTTTTCGAGATCTCCCGGGTTAAAGATAGGGATAATCTCGAAAATGGTTTTCGAGATTACGCAATGCGCAGACCGGGGCAATCCCATGTTAAAGCATAGGACATTTGTTATCCCATGTTAAAGCATAGGGAATTTTATCGCAAAGGTATCCGACCACTTTTTGGGTTTTTATCCCACGTTAAAGCATAGGACAATTTTCACCCCATGTTAAAGGGGAAATGAAACGATTGAACAACCACAGCCCAAACATAAGAACATACCATTTAGAGTACATGTCACCATGATTTGACAAGTACAGCGTCACGGTATATTTTAAATCATTTTTCAAACGTAGCTACTATCGGCACAGGGCGCCGCCATCATGCTCCAGGAGCGTGTGGTTGTACATCCGGTTTGATTGGCGAGATGTCTCCCAAAGCTGTATAGAGCAATTCGATAGGCGACGCAGCGTAGCTCTCAGAAAAACCGACGAAACGCATACAAACACATAAAAACAGAACAATTTAATGCACTGCGTGGCTACTAGATATACTATAAGTGTTAGTAAGCAACTTTTTACATACTTCCACAGAAGGATTCCAACAGAAAAAAACAAGTTATAGATGATGACTTTGACGTGTTCGCCGGCGGCAAGATTGGCAAAAGTCTGCGGTGGTCACTTTCAAACGCCGATTGCAAGCCTAAATACGAAAATGACGAGCATAAAAAGACATTGAACGTCGAAACATAATTCTTGGTTAAAGTCACAGGTCCATCTTCAGTCGATTTGTTTACATATAACTATGCACCGATGAAGTAAAATTAAACGAAATCGACCTGGAAGCTCGACATTATTGCCTTATTTGGAGGGTGAAGCGGCGCGTAGGAAATAACAAGCCGAAACCAGCTTGTTGTTGCCAAGGTGACTCGGCACTCACGAGTTCCGTCAGGTATCATTACGACCACTATATAGTCCCGCAGTTCTAGTTCAAAGTCTGCATATATACAAATATGACGTATTCAAAATTGAAATGTAATAAGAAATGTGAATGTGATAAAGTACAAATACGTGTGAATACTATGATATAATTGGGAATAATGAGTGCTTGTAATCCGCCGATTTAGTTTATGGCAAGTCGTGCCGGCGTGTTGCTACGTCTGAATACCGCAACGTCTACATCTACGAGTCTATGTTATCGACTTAGTTGCTGGTGGGGGGAATAACCTTCAAAATAATTACAAAAATAAATGTCAGCTACCGTAGCCAGTATAACGTTTTGCGAAATAGTGTCGTCAACTATTAATCAACATTAGTCACACTCCGGACCATGCCCTGTCAATCATGTATTGTAGGTATTGTCATTGGAATGTATTAATTTAAAAGAAATAGTTAAAGACAAATATTGTTGAAGTTGGACTGCTCAAATACTATAAAATGTAACCGCATTTAATTAAGTGACATTACAAGTATTTAAATCCTTAAAAATACTTGTTATACAGTCAATAGCATACAACAAAACACTATAGTCATATCTGATATAATTAGTTATTGGCATAGTAAGTAGGTTCACATCAGTCAACTAAAGTCAATCACCATGTAGGCCTGATACTAATGTATGTGTCTCAAATATTGGCTTGTAACAATGGACCCTGAATTGATGCTCCAGTTTTGAGGCGACAATTTAGCAAGCATGCTATCATACCAACTTTTTTCCTGATATAGATTGCATGACTGCAAACACCAATGTATGCTTTTAATAACAAGGACATTGTATATAATTTATTGACTTTTGAATGTAAGCCTAACAAGGAAAAAAGGAAATAACGTCACAGGAAAAAGCCACAAAGATTAATAAATATGTATTTATGTATTTATAAAGTTCAAATGTTAAACACATTTGAGTGCACATGCATTTTAATCATGAAAATTAAAGATAACACACATATATCCACTAAAAAAAAACGTTGAAAAAGTCACTTGTAAATCGCACTTGTGCTCCAATTTTAATTAATATTTGCAGGATTTAGCACGCGAGATGACATCGTCCCTCGTGGTAATACAAATGTCACTTGTAGTGCTGTCACGCCATCGAACTGTAGTGTCAAAACATAAAGGAAGCCAGTGGTCGTGTCGCCAGTGCGACACTTTGTCGATGCAGTAGTTAATACTGACAATATTGTTGTTCCATTGAACATTCACCATGACCGTGGGTATGCAAAGTTGCCATCGCAGTCTAGCACGCCTTCTCTGACTGACCCTGACCATGGCAGTTCTGTCAATATAGACGTCCTTCGGATGTCCCAGTCTCACTATTGCCATCTTCAGACGATTCTGTCTGCAACAGCGAGAAGAGAAACATTGAAGTGAGTGATGCAGAATATGTTGTACATGTGACAGCGGTATCACTGATGATGACTCAAGCGGTTCTTACACTAATGGGAAAGAGAGAAAGTTTTTCATCTGTGAGAAAAACATCATTTCACTTTTCTGCACCTGCTAAAACACCAAACTGCAATAAACAACTTATATCAAAGCCTAGCATCACAGTGACTTGATTTGCAGTGGTTGTGACCACAGAATGTGTTGATGGCCACTCGTTCATGTGGCACTCGCAACCCAAGATTGGTAACATTTATGAGAGTAACTTGTTGATACCAAGCGTCCTCTTCCTGACTGGACATTCATTCACTATGTACAATTTGGTCAACCTAATGAACCTATGTGCCTTGTCACCCCGCCAGTGCTACAACATACAGCGGGCATACATACTGCCAGAGATAGAGGACATGCCATCCAGAGGCCATCATGTCAGCTCTGGCCGGACAGAGCGTGGTCGCATCAAACGATGCAAGATATGACAATCCAGGACGCAATGCTACATTTGGCATTTACTTCGTCATGGACACTGATAGCCAACTCATCATTGCTCAAGAAACTGTTCGGGTCATAGAGGTCAAGAACAGTTACTGGATGGAAGTGGAGGGCTTGAAATGCTGCTTGGACAACCTGACTGACCATGGGGTGAAGATCACCACACTTGCCACTGACAGACATCCCAGCATTAGAAAGAGAAAGAAATAATGGTTGTTGCCTGCAAGAAAGTTGAAGTTGTCCTTTTGATAGGCGCAATTGCCAACCACCTGTGGTATTGCGCATCAGCTTGTTATGGTGATCCCCGCTTGATGAAGGAGATGTGGATCTCGCTCCTCCATCACATCAGGAATTCCATTCATGGACAACAGGCGCAGAGTTGTACCGGAAGTGCAGTCATGCAACGTATACACAACAAGAAGTTAAAACAACACTGAAGGTACAGAAGCCTTCACTGTCCAGAAAGCTATACTGGACTGTTGCCTACTGTATGATATAGAGAGCGTTATGAAGTGTGTTCACACTGGCGAACTGGAAGCTTACATGCCCTCTTCCTCAAGTATGCACCCAAGTTCAGCCGTCAAGGCATCATAGCCAGACTCCACTTGGCCACCATTGACCACAACACAAATACAAGGTAAGGCTTGTGATATCTATAGTGTTAACATTTGATGTTACAAAATAATGTATCAGTTGCTTGACAAAGCTGCCCACTTTAGAAATCCAGCATTGCATACAAGCAAGCTGCTATAGCCAGCTATTCTTCAGATATTTCTATTGTTATACTGATTTTAGATTTATCATTTGTTCAATCAGTGGGAAATGATGAAAACAGCAGACAACAAGCTACGGTATCTATCAGCTGCAGTATTCAAAGTCTGCTGGGTATGTAGTGAAGAAAGTGATGGCGTCAAAGGACTACAGCTTCCGAGGAGAAATTCTAGAGGGCATTGCAGCTAGATGCACGAGTGGCACAAAGCTGTGAAGTGTGCTCCAAGTTGCAACATCAAGTAAGGAGGTAACTCTAGCAGAGCATGCAAGCATCTAAAAACCAGCAAAAGAGGAGGCTCTGGCAAAGCAAAGAAGCGGTTTTACGGAAAACTAGTTGTATCCGTATCAATTCGGTTTAGTGCCACCCAATTGATACGACATCCAATTTCAAATGACAATGGATTTCTATGCTTAAATAACATAGTTTGAAAATCACTGGCAGAAATAGAGAAACGTTTTAGGCAAAGTGCATTCTCACTACTGTATAGGACCTCCTAAAGTAAGGAACATCCACTTAAAAGCTTGTATCCTAGTTGTGGTATGCAATGTATTTTATTAGACACTATTCTACGTAGGGAACTTTGGGTATATGTAATTTACTGGAATAGTTTAACCAAGTCCAAACATGTTACTTATAGTGAGTTTTTTGCAACAGACTACCATTCTCAAACATCACACTGAACTGTACATGTATTTGTTCATATGACTCACTGTACACTTTTAATGTGGCTTCTAGGACGTGTGTCACAAAAATGATAAGGGCCATTACCATTCAAACTGGACTGTTACCATCAAGTTTAGTAAAAGTAAAGTGCCATCTTACAACAAAAATATATATTTTTTTTAATCTGTATGTTTTAGCCAGTATTATTAAAGTGTATTACAAACTAATGAAGCACCAAAGGATTCAGCTATACGTTTATTATATATTCATACTTCATTGTTAGTATTACATTTGACATTATCACAAAACAACATCTCAAAAAGTACTTAATAATAGTAAGAACACTTATATAGTGCCATAAATCTAGATAAATCCATTTGGAGGCACTTGATAGATTTTTAAACTAGTACTACAAGTTTTGAATCTGTATCTTGAATAATAATACTTGTTTTCTTGACACATGGCCCTAGTGTTGAAAGTTGAAACCCACAATTATGTAAAACTGGAACTGTAATGGAATATTTTGTATGTAATAATTTTTGTATCACAATATTTGATCATAATGATGACCCATAACATCAATAAACGTGTTACTTATTGATGTACTATATGTGCACAGGGCTGACACAGACCCAAATTGTAATACAGTTAGATTAAAATGTGTCACAGTGTGAAGTGAATCAACTGAAAGAAACATTGAAAACTGGTGTGTGAATTTGACTAATGCATTGGCACAGTCTGCCATGTAGTCTTTTTTATTTGTGAATTGTTTCTCCATATGAATAAACTGTTGATATATTTCATGTTGGCTTCAGTATTACAAATCGAATTATGAATAGGGACATGCAAGACACTACAGATCACATTGTTGTTGCCAAAAATGGGATAAGAAGGCACCGAATAATTCATTCTTCCTTTTGGTCAATCTAATCTTACTTATCCATGGTTTTTATTTTCACTGTACACTCACCTGTATTGTGCAATGTCCATAGCTTAAATTTTCATAAACCCCATTCACTTCTGGATACAGTGCAGGCTGGTATAACACGTCTGTTGCCTTTTCCAAGTCTCTCCCTTGACCACAACGTGAAGTGACGATAGGCGGCTAATCGAATCAATCGATATGTTCTGAAAGTTCATTTATTTGCATTAGTTGATAATAAACAACCGGTATCTTCTAATTATTGTTATACTGGCAAAACTGTGTTTTATCAATATCACATCATGAATTCAGTGAATTGGTTCATTTGTTTGTGAAGGGCTGTAATAATTATGATTGTAAGACTACATTTCATGATGCGGTCTTGATAACACACACACATAATATACATAACATTTTTATTATATTAAAAACTCCACTTAAATATTTTTGTATCAATAATACATTGCACAATGTCCTGATTATGCATCTATTAATGCATGGTAGTGTGCAATTTGTCTACATTTTTATATAAATTAAGCAAGTTGCTTGAACACTTTTAAATAGGGAATTAAACAACTGTATAAAAAGGATGCACACATCCTGTCAAGAATAAAAGTAAGTTTATTAAGAAAATGATCAAAAATTGTTTGATGAAAATCATAGACATAGTATTTTATGAAGATTGAGTGAACCTGAACATTTGAGGTGGGAACAAGTATAATTACTCTATTTAAGTTTGAAATAGTTATTGCTAGAATAATTATTTGATACCTGTTGAACTACGTAGTACTTACCTACTAGCTATTGGTCGAATCAACGAGTCTGCACGCAAATCGTACAATGACAACAGACCGACTTCCAAGTTCCAACACCGCCCTGTTGGTGCAAACCGTTTCGAAGTCGTCACTCATAATCGGTAATGACACTAAATCTAATGCAGGCATCTGCAAGGTCTGTCATACGGTGATGTACGGCAGCTATATCCCTACAGCACAGCAACTCGATATGCGTCGACATTGTCATTGGGACGCAGTGTCCACACAAACACCATGCGACATTATTAAGTCGCGTAACGTCTTCGTCGTCGATAGACCAACTGTCACTGTCCGACTCCCACAACTGAACCTGACCCGGGGCCGGACATTATCGGACCGTGGTCGTGGATCGCACACTGTCACTGGGTGAAACCCGTATGGCACAGGCCCTTTGTGTGTGTCAACCGTATCAACCGTAATTTCCGAGTGACAAGTCGAACTAGAGTCTTCATCTGTCGTATCGATTTTCTCCCCAAGTGATACGGAAGTTTTAAAAATCGCTTTTAATAACTCGTCTCTACCAGAATCCTTCGACGTTTTTGTCAACAAAATAAAAATAGTCCCGGTATACGCGCGCATCTAATATTCTGAACTTTGCTTTGAAAACCCCGCCCCCTTCTGGCAGCTAAAATCTTCGTTCGGGAAGTGCGACTTTAACAACGATTTAATTGGTTATAAATCGTTGTCATTTAATTTCACCTTTTTATTTCGAACGCGTATACAAGTTATTTGTTGACATATGGAACGCCTATCGTGTATAATAGGGCACCATATCTTTGTTTTCGCACAGAAATGTCTACTAATGAAGTAAACCGAAAAACCCCGAAATTTAACATTGATTAGACAGGAGTGAATCAAACCACTCGCTTGGAACAAAGATGGCGATACGTAGTGCTCTATAGCGACGATTTAGGCATCGAACAAAATCGTTTTTTTAGTTTGTCTTATAAATGAGTACGTTTCTGTTAACATTAATGTATACTTATATAGTATATATTTAAATATGTAGCATGAAACAGCTGCATTTCATTTCCCCTTTAAATTTTAGGGAATTTTATCGTAAAGGTATCCGACCACTTTTTTGAATAAAATAACATACCGAACAGCATTTGGATATGTCACACACGAGATTGCTTGACCAAGGGACCGAGCCTTTATTTGTTTGACTATGACATGTCGAAAATGTGGTGTTATAATAAGGCGTAATGTGTAACAAAAGGGTTATAAATTCAGCGGAGACCGTTTTGTAGATTACATATAGGAATATGTTATACCAGAGCCTATAGCCTCGTTTTGTTTTGGTTTTCGAACAGATTGACCATTTTGGAATTAGCCCTTTGGTGTCTGTTACAAAAACCCGTACTCGAGACGTGTCTGGACACGTTTGTTTGTCGCAAGTACGCGCACCCTGTATGACGTCATGGTACGCGCTGTAATTCTGAAGTGAGTTGTTCAAGCAGATAGTGCTTTGGTTAGACCTTTTATTGAACTTGCGCGTATGTAATGTAATTCCTTCATGTGACGTCAATTAAATAAGTAATTGCGCATGTGCAATAGTGGTTATTATTATATGTCGTAGGTTGTCGACCCTTTGATTAGGTGTAGGACGCTCCTAGTCTATACATTTACAACTTTAACATAGGTCCAAACCCGATAAAGCATAGCCATAGCCATAGGCATAGCCTAGGGCTAGGCATAGGCATAACCATAGCGCTAAAGGCTATCTGACCTACAGCGCATAACCACGGACAAACAACTTACAAACACTGACAAACAACTTACAAACACCGATATACAACTCAAAAACACTGACATGCTATAGCGAGTGAAAAATTTCCCTGTTAACCGGTATAAACCGGTATAAATCAAGCCTCAAGGTTCTGTGTATTTGTCCCGTGTTAAGGCATAGGGGATTATACGAACTTATCTGCTAAAACATTCAAACTACCACCTATCTGTGTAATATTTTGTTCAAACTGTTTGTCATACGAAATTTGTACTTACCGAACTTTTTGAAGTTATTATAGCAGTTGATAGCCTGCACACAAACTGGTTCCAAACTGGTGTCAAACTGTTTTGAAGAGGTATTCCTTGTTCAAGGCTCATCTGTATTTCATCTGTGCCTAGAGACCACCAATACTGGTTCAGCCTTTTATCACGCTGGTGTTCTTAACCTATACGTGTGTACGTATGTGCGTATGTACGTATGTGTATAATTGCGTTCAACATCGTTATTAAATAAATAAACACGCTATGTGTGATGCACAATGTCGACTCGATCGTCTTGACGCCAAAGAGCATATATCAATAAAAGACGGCGCAGTGCTCGCTATCTATATTGTTCGAGGAAAGTTGAATAAACGTTCATTCATAAACGTTCATTCAAAGTGAAGCGTCATGTTAGAACAGTACAGGCACATAATAACCTCCCAGATAAGATGTACCAGTATTTATATAGTTTACCGTATTAAGGGTCAAGTGTACACATGTCCATTAGAAGTTTTTATCCTTTTTCGTACTATAGTATTTAAATTCGTGCTTCTTCGGTAAAACCTTCGAAACCAGCTTCGGTCGTAAAACAACTAACCTGGCACACAGCTGATGTGTTTGCTCCGAAAATTGATTGTTGCATGTCTGTCGTATAACATATGTTTTCGTGCTAAGCACATCCCAGGAAAGATCAATGTTGTTGCCGATCTTATCTCACGGTTACAGGTAGAACGTGCACGCAGCGTTCAACCCAGCCTACACAACCACCCAAAACTAGTTCCCACTCACTGGCTTCCCTGGTACACAACGCAGTGAGCACCATGGACGCGGCCTTCGCACCAAGCAGTGCCAGACGTTACGAGAGTAACTGGAAAAGGTTTGTAACCTTTGTACAAACATTAGATAGGAAAAGGAGGTACCTGCCTGCCTCCCCAAACACAGTAATTGCCTTTGTTCAGTATCTCAAAGATGAGGGCAAGGCACCCAGTACTATTAGGACTTTCATATCGGCTATCTCGGAACGCCACAAAGCCTGTCGCTACCCCGACCCAACAAACGACTATTTAGTTGTGAAAATTGTAAAAGGCGTAGCACATGCCTGCCCTCATGTTGACCAACGCCAGCCTGTCAGCTCACGTGACCTGTCCCTCATCATTAAGTCAGTTCCATTGTCTAAGTGTTCATCTTACTCAGTGGTCTTGCTCCGCGCTATGTTCAGCCTCATGTTCTTCGGTTTTCTTAGGATAAGTGAGGTGACGGCTAGCCCGCATAATCTGTCTGTGACACAGTGTCGCATAAAACCTGCCAAATTACGCCTGGTCTTCCATACGTACAAACACAGTGCAGGCCGTCCTTTCAGCCTGGATGTCTTCCCCACGGGAAAGACAGCTTGTCCGTACCGGAGGATGGTAGAATATATCAAGCTCAGGGGAAATGATCAAGGTCCCCTTTTTCGCAGTGCCAATAAATTGCCTGTGCAGAAGACTGCTTTTGCCAAATACCTTAAGGAAGTGCTAAAAAACACAGAGTTAGCAGGCAAGAAAATTTCATCACACTCATTCAGGATAGGGGCAGCGACATGGGCAGCAAAGGCGGGTTTCTCATCGGAACAAATCAAAGCTATGGGTCGCTGGCATTCAAACTCATATCAGAAATACATTAGAGTGGAATCAATCTCTAGCAAACCGTCCACGTAAAGCATCAGCCTCTGATAATTCACAACTAACCATATATAACAATTGTGTTTCATGGCGAGTCTACAACGGTCAAGCAAAGGTTGCTTGTCCGCGGTCCTGGCAGCAATGAGCAAGCGGTACCGGAGGCGATTGACCTACAATACAGACCGGGATGAATCCGCTCTTTCGATGGAGCTCCAGACCAAGTTTGGCTACCCGGACATTGTAACTCGTGGCAAGCACAAACGCTAGGACGGAAGGGCAAAGTGCTATATGTGGTGGGGCGGTATTGATATGTGTGTTCGTCTCTTAGCAGAGGGGGGGGGGGGCGTGAGGCGGCCCATTCCTTTTTGTTGGGAGAGGGACAGGCATGATAGGTCAGCCTTCCACTAGCCCATACCCCAGTTTCTTTTAGTGTCAGACGTTTTGGGAGGAACTGTTACATTGTCAGCGTTCGTGTCCGATTACACCTGTCAGTGCTAGTTGACAAGCCGACTTATCAGGTCCGGCCTATATGCAGCCCTTTAGTGGGGGTGAGGGCCACCAATGTGAACATGGGAGGCCAGGGTTTTTTTATCCCCCACTTTTGTATATATCAAGCTGAATTACTGTGGCTAGTACTATAGAAAGGTGTGCAGTCTGCACACCAGGTATCTTTTTCCCTTGTGTTCTATATACTGTAAGCATATTACAGTCGGTATGCTGTAATTAATATAACAGCAATCAAGGGTTTTTTGGTAAATGTCTAGTATGATTATTCTAAATGTACAAAATGTGTCGTACATAACATGTGTGGTCCATCACTCTGTAATCTCGATGTACCTGGTTGTGCACAAGATGTGACTATTGTATATATTATATGTGCACAGTGGCAATCCCTGTGTTAATAAATTTGATTGCCCAATACCAACCTACCCTATAGTTGGCGTAAATTCAGTACAAACAGAGAAAGGGCTGCATGAACATAACACGGATACACCGGGAATAGGGGGGGGGGGGGGGTACCGAGTAGAGTAGTACACGAAATGAATTTTTGGCCTTCAGGATGAAAATAATTTTTGTGTAACAACAGAGCGAGCGCCTAGCGGTTACGCTAGGTGGTTATACAACCTGTTCCCCCTCCTAGTCTGCACACCCCCTTTGAATCGCCTCAACGCTTAATAAGCTGGCCCAAAATACCCATTCAGCCCGTGTCAGTTACGCGGCATCCTATTGGCCAGCAGCGGGCGCGGGAAAAAAATTGTGGGCAGGAGACGATGCAAGGTTTTCTCGTCACTTCATTTCGCTTCGACATCGTGACAACTTCAGATTTGACTACAACATTTTGAATACCACCCACCCACCCGTTGTATCTGTTGTACGTATAGCGTGTGTTAGTTACTTCCATATGAGCATACATAATGCAAGATAACTAAATAGGGATGTTACATGAATGTTGTAAGATAGGTTTTTTTTTATCCCCCACTTTTGTATATATCAAGCTGAATTACTGTAGCTAGTACTATAGAAAGGTGTGCAGTCTGCACACCAGGTATCTTTTTCCCTTGTGTTCTATATACTGTAAGCATATTACAGTCGGTATGCTGTAATTAATATAACAGCAATCAAGGGTTTTTTGGTAAATGTCTAGTATGATTATTCTAAATGTACAAAATGTGTCGTACATAACATGTGTGGTCCATCACTCTGTAATCTCGATGTACCTGGCTGTGCACAAGATGTGACTATTGTATATATTATATGTGCACAGTGGCAATCCCTGTGTTAATAAATTTGATTGCCCAATACCAACCTACCCTATAGTTGGCGTAAATTCAGTACAAACAGAGAAAGGGCTGCATGAACATAACACGGATACACAGGGAATAGGGGGGGGGGGTACCGAGTAGAGTAGTACACGAACAACTAGTTGCGCAAACGAAACACAAACTTAACCGAATACGCTATACAAATCGAACTCAGACCAACTAGTTGCGCAAACGAAACACAAACTTAACCGAATACGCTATACAAATCGAACTCAGACGAAATAGTTGCGAAAACGAAACACTATAGTTTGACCAACACGCTACACGAATCGAACTATAGACATGAGTTGTACAAAAGAAACACAAACTTAGCCGAACACGCTGCACGAATTGAACTCAGACCGACTAGTCGGTCAAACGAAACACTAATAGACAGGTTTCGCGTGAGATCCCTCAAAAGAGAGCAAATAGACGGGTAAAAAGGGAGCAATGGAGCAAATAGACAGGTAAAAAGGGAGCAATGGAGCAAATAGACAGGCAAAAAGGGAGCAATAGAGCAAATATACAGGTAAAAAGGGAGCAATGGAGCAAACAGGCGGGTAAAAAGGGAGCAATGGAGCAAATAGACAGGTAAAAAGGGAGCAATGGAGCAAATAGACAGGTAAAAAGGGAACAATGGAGCAAATAGACAGGTAAAAAGGGAGCATTGGAGCAAATAGACAGGTAAAAAGGGAGCAATGGAGCAAATAGACAGGTAAAAAGGGAGCAATGGAGCAAATAGACAGGTAAAACGTTCTGAGTACTACCGACACTAAAAAGTTCTGAGTACTACCGACACTAAAACGTTCTTAGTACTACCGACACTAAAAAGTTCTGAGTACTACCGACACTAAAAAGTTCTGAGTACTACCGACCCTAAAAAGTTATGAGTACTACCGACACTAAAACCTTCTGAGTACTACCGACACTAAAAACTTCTGAGTACTATCGACACTAAAAACTTCTGAGTACTACCGACACTAAAAATTTCTGAGTACTACCGACACTAAAAACTTCTGAGTACTACCGACACTAAAAACTTCTGAGTACTACCGACACTAAAAACTTCTGAGTACTACCGACACTAAAAAGTTCTGAGTACTACCGACACTAAAAAGTTCTGAGTACTACCGACACTAAAAAGTTCTGAGTACTACCGACACTAAAAAGTTCTGAGTACTACCGACACTAAAAAGTGTTGAGTACTATCGACACTAAAAAGTTCTGAGTACTACCGACCCTAAAAAGTTCTGAGTACTACCGACACTAAAAAGTTCTGAGTACTACCGATACTAAAAAGTTCTGAGTACTACCGACCTAAAAAGTTATGAGTACTACCGACCCTAAAAAGTGCTGAGTACTATCGACACTAAAAAGTTATGAGTACTACCGACCCTAAAAAGTTCTGAGTACTACCGACACTAAAAAGTTCTGAGTACTACCGACACTAAAAAGTTCTGAGTACTATCGACACTAAAAAGTTCTGAGTACTACCGACACCAAAAAATTCTGAGTACTACCGACACTAAAAAGTTCTGAGTACTACCGACACTAAAAGGTTCTGAGTACTACCGACCTAAAAAGTTATGAGTACTACCGACCCTAAACATTTCTGAGTACTACCGACACTAAAAACTTCTGAGTACTACCGACACTAAAAAGTTCTGAGTACTACCGACACTAAAAAGTTCTGAGTACTACCGACACTAAAAAGTTCTGAGTACTACCGACACTAAAAAGTTCAGAGTACTACCGACACTATAAAGTTCTGAGTACTACCGACCCTAACAAGTTCTGAGTACTACCGACCCTAAAAAGTTCTGAGTACTACCGACACTAAAAAGTTCTGAGTACTACCGACACTAAAAAGTGTTGAGTACTATCGACACTAAAAAGTTCTGAGTACTACCGACACTAAAAAGTTCTGAGTACTACCGACACTAAAAAGTTCTTAGTACTACCGATACTAAAAAGTTCTGAGTACTACCGACACTAAAAAGTTCTGAGTACTACAGACTCTAAAAAGTTCTGAGTACTACCGACACTAAAAAGTTCTGAGTACTACCGACACTAAAACAGTTCTGAGTACTACCGACACTAAAAAGTTCTGAGTACTACCGACACTAAAAAGTTCAGAGTACTACCGACACTATAAAGTTCTGAGTACTACCGACCCTAACAAGTTCTGAGTACTACCGACCCTAAAAAGTTCTGAGTACTACCGACACTAAAAAGTTCTGAGTACTACCGACACTAAAACCTTCTGAGTACTACCGACACTAAAAACTTCTGAGTACTATCGACACTAAAAACTTCTGAGTACTACCGACACTAAAAATTTCTGAGTACTACCGACACTAAAAACTTCTGAGTACTACCGACACTAAAAACTTCTGAGTACTACCGACACTAAAAACTTCTGAGTACTACCGACACTAAAAAGTTCTGAGTACTACCGACACTAAAACGTTCTTAGTACTACCGACACTAAAAAGTTCTGAGTACTACCGACACTAAAAAGTTCTGAGTACTACCGACCCTAAAAAGTTATGAGTACTACCGACACTAAAAAGTTCTGAGTACTACCGACACTAAACAGTTCTGAGTACTACCGACACTAAAACCTTCTGAGTACTACCGACAGTAGTATAGGGGGGGTTTTGGATAGGTATCCTAAGCCCTTTTTGAGGAGTTTTTGGTTGATATTAGGGAGGTTTCGAAAGCCGCCCCCCTGAGCAAAGTGCGTAGTCACGTGACCGTATGTATAACGAGAGGCGCCCCCTGGTGGGTACATTAGAGGTGACGCCTCCTAACGGGGAGTGGTGTTATTAGTTGTGTAGGTGAATGCGCGTGTATGAAAGAACTAACGAAACACAAGAGTATACGAGTGCACACGTGTTTTATTGATGAAAGATACAAGCGTATAATATGAAACCGTGTTTTATTAAACGAAGTGCATCAAGACTTGTGGGTAAGTGAACACCGCGACAGAGGTCGTGAGCTTAGGGGTCAATACGACCACGCCAGCGGCTTGTGGGATGATGATGATGGTATACGACTTACGGGTGAGTGAACACCGCGTCAGAGGCCGTGAGCTTACGGGTGTGTGACCACCGCGCCATAGGCTCGAATCGTTAATGACGATGATGATGATGATGATAACACCTGCTCGTTAATGAAACACGGTTATTGCAGTTGTTTAAGCCAATCGAATACACGGCAATCGTTTGCTACCAGATCAGTGCCGAAACCTTTTACGAAATCCTTCATGACAACTCCACGACATCGAAACATGAGATAAGCAACACAGTATTGTCCACAAACGTTAGACACGGGACTCTGTAGTCTCTTAGAATTATGAGTCCACGTTACACAATGTTTATTCAAGAAGCGACAAAACTCGACGTGCTGCGGCGGCAGACCGTACGAGCAGAAGTATTCGCCGCAACCGTCGGCGTCTACGTAGATCGCTATCCAATGTTCACCAGGTTTGTCCACGTCGTGTGTGTTGCACACGAAGGCGACGGGGTAAGCGTCTATCCGGAGTTCGAGGAGTACGTCTTTGGGTACGATTCCACGCATGACGACACGGGCGTGCGTATCGCGGGTGAGTAGGCGGACGAGCTGTAGGGTTTCCATCAGTTGTCGTAGATGACGTTACGACTCCTGTCGATCTCCAGCACCTTCTCGAATTCGGCGTAGGCGACGACGTTCACAGTGGTTGTCAGCGCGTTGAGGAAATGAATCTCGATGCGCACGTTGCCCTTATGTACCAGATGGAAGCAGCAGTCGTCGCATGCATCGGGGGTGAGGTCCACGGCGAAGAAGGTGTAGCCGTGTCGGAAGTCGTAACGAGTCAAGCCGTTGCCTTCGTCCTGCCACGCCTTACCCGTCGAGGTGAACAGGTTATGGTAGCACCTGACAAAGAGATCGTTCTCGAAGTCGGGCTGGAAAGGTTTGGCGGGTATCTGTCGTCCGTCAATGTACACGGCGAGGAAGTTTATGTTGTTGTTTTTAGCGTGAAAGGGATTTCTGTCGTAGCGTCCGTTGTAGGCGTCGTTATCGATGCAGGCCAGCACGAGACGTTTCGGAAGAACACCGAGAAAGAGGTTCTCGTGCGTATGTGATCGGGCACCTGTGGGAATGGAGTAGACCTTGCATTCGACGGGTCGCACCGGATACTTGGCGGTGGTCTTTTCGAGGGCGTTGATGTGCGCCACCTGTACGCCTGGATTCAGGGTGACCTTCCTGACGAATAGTGTAGCGTTGACGATCTGTATCTTGTAGCCGGGGTTACCGCCGCCGGCTATGAGTGCGAACGCATCCTTACTGCGCACCGCACGTATCTTGGCCTCGACACCGTTGATGAGGAGTTTATCCTGATGGGAGAGATCGAGGTGGAGACGTCCCGTCATGTCGACCACGCGACTCTGGGCGATCATGGCGCGTCTAGCGACGAACCCCGCGTTGGCTGTCGGATCGTCACCGTCAATGACGACGGCGTCCATACGATTAGCCGTGTCCTTGTACCACATCTGACGCGTCAGATACGTCTCCTTAGCATCGTTGCCGTAACTGAGCAGCGTCTCTATGTAGGCGCGGTACGGGTACGTGTTGGTCGAGGAAGTCACGAGCGTTCCGTTCAGGTAGAGGTCGACCTGACTGAACAGCGAATGGAGCCAGTTATTCACGGGAGCAACGGGATCGGCGGCGTCGAGATCGCTTCCGTCGGCACGCGTCACCTTCGCCTGAATGTTTAGCGTCATGCTAGCGAGATCCTGGTAATCGTCTCCCGAGCCGGGTACGATGAATTCGATCGGACCACCCGAGTCGAGCGAGGACATCGGTTGGTAGTGGACCGTGCGACTGTCGACGATGCTGGTCTGAGTCGGAGGCACGGTGAAGATATCGAGTTCGCTCTTGAGTCCCTCGCATGATAGTTTATGAACGAACGCCATCGTCGAATATATCCGGTTCACGACGTACCTTCGGTCTCTGCTTCCTTCGACGTCTCGCGGCTGTACTGACTCGTCTCGCGGCGGGTGTGCGTCTTATACGCTTATACAAACCGGGGGTCAAGAGGTCGCTTATCATTGCTCTACCTGCAGCGGTGGCGCGACGTTTGGCGGCCGTTCTGATGTTCTGTCCCGCCAGGACGTCGTCGGCTATACGTGCGCCGGTCGACAGAGCTCTCTTTCCCAACGCCACGGCACCTCTCTTGACGAGTGGCATGACGCTACGCAGTAGACCTCCGAATAGACTTCCCAGTCCGTGTCCTCGTTGGTATCGGGCACCCGCGAAATAAGGAAGCGCACCACCCGCTTGACGAGCGTAGTAATCGTTGTAATTCATCTCTCTCTCTCTCTCTAGAACAGTGGCGTCCGTTGTCGTTGGAAATGAAGTGTCACTGTCACCTTGCCGACTTCGAATGGCACGCGGTGTCCCGTGTCGTCTCTTATATCTATCTCGATCGTACCAAACTCTTTGCAGAGCACGGGTACGTAGTGAGTCTTATCGAAGGTCTTCGACACGGCGTCACCATGACGACCGCTCACCGAAACGATGCGCAGCAGCGGTACGAGACTGTCACCGACAACTCGTGGTTCCACGACGTCCGTGTAGATGTAGAGCGATTCCCGTTCCATGGTGACCACGGTGTCACCTTCCACGATACGCACCTTGAACTCGGGTGCCGAGGGGTCCTTTGGGAGAGCCTCCAGCGTGGCGGTACGAAAGCCGAGAACGGTGGTCAGCATAGCGGCGCGGAAGACGGTATTCGGTGCCATGTGCACCGATACCTTACGGGTGATGACGCTGTAGCTCAGTTTCACTCGGCCCTCTCCCACCACGCGACGTAGAGCAGCGTTAATGACGAGTATCAGTGACCACGGATCTTTATAGTGTCCGGTTCCGATTCGGATAACCTCCGTGTGCAGGGATCGCGGGTCTCGATCTTCATCTATCGGTAGTGACACGGCGAACCCCGCTTCGTTGCCTACGATGTTGTACCAACTGTGTGGGTACTGCACCTCCACCAGTCCGCACTCCCATTGTCCCCGTTGTAGGATACGTTTCGGTAGCGTCGTGACGTAGTGGGTCAGCGTGTTGTCGGGGTGCGTATCCACGGAAGCATTGCTGGGCAAAGTGAGATAGAAATCACTCGTCGCCATGTTGTTGTTTCAACGTCGGACTGGGTAGCAGGTAACCCAACGAACTACTCAACAGGGCCGTCCAAAGAGTCGGATTGACGTGGTGACCGAACGTCAGGTTGTAGATGCTGATCAAGATGACCGTGTACAAGACGACGACTTGACACAGAAAGACTATCTCCTCTTTGGGACACGCGGTACCAAATATATGCCACGGAGTCCTCTCTTTCTTTATCGGTGGAGTAGCGTCGACGTCGTCTTCTTCTTCTTCTTCTTCTTCTTCTTCGTCGTCACTAACGGTAATCCGTGATGTCGTCTCGTCTGCCATGCGTGGACGACTGATATCACGATGAGCACGTGACCAGTCTTTATAAGCCGACGAGAGCCTTGGCATCGATCCAGCTGTTGAATTTCGAAGGGTATCCGAACCATTTCACCAACACCTCCCGTAGCCTGCCTACCTTGCGACGCTGTACTATCGATTCCACGCGGTACAGTTTATCGACCGGAACCGTCACCTTCTGCAACTCCGGTTCGTAGAAGGTACCGTCCAGTATCTCTCCGAGATCGTCCGTTAGTCGATAGACGGGCGGATCGGACGGATGCACCTCACGTATCGTGAATAGTTCCTCTGTCCAATTCACCGTGTAGCCTTTGACGAATCGTCTCTTGACCTTGCTGATACGCACGCGATCCCCCACGTGGTACTTGGGTACACCCTTGCCGTGATGACCACCGTACAGACGCTGCCATACCTCTTCCTGATTAGTCGCATCCACCTGCGACGGTGGCATCCCGATACTACGATGGGGCTTGTCGTTGTACGTGCGCACCAGATCCGGAAGGATATCGATGTATCGCCACGATTCTTTGTGTGTCAGGTATCGCCACAGCCGCGTCATCAGCGTGCGATTGAAACGTTCCACGATGCTCGCCTTGATCTCCTCGTTAGAGGTGGAGAAGTGCTGGATACCGTACCTGTCCAACACACCTCGAACGCTACGGTTATAGAATTCCAGACCTCTATCGGTCTGCAAAAACAACGGCTGTACGTCGGTGAAGAGTCCGTTCAGCGCCTTCGACACAGACGTCGCCGACTTGGTCTTTAGCGGAACGCATCGGGCGACTTTCGAGAAGACGTCGATCACCGTGAGCAGGAACGTCGTACCGTCGTTTTCTTTTTTCAGACTGGTCACGTCGACGAGATCGGCTTGCCACTGTTGATCCCGTCCTCCGATGACCGTGCGTCGTCGCTTGAAACGAACTGTGACCGGTTTGTGTAGAGTATAGGCGTTCTGTTCCGATAGCCAGTGTTCGACCATCTTTCTCTGTACGCGTGGCACGTTGTATCGCAAAGACGCGATTCCTCCGTAACTTCCCACCTTGGCGGGATCGAAGTAGACGTCCTCCAGCTGTTTCCGTCGTCGCACCATGATCGTATGATATAATCACCGATAACGCCACACACGATGGGAAGTGCGGCGTAAGCGACACCGGTACACAGACGATGTAGACTATCCTGTGAATCGCACATTATGTCGCCGAATCGAGACGGTGCGCCTCTTTTATCTGAGATCCTCCCATCCCTTACTAGTCGAGGCCGGTGGTGTAGGTAGAGTGGACGGACTCATTCGGCTCCGCGTGAGGGGTGTCCACTGCAGCGATCGACGCGCTCTACCGACCGACCGTGTGGCCGCTCCTGCTACGGTACTCCTCCTTTGTTCCCGTTGAATGGCCAGTCTCCTGACCTCGTTACCCACCAACTCCATGGGTAGGTTCATGGTGCCGAGTTGACGTGTAAACACCTGCCACCCCGTTGTACTGGCGACGGTCTTGCGTTGACGCAACAGATCGTTCACGAGGTCCACCACGTTACTTCCGGGTACCGCCACACCTTTGTGCATGAGCTCTCCACGTGCATTCCACACGACGTCTCGTTTCAGACGTTCCATCAGTAGTCTAGCTTTGGTCCGTAGTGCCTTGTGAACGCTGTCGACGACGTCCGCTTCCATACCTGCCGCCACCGCCGCTTCCATACCTGTCGCCCCCGCCTCTGGCAGGGTCGGGTCCACCGCCGCCGCCGCCGCCGCCCCCGGGGACGTATCCTTGTTGACCGTCATCACGCGCACTGGTTCGCGCACGCGTCGATCGGCCAACGCGTTGTGACGTTGCAACACTTGATTATACATGACGACCTTGTCACCGTCGGCGAGATCTTGTCTGTCGAGTATGACTTTCATTTCGTCGTCGAGCACCTGTACTTTGCGACCTAGGGTATCCGTCGGTGCAGGTGCGCGTAGACTATCCAACAGTCGTGGATCTACCAAAGCCATTTTCCGTGTGTGTTCCATCGTCGTCTACTTGAGTAGGATCTGTTTTAGCAAGGGTAGAAAGACCGCACCAGCCAAAGGTGCCAGCAGCGCCGACAGGAAACCACCGGTCTGTCCCCCGCCGCCCTGGTTGTTACCGCGTAGCAAGATGCGACGTCTCCTCGCAGCCGGCGCGTCTCTCTTTGCCAAAGCGCGTAGGTTTGTTTTGTACACACTCAGAGCGCGTCTCTGCGCTTCGGTCAAGGGCACGTTCTTCTTCAATATGTTGTAGGCACACTCGGCTAGTGCACACAACAGATCGGCGTCGGCGTTTCTGATGATAGCCCGTCTCAATTTCGTGTTCTTGTACCTGTTCAGCGTCTGTATGCAGAGGAGGTGTTTCTTCACGAGTTCGGACATGCTGTTGTCTTCACGATCATACTGCGACTGAAGGGACGAGGCGTGCGCACGGATGTCTTATACTTTGGGTTGGTACACGTACTGGACACCGTCGTCCGGAAGGAACGCTTCCTGTACATACTTCAGGCGTCCCGGATACATCTGTCGCGCCAAGTGTCCGATCTGTGACGCGTCGCGAGGATTCTTGAAGATTACCATGTAGTGTGTGTTCAGACTGATCGTACGACTCTCCTTGTTCTTCGGAAACAGGTTCTGCACGAGATACAGTACGGACGTGTTCTGGTGATGACTCTTTTTCGTGAACAAGGTCGTGACCCGTTCGTCCGTTTCCGCCATCAGATCATCGATGACCACGAGGTTACGCGTCGACGCATCGAACGCACCGCTCGGCAAGCCTTCCTCGAAGCGTACCAGGTCGTTGTCGACGTAGGCACTCTGCCATACGCCGTAACACCACGTGATCTTCTCTGGAGGCGGATCGATAATCGTCGCGGCGTGACGTAGCAGACGCATCACGAACGTGCTCTTACCGCATCCCGTCGGGCCCGCGACGATACAGGTGAAGGGGTGTTTCCATCGCGTGTCCATCTAGTAGTAGTCGCTGTTCGACACGTTGTCCGCTGTGCTATTAGATACTACGACACCTCCGTCACACCAATGAAGGAAGGGGTCGCGGAACAAGACGTACAAGACGTACAGACCGAGTATTCCCACTAGTACTACAGCTACGACCGTTCCCGTCCGTGACATGCTGCGCTATGACTATCGATTGCGTGGTATCTGACTAAATAGTGTTATTTTTTTCGTGTGTCTCCCACCTACTAACCGCGTGACAGCTAGAGGCGCCTATAACCCCAACTGACGTAGGGGCGCATTTCCTCATCGTGTCAGCAGTGGTTCGGTGTTACACGTCCACCGGACCCGTGGTGATTCCGTCCTCGTTGACCACGCGCTTGGCATAGAAGTAGGTCAACGCTGCGCGTTCCTGGGTGTACGTCAGCACGGACGAGTGATTGACCCGGAACCCACGGTTCACTCCGCTTCCACTACGACGACTGGTCAG
Organism: Escarpia spicata; assembly: GCA_963995525.1. Classification (NCBI taxonomy): domain Eukaryota; kingdom Metazoa; phylum Annelida; class Polychaeta; order Sabellida; family Siboglinidae; genus Escarpia; species Escarpia spicata. Next base: position 7,529,765 of record OZ023206.1, on the reverse strand, counting down.
CACGTCCAGGAACGCCTGCTTGTCGATGGCGTTGAGTCGTTTGTTCAGTCCTTTGGTGGTGTATTTATCGACCGTACCCGAACAATAGTAGGTCTTGCTGCACAGTCCCAGGAAACAGTCGCCGGACCATTCGACCTTGAAGAGTCCAGGTGTTCTCTTATCGTACGCCTTGCGCGCCTTGCAACACGCCTCGGTGCCGTTCCACGGACGTCCGGCCAGGCGACAGCGTATGTAGTCGTTCCGATGATCGTCGCAACATTCGGACGGTAGCCATTCGGAGCGGTGACGATAGTAGTGGTCGCGCAGTGCCGGGGTCACGAGGTCGTCAACGGACTCTCCGGCCAGAGCCAAATAGGCGCTATCCGTATCTGTTTCGCAGTACTCGAACAGCGGACGATCCACGTACCTGATCATGAAGTCGTAGTAGAACTCCAACATGCGCAGTTTGGCCCACTGCAACACGAAGAATCCCACGTGCGTAGGCAGAGCGTATTTGACGGTGCGCTTGTGCATTTCGATCTCGTACGCATCGGCGGTGACGACGTCGAGTTGACGGAAGCGACGATTGTTGATCGCGGACGATGCGCTCTTCTCCGTACAGTAGGTGACTTCGCGGTGCTTATCGACATTGGTGATAAATTTTCCATAGGAAGAATTGCCCATAAGTTTGTTGGTATCCGCGATCATGGCCTTGTCGGGATGGGCGTCTCCTTCGCGACGTGCGGTGGACACCGCCTCGCCGAATCGTCGGAAGCAGGCGACCGGTGTGTACTCGATGACCTGGTAGACGTGCGTCACCTCGAGTCCGTGCGCGAGGTACCATCGCAAGAGAGGTGTGGCGAGCAAGATCTTATCTCCACGATAACTCCCGACGAGCATGCGACGCGGAGTCGTCATGATGTCGTGTTCTTCAGCGTAGCGACGCATGAACGGTCCGAGGTCGTCGCGGGTCAGGTGAATGTTCTTGAAGATGGGCTGCATCTCGGCAAAGTGCGCGCGCAGTACCTCCGGTACACGTATGTCGCACTGAATCATACCGAACACGCTACCGTTGCGCACCCCTGTCAGGATCTGTTGTGTCGTCATTTTCCAGCGCACGTGTCGACGACGTTGTCGAACGTCCAGAAACTGTTTCACGCACGGATCGCGTCTCGCGACCTTCCACTCGCATTCCCACATCTCGATGACACTCACAAAGTGTCGAAGATAGGCCGTGTTCTTTTGCGTTTCGGCGAGCAGTTGCGTCATGGGTTTCCCGTTGACCTCGTTGACCTCACGACCGGTACACGGACAACCGTGATAGTAGCATCCGTGAAATTGATAGGCCGTCTTCGTTTCGCTACACCAACCGTCCACCGATAGTTTACCGATGCGCTTCTCTCGACCGTTGGTCTGGTGTCGTATGGTGAGTCCCGTGCTTTCGGACTCCCACGTCAGCCATTCGGCAGCCATCTGACCTGTGGGTTGTGCCGCTTCGGGTCGGAACTCCTTCTCTTCCCGTCGTCGCGTGTACCATCCCGTTGGCATCTCTTGTGATATCGACCACAGATACAATGCATTCGCATCATAGCCGACGATGGACTGACACGTTCGAGCCGCATCACCATAGTCGTTACGACGTATCTTCGTGACCCCCTTCTCGTGGTGTCTGGTGAAGATGAGTGACGGTCCTCCGACGATGTTGTCTCTGACGAGCTGGTGGACGTCCTTGTTCGTCTCGTTGAAGAGCGTAAAGAACGTCCTCTTCGGCACGTAGGTGAACAGATAGGACAAGGTCAAACCAGGTATACTGATCCCTTGTTTGAACATGTCGATACCACGGTGTCGGTAGAAGTCGAACTGTTTGTCGATGGCTTCCAAGAACGGCACGACGTTCCTGTTGTTATACCAGACGAGAAAGTCTCGCAGAGTCTCCATGTCGTTGTCTCGCCACACCTTCCGACATCGCGTGTAGTCGTCGTCGGATATACCTTCGTTCTTCAGTCGACTGAAGAAGGCCTCTTTGGGAGGTAGAGCGGTATCGTCGAGTCTCTCCAAGCTGTCCATGTATTCGTACGGGAAGTGACCTTTCGTGACCTCGCAACCGTACGCTTTCAGGTACTTGTCGTACGAGAATCCAGGGGCGATATAATGAGTCATATCGAGGAATTTGAGGTCGTCCGTCGATAGACACATAAACGTGTTGCCGCGTTTGATCACGTGAAACGCCCCTGCATCCTTCCTCTATTCCTCCTCCTCCTCCTCCTCGTCCTCTGTTGGTGTCTTTTCGGACAGGAAGTAGGGTACCAGGAACTGTTTGACGACGTTCAGATCGTACCTGCTCGAGTTGAAGCCGATGACGGGCAACTGATGAAGCCAACCGTACAATTGACCCATGAGAGTTTTGTAGGGATTGGTCGGTTTTCGTCGTGACTCGTTGTCGTCTCCTTTTGTAGCGGATGCCTCCTGTTCGTCCCACGTCGTGATAGCCTCCCCGATTTCGCGTAGTGTACCATCGTACCTGTCTACGATGGCGTCGTAGGCTGCTTCGCTCATCGTCTGAAGGATACCCATCATGTTGGCTACCAACTTGTTGCTGTCACCGTCCGTGATCAGACATTGTACCTGTTCGAATCCGGGTACGTTACTCGCCAGGGACACGCTCAACGGTACGTGACGAGCCACCCAGTGGACTTTGGCGCTGTCCGACGGAAGCTGTGACGTATCGAACCAGGACTCGAAGTCGAAGGTGGCGCGATACGGATAGTAACGCAAACATTCGCTAACGTGAATGTTTTCGTCGTCCAAGCACTGGAAGACTGTCGACGACGGATGATAGACACCACCGGGATAGATCTTTCGCACGCCTCCCGTGCACCCGCGTTCGTGCCGTTCTAGTTTGTATGCGTCTTTCCATAGCGAGTCGCCACACTTCCTACATCGATAAGAGTGACAGTACTTGTTCACGTCTTGTATGTAGGAACAGTGTGTCTCGTGAAGATTGACGTACATCGTTTCGGGATAGTGACACAAGGACCGGCGTACGAGTTCGGCAGTCACCTTTCCGCCTTCTTCTTCCGGTTCGACGAGTTTGTAGACGCACACGTTGGTCTCAAAGGTGGTCTCGACGCGATAGATATCGTCCATTGTCACCCCGTCAAAGTCCTTCATTACCACCCCGTCAAAGTCTTTCATTGCCACTCCGTCACAGTCGTACTTCGCGTAGAGTAGCTTCACGGCGGGTTCCAGGTGGTATCGATCGCATCCACGATGTAGAGCCAGACACCGGAAGAGACACAGATTGTCGATGTACTTTGTATTGTTGACGGGGTCTCTTTCCAATCCGATGACGGCTTTGTTTCGTTTGATGTAACTCGGTAGTGTGATGTCCACACATCCTATCGGATGATCTACGATGTGATTGACGAAGAAGGTGACATTCGTGACCACCTCGCACACCCATTGACTGTCCGGACGCTGATTGATGACCCACTGCAGCACGTCTGTTTCTCGGATGCGTTCCAGAAACGCATCAAAGTCTGCAGTGTTTGTGATCAGACACGGCTCGTCGAGGTAACGTCCGCAACAGTTACAAGACGAATGATAATACCTGTACCTGTTCGTGGTCTTGTTCCTTAGAACAAAACCATAACTAAGATTAATCTTAAAGGTGTGCGTCTGTTCGCGGAACATGGTCTTCAGTGACGGTTCTAGGGCACTCGTATCCAGTGTCGATACTCTGTAATTGTACCTGGATTGCACGGGTCCTCTAGCCTCGTGGTTTCGGATGGTCATCCAGTGCTCTCGGACGACGTCTCGTAGTTCCCTCGATAGAGTATCGGCGAAAGGGAGTTGGGGCGGTGGTTGTATCGGGTCGTCATCGTCGCCACTCACACGTGGTCGCTCTGCGCATCTCGCTCGTTTGCGTAGGGGTGGCTCGCTCGCTTCCGCACGTCGGTTGCATACCGTCTTGATATGATGTACCAGGTTCTTACGTTTCGTGAACTCACGTGCACATATCTCGCAGCGGTGTAGTGTTTTTTGTGAGGTGTCACAAGGTTGCCTGTTGTGTCGTAGCAGGTTGTCACGTCTCGTGAAGTCTCTTCCACATCTCGAACAGGGGTGCCTAGTACTTTTTGATGGTTCGCCAGATGGCACCACTCGTGGCGCTGGTTTACTGTAAGCATGATCGTCGTCGTGTGTTGATGTATGCGTTTGGTCTATGTGGCGTTGTATGTCTACGTGTGTATCGAGCACGAGATCACAGTGACGACACGTGTGCTGCTTCATCGTCTACCTACAACTGAAGGATAGGAGATCCTTGTACGCGTCTATATAGTCTAGTGTGACGTCATAGGAGCTTGTATGAGTGTGCGTGTACATAGACGGAGGGGTATGTATTCATCGATCGTAACGAGCTATGACAAGAACAACAGACACCGAATTCCTGGATTACATACATACATCTTTATTCGTCGAATTACAAATTAAAAAAGCGAGTATACAAGAAAGCTAAGCTAAGCGCCTACAGTGACAGACAAGCGGCGCCTATAACCCCAGCTATAGCGTAGGGGCGCATTTCCTCTTGTCGTCACTGCAGACGCTTCTGCAGTGAATCCGTGATATAGGCAACGTGCTCAGCAGACTCAATGTTCCGTGCCAGTTCGCGGCAAATCGTCTGCACAGCCGTGTCGAGGTTACATCGTTTGGTGACGAACAGGACCGCCGCTAAACTCTGGATATTTAGTTCCAGGTCCTGTACGCCACCAAACAGCACCGGATGTGTCCACGGCATCGTCGTGTCCGTCTTGGACCACACGATATGTCCGTCGGTGGCTATATCGAGGGTTGAATCATCCGTTCGGAGTGTCTCGTATTCGGATGTATCATCATCATCGCAAATCATGTTCAATGATTCGTCGGACGGTGGCGGTGGTGTTGCATCCTCACACGACATTTGGAGAGTCGTCACGTGACGCTGGGCGTTTAGATGCGTCAGGAGAGTCTGACGCAGTGGAGTGTGGTGCCGGTGTCTTTTTCTAGGTGCCCACTCTAGCGGCTTCTCATCATACGATGTTTGAATGAGTTCTAGTCCGCTAGAGGGAGCAGCGCTGACCTGACAACACAATAACAACAACATTATCAGGGTGTTTCCTCATCCAACAGAGATATACCGCGCACACGTAGGATGGCTTGCACACGTGTTATGATGTCACGTGCCCGGTTCGGTGTGTCTACTATAAAGCTGTAATGGTGTACTGCACAGTTCACGGTGTCTCGAATCAGATGGCTACGTACCAGGTAGATGGTGTTTGTCTCACTTTCGAAAGTGCGCCACAATTCGTTGCTCACGAATCGAACGATAGCGTCGCATGCTATCACCATCAACTCGGAGCACCAGACCTGCCTTCCCGGCTCGTCGTCTTGTAGGTACCAGGGCTGCGGCGCCTTCGGTGAGTCTTCCGTCTCATCCGACACGGTTATACCACGACTACGGCGACTCGTTTTCACTCGTGATATGACATCACGAGCAAACCACGGCGCGCGCGATTCGCACACCAAATCGGATACTGCCATATCAAAAGCATGAAATATACGCGAACGATTCACTTTATACACGTCTTCGTGAACGTTCGCGTAGCGAAGGTTCAGTCCTTCGGCTACCTGACGAATGCATGCGGTGGTTATAGTGGCTATAAATAACTCGTCATCTATCATGTACTCCGTTCGTTTCTGAATTGCATTCACTCTCTCTACTGCCTCCTGTAATTCACTAGGTCTCCGACTCTCATCGTAGTCAGAGAACTCACTATCAAAATCACCATCGTTAGCAACATCATCATTATCCTGATCACTAGACCATGCACATGACCCCACGTAAATGGCACTTGCCTCGTCATTAAACGACAGTCGACGTTTCACGCCACGCACGGGGGTTGCCAGAACTGACTCGTATGACCGAGGAGGTGTCATAGGAACATCTTTCGTTACTGTCAGGTGGCGCCTCTTACAGGAGTTAGGAACAGCCTCTCTCTATACTACGTCAGACGGCGCCACCTAACAGTGAGTCACTGTCAGTTGGCGCCTCTTACGGCAGTTAGGAACAGCCTCTCTCTATACTACGTCAGACGGCGCCACCTAACAGTGAGTCACTGTCAGTTGACGCCTCTTACGGCAGTTAGGAACAGGACCTCTCTATACCCCGTCAGAAGTCGCCACCTGAGTCGCTGTCAGTTCTTACGAGTGGATTATTTCCAGTGCTATGACGGTATAATTTCGATAGTCTCCCTTCGTCGTCTTTCTAATTGTCACCCTAGTCTGTTTGCCACGTAAGACATTCAGTGACTGGTAACGTTCTTCACCTGGTTTAAGCGACATATAGTCGTTTGCTGTCATTCCCCCTACGACCCCCTGGACTAGCTGATCAAATCCTGTTGCCCACACTTCGTGGCCCCTGCAATCGGCGAAAAGCATACCCATAGCATACTTGTAAACGGCAGTTCCCTTCTGACGCCCGTGGGTCAGGCATATACTGACGTTATGGTGCCCTCCTTTCGTTGTTTCAAGACGAACTTTCCGACTACATACTTTACACGCCGGATAACATACGTATTCGGGGGACAGAGCACATGTCACTAGTGTCAGTGGGCGAACAAATGCGTACGTTCCGTCACTTACTTGTTCGAGTTCTGCCAGAAGGATTTCCTCGTTGACATTGGACATCGCCATCTTGTTGTGTAGTGAAGAGCTTTGAACGGCTGTGAGAGAGAGAGTGTTTGTCTTGTTGGATTTACCGTGGGTTTATATACAATTCAATCCCTCCAGGGATCGAGCGCGTGACACCCCTAGATGACGGTATCGCGTCCCTGGCTGTTCACATCTTATCGCGCGCGTGACCTTATCTCTCACTCTCCCGTACTTTGTCACCGCGTGGCTGCCTGTCTGTTTTTAATGAGCGCCTTATGTAAGCCGTATAGAGCGCTGTCTAACGAAGTCTCTCACTTGCATAAGTATCACACCGAGTATATTCTCACCTGGTTTGTTACGGTTTGAGCTCTTACCCCAAAACCCCTCTGCACTGGGTACATTCTCAATAAGTCGTGCGTCACCTGTAGTCAACAAGCGTTGACGTAGTTCAGAGACACGAAACTTGACGGCTAGTATAGCATGCATCACACTCCGACGTTGTGTCAGCCATGAAACGACTCGATTGGGTATCCAACGGATCCTTTTACTCCAGTATTTCGCTTGTATTCCAGTGCGCGCGGTCTGAATCTTTCTCGCTGTGTTCTCGTCGTGAAAATATGTAGCTTTTTTAAACTGATAAGCTGCTTCTGCGCAAGTAAAGACTTCGCCCCATATATGTATTTCACATGGATAGAAATTCGATAGGAAGTGATCAGCACCCCTGAATTGTATATCCAAGCTCTTGACCACCATATGTTTCATCGCTGAGTACTCACAGAGTTCTTTTCTTCTGACTGTATTGTTAGCGTTCTGATAAGGGGCATTGTCGTCTAATTGGCATCACGCGCTTATCAGCAGCAGCAGCTGGTTCCCTCCGTCATATGACTGATATCGGTTTGTACTTTACCACTTCGACATAACCACGTTGTTACCCAGACATCGTCCAGGTGACGTCCCTAGATACGTCCCTGGGTGCTTTTCATACCCCGGTATATTTCCACTCTACCGTGTGTTCCACAAGTTGTCTTCATAGTGTGTCTGCATACGTATGCTCTATCTATATATATACCGGTTCGTTTGTTACATTCTTCATCTCATTCACAATGTCGTCAATACCCTGGATTCAACTTCTCGCTGAATGGTGTCTTCGCGATCTCGAAGTTGTGTAAGTACTTTTTATTATTATTATTATATATATATATATATATATATATATATATATATATATTCTTTGCTTCGTTTCATCTGATAGATATCCTATACATATCATACATAATCACAGTGTTCTTCACATAAACTACCTGTGACATCTCACCTCTATCATATCATACTCTTACGTTCGTTATGTATCACTCACGGATGTCTATGTTTACGTTCGTTATATTACCTTTCAGGTCTCCCGCTGACATCGCTGACACCTGGAGTAGTGATGACTCCGATATTGATGATGATTACACGTGAGTGTTCAACGATTATTTTACTATTTTTCTTCAGTGTTTGTCGTTTCGACTAGCTACGCGGTGTTTGGTTACCGATGACATCAGCAGACGTCTCCATTACGTATTGTATCATAGTCCGTTGATCTAGCTTGCCCTTTTATCGTGTGTCGGTTCCCTACGCGGTGTCTGGTTACATCGCTGTATTATTCCACTCGCTTGATCATTTTCAACTGTTTCATATATGTTTCAGAGAAGTATTTTCAAAGTTTTCATATATTTAACGTCTCGTTCATACGCTTTGAGAGTTTTAATGTATGTTCCAGAGACGAAGAGCTCCGCGACTACCATAGGTATTCATTCTGTAGAGTCATGGCGGAGTTGGTCCAGACACGGGAGCTTTATGATCCTCCCAATCCTTGGTTTGACCCCGACCCTGTTGTCCCTGTCGACACGGGGGACATGGTCAATTGGTGTGAGGAGTCATACGACAGTGATGACGGCTTTGTAGATTTCGTAGTTAGTTAACATCAATAAAACATTCAACTTTCAAACTGTGGTGTTTGTTGACTATTATATTATATTAAATATATATATATATATATATATATATATATATATATATATATTCTCTCTTTCATATACACATACAAGCATACCTATACACATTTTAAAGTTTCATATATATATATATATATATATATATATATATATATATTCTCTCTTTCATATACACATACAAGCATACCTATACACATTTTAAAGTTTCATATATATATATATATATATATATATATATATCATAACGTTTTCTCTTTGTTCTTTCGTTATTACATCATTCCGTTTATCTCTCATTATACACCTTTCATCACCTTTTAAAACTTTTCTCTTTGATCTTTCGTTATGATTCTTTGATCTTTCGTTTCTTTCACTACCTTTCCTCTTTGAACTTTTGTTATTCCCTCTTCAGTCTCTCATATATACACAATAACCCTTCCATGGCTGCTCATTCCACCGCTAGGAGGCGCTACACACGCTCACACATACGGTCACGTGACTACGCACTTTGCTCAGGGGGGCGGCTTTCGAAACCTCCCTATTATCAACCAAAAACTCCTCAAAAAGGGCTTAGGATACCTATCCAAAACCCCCCCTATACTACTACCGACACTAAAAACTTCTGAGTACTATCGACACTAAAAACTTCTGAGTACTACCGACACTAAAAATTTCTGAGTACTACCGACACTAAAAACTTCTGAGTACTACCGACACTAAAAACTTCTGAGTACTACCGACACTAAAAAGTTCTGAGTACTACCGACACTAAAAAGTTCTGAGAACTACCGACACTAAAAAGTTCTGAGTACTACCGACACTAAAATGTTCTGAGTACTACCGATCTAAAAAGTTATGAGTACTACCGACCCTAAAAAGTTATGAGTACTATCGACACTAAAAAGTTCTGAGTACTACCGACCCTAAAAAGTTCTGAGTACTACCGACACTAAAAAGTTCTGAGTACTACCGATACTAAAAAGTTCTGAGTACTACCGACCTAAAAAGTTATGAGTACTACCGACCCTAAAAAGTTCTGAGTACTATCGACACTAAAAAGTTATGAGTACTACCGACCCTAAAAAGTTCTGAGTACTACCGACACTAAAAAGTTCTGAGTACTACCGACACTAAAAAGTTCTGAGTACTACCGACACTAAAAAGTTCTGAGTACTATCGACACTAAAAAGTTCTGAGTACTACCGACATCAAAAAATTCTGAGTACTACCGACACTAAAAAGTTCTGAGTACTACCGACACTAAAAGGTTCTGAGTACTACCGACCTAAAAAGTTATGAGTACTACCGACCCTAAACATTTCTGAGTACTACCGACACTAAAAACTTCTGAGTACTACCGACACTAAAAACTTCTGAGTACTACCGACCTAAAAAGTTCTGAGTACTACCGACCCTAAAACGTTCTGAGTACTATCGACACTAAAAAGTTCTGAGTACTACCGACCCTAAAAAGTTCTGAGTACTACCGACACTAAAAAGTTCTGAGTACTACCGACACTAAAATGTTCTGAGTACTACCGACACTAAAAAGTTCAGAGTACTACCGACACTATAAAGTTCTGAGTACTACCGACCCTAACAAGTTCTGAGTACTACCGACCCTAAAAAGTTCTGAGTACTACCGACACTAAAAAGTTCTGAGTACTACCGACACTAAAAAGTGTTGAGTACTATCGACACTAAAAAGTTCTGAGTACTACCGACACTAAAAAGTTCTGAGTACTACCGACACTAAAAAGTTCTTAGTACTACCGATACTAAAAAGTTCTGAGTACTACCGACACTAAAAAGTTCTGAGTACTACAGACTCTAAAAAGTTCTGAGTACTACCGACACTAAAAAGTTCTGAGTACTACCGACACTAAAACAGTTCTGAGTACTACCGACACTAAAAAGTTCTGAGTACTACCGACACTAAAAAGTTCAGAGTACTACCGACACTATAAAGTTCTGAGTACTACCGACCCTAACAAGTTCTGAGTACTACCGACCCTAAAAAGTTCTGAGTACTACCGACACTAAAAAGTTCTGAGTACTACCGACACTAAAACCTTCTGAGTACTACCGACACTAAAAACTTCTGAGTACTATCGACACTAAAAACTTCTGAGTACTACCGACACTAAAAATTTCTGAGTACTACCGACACTAAAAACTTCTGAGTACTACCGACACTTAAAACTTCTGAGTACTACCGACACTAAAAACTTCTGAGTACTACCGACACTAAAAAGTTCTGAGTACTACCGACACTAAAAAGTTCTGAGTACTACCGACACTAAAAAGTTCTGAGTACTACCGACACTAAAAAGTTCTGAGTACTACCGATCTAAAAAGTTATGAGTACTACCGACCCTAAAAAGTTATGAGTACTATCGACACTAAAAAGTTCTGAGTACTACCGACCCTAAAAAGTTCTGAGTACTACCGACACTAAAAAGTTCTGAGTACTACCGATACTAAAAAGTTCTGAGTACTACAGACCTAAAAAGTTATGAGTACTACCGACCCTAAAAAGTTCTGAGTACTATCGACACTAAAAAGTTATGAGTACTACCGACCCTAAAAAGTTCTGAGTACTACCGACACTAAAAAGTTCTGAGTACTACCGACACTAAAAAGTTCTGAGTACTACCGACACTAAAAAGTTCTGAGTACTACCGACACTAAAATGTTCTGAGTACTACCGATCTAAAAAGCTATGAGTACTACCGACCCTAAAAAGTTATGAGTACTATCGACACTAAAAAGTTCTGAGTACTACCGACCCTAAAAAGTTCTGAGTACTACCGACACTAAAAAGTTCTGAGTACTACCGATACTAAAAAGTTCTGAGTACTACCGACCTAAAAAGTTATGAGTACTACCGACCCTAAAAAGTTCTGAGTACTATCGACACTAAAAAGTTATGAGTACTACCGACCCTAAAAAGTTCTGAGTACTACCGACACTAAAAAGTTCTGAGTACTACCGACACTAAAAAGTTCTGAGTACTACCGACACTAAAAAGTTCTGAGTACTATCGACACTAAAAAGTTCTGAGTACTACCGACACCAAATAATTCTGAGTACTACCGACACTAAAAAGTTCTGAGTACTACCGACACTAAAAGGTTCTGAGTACTACCGACCTAAAAAGTTATGAGTACTACCGACCCTAAACATTTCTGAGTACTACCGACACTAAAAACTTCTGAGTACTACCGACACTAAAAACTTCTGAGTACTACCGACCTAAAAAGTTCTGAGTACTACCGACCCTAAAAAGTTCTGAGTACTATCGACACTAAAAAGTTCTGAGTACTACCGACCCTAAAAAGTTCTGAGTACTACCGACACTAAAAAGTTCTGAGTACTACCGACACTAAAATGTTCTGAGTACTACCGACACTAAAAAGTTCAGAGTACTACCGACACTATAAAGTTCTGAGTACTACCGACCCTAACAAGTTCTGAGTACTACCGACCCTAAAAAGTTCTGAGTACTACCGACACTAAAAAGTTCTGAGTACTACCGACACTAAAAAGTGTTGAGTACTATCGACACTAAAAAGTTCTGAGTACTACCGACACTAAAAAGTTCTGAGTACTACCGACACTAAAAAGTTCTTAGTACTACCGATACTAAAAAGTTCTGAGTACTACCGACACTAAAAAGTTCTGAGTACTACAGACTCTAAAAAGTTCTGAGTACTACCGACACTAAAAAGTTCTGAGTACTACCGACACTAAAACAGTTCTGAGTACTACCGACACTAAAAAGTTCTGAGTACTACCGACACTAAAAAGTTCAGGGTACAACCGACACTATAAAGTTCTGAGTACTACCGACCCTAACAAGTTCTGAGTACTACCAACCCTAAAAAGTTCTGAGTACTACCGACACTAAAAAGTTCTGAGTACTACCGACACTAATACCTTTTGAGTACTACCGACACTAAAAACTTCTGAGTACTATCGACACTAAAAACTTCTGAGTACTACCGACACTAAACATTTCTGAGTACTACCGACACTAAAAACTTCTGAGTACTACCGACACTAAAAACTTCTGAGTACTACCGACACTAAAAACTTCTGAGTACTACCGACACTAAAAAGTTCTGAGTACTACCGACACTAAAAAGTTCTGAGTACTACCGACACTAAAAAGTTCTGAGTACTACCGACACTAGAAAGTTCTGAGTACTACCGATCTAAAAAGTTATGAGTACTACCGACCCTAAAAAGTTATGAGTACTATCGACACTAAAAAGTTCTGAGTACTACCGACCCTAAAAAGTTCTGAGTACTACCGACACTAAAAAGTTCTGAGTACTACCGACCCTAAAAAGTTCTGAGTACTACCGACACTAAAAAGTTCTGAGTACTACCGATACTAAAAAGTTCTGAGTACTACCGACCTAAAAAGTTATGAGTACTACCGACCCTAAAAAGTTCTGAGTACTATCGACACTAAAAAGTTATGAGTACTACCGACCCTAAAAAGTTCTGAGTACTACCGACACTAAAAAGTTCTGAGTACTACCGACACTAAAAAGTTCTGAGTACTACCGACACTAAAAAGTTCTGAGTACTATCGACACTAAAAAGTTCTGAGTACTACCGACATCAAAAAATTCTGAGTACTACCGACACTAAAAAGTTCTGAGTACTACCGACACTAAAAGGTTCTGAGTACTACCGACCTAAAAAGTTATGAGTACTACCGACCCTAAACATTTCTGAGTACTACCGACACTAAAAACTTCTGAGTACTACCGACACTAAAAACTTCTGAGTACTACCGACCTAAAAAGTTCTGAGTACTACCGACCCTAAAACGTTCTGAGTACTATCGACACTAAAAAGTTCTGAGTACTACCGACCCTAAAAAGTTCTGAGTACTACCGACACTAAAAAGTTCTGAGTACTACCGACACTAAAATGTTCTGAGTACTACCGACACTAAAAAGTTCAGAGTACTACCGACACTATAAAGTTCTGAGTACTACCGACCCTAACAAGTTCTGAGTACTACCGACCCTAAAAAGTTCTGAGTACTACCGACACTAAAAAGTTCTGAGTACTACCGACACTAAAAAGTGTTGAGTACTATCGACACTAAAAAGTTCTGAGTACTACCGACACTAAAAAGTTCTGAGTACTACCGACACTAAAAAGTTCTTAGTACTACCGATACTAAAAAGTTCTGAGTACTACCGACACTAAAAAGTTCTGAGTACTACAGACTCTAAAAAGTTCTGAGTACTACCGACACTAAAAAGTTCTGAGTACTACCGACACTAAAACAGTTCTGAGTACTACCGACACTAAAAAGTTCTGAGTACTACCGACACTAAAAAGTTCAGAGTACTACCGACACTATAAAGTTCTGAGTACTACCGACCCTAACAAGTTCTGAGTACTACCGACCCTAAAAAGTTCTGAGTACTACCGACACTAAAAAGTTCTGAGTACTACCGACACTAAAACCTTCTGAGTACTACCGACACTAAAAACTTCTGAGTACTATCGACACTAAAAACTTCTGAGTACTACCGACACTAAAAATTTCTGAGTACTACCGACACTAAAAACTTCTGAGTACTACCGACACTTAAAACTTCTGAGTACTACCGACACTAAAAACTTCTGAGTACTACCGACACTAAAAAGTTCTGAGTACTACCGACACTAAAAAGTTCTGAGTACTACCGACACTAAAAAGTTCTGAGTACTACCGACACTAAAAAGTTCTGAGTACTACCGATCTAAAAAGTTATGAGTACTACCGACCCTAAAAAGTTATGAGTACTATCGACACTAAAAAGTTCTGAGTACTACCGACCCTAAAAAGTTCTGAGTACTACCGACACTAAAAAGTTCTGAGTACTACCGATACTAAAAAGTTCTGAGTACTACCGACCTAAAAAGTTATGAGTACTACCGACCCTAAAAAGTTCTGAGTACTATCGACACTAAAAAGTTATGAGTACTACCGACCCTAAAAAGTTCTGAGTACTACCGACACTAAAAAGTTCTGAGTACTACCGACACTAAAAAGTTCTGAGTACTACCGACACTAAAAAGTTCTGAGTACTACCGACACTAAAATGTTCTGAGTACTACCGATCTAAAAAGTTATGAGTACTACCGACCCTAAAAAGTTATGAGTACTATCGACACTAAAAAGTTCTGAGTACTACCGACCCTAAAAAGTTCTGAGTACTACCGACACTAAAAAGTTCTGAGTACTACCGATACTAAAAAGTTCTGAGTACTACCGACCTAAAAAGTTATGAGTACTACCGACCCTAAAAAGTTCTGAGTACTATCGACACTAAAAAGTTATGAGTACTACCGACCCTAAAAAGTTCTGAGTACTACCGACACTAAAAAGTTCTGAGTACTACCGACACTAAAAAGTTCTGAGTACTACCGACACTAAAAAGTTCTGAGTACTATCGACACTAAAAAGTTCTGAGTACTACCGACACCAAATAATTCTGAGTACTACCGACACTAAAAAGTTCTGAGTACTAC
The DNA here is from genome assembly GCA_963995525.1 of Escarpia spicata. NCBI lineage: Eukaryota > Metazoa > Annelida > Polychaeta > Sabellida > Siboglinidae > Escarpia > Escarpia spicata. Next base: position 7,514,559 of record OZ023206.1, on the reverse strand, counting down.
CGACACTAAAAGGTTCTGAGTACTACCGACCTAAAAAGTTATGAGTACTACCGACCCTAAACATTTCTGAGTACTACCGACACTAAAAACTTCTGAGTACTACCGACACTAAAAACTTCTGAGTACTACCGACCTAAAAAGTTCTGAGTACTACCGACCCTAAAAAGTTCTGAGTACTATCGACACTAAAAAGTTCTGAGTACTACCGACCCTAAAAAGTTCTGAGTACTACCGACACTAAAAAGTTCTGAGTACTACCGACACTAAAATGTTCTGAGTACTACCGACACTAAAAAGTTCAGAGTACTACCGACACTATAAAGTTCTGAGTACTACCGACCCTAACAAGTTCTGAGTACTACCGACCCTAAAAAGTTCTGAGTACTACCGACACTAAAAAGTTCTGAGTACTACCGACACTAAAAAGTGTTGAGTACTATCGACACTAAAAAGTTCTGAGTACTACCGACACTAAAAAGTTCTGAGTACTACCGACACTAAAAAGTTCTTAGTACTACCGATACTAAAAAGTTCTGAGTACTACCGACACTAAAAAGTTCTGAGTACTACAGACTCTAAAAAGTTCTGAGTACTACCGACACTAAAAAGTTCTGAGTACTACCGACACTAAAACAGTTCTGAGTACTACCGACACTAAAAAGTTCTGAGTACTACCGACACTAAAAAGTTCAGGGTACAACCGACACTATAAAGTTCTGAGTACTACCGACCCTAACAAGTTCTGAGTACTACCAACCCTAAAAAGTTCTGAGTACTACCGACACTAAAAAGTTCTGAGTACTACCGACACTAATACCTTTTGAGTACTACCGACACTAAAAACTTCTGAGTACTATCGACACTAAAAACTTCTGAGTACTACCGACACTAAACATTTCTGAGTACTACCGACACTAAAAACTTCTGAGTACTACCGACACTAAAAACTTCTGAGTACTACCGACACTAAAAACTTCTGAGTACTACCGACACTAAAAAGTTCTGAGTACTACCGACACTAAAAAGTTCTGAGTACTACCGACACTAAAAAGTTCTGAGTACTACCGACACTAAAAAGTTCTGAGTACTACCGATCTAAAAAGTTATGAGTACTACCGACCCTAAAAAGTTATGAGTACTATCGACACTAAAAAGTTCTGAGTACTACCGACCCTAAAAAGTTCTGAGTACTACCGACACTAAAAAGTTCTGAGTACTACCGATACTAAAAAGTTCTGAGTACTACCGACCTAAAAAGTTATGAGTACTACCGACCCTAAAAAGTTCTGAGTACTATCGACACTAAAAAGTTATGAGTACTACCGACCCTAAAAAGTTCTGAGTACTACCGACACTAAAAAGTTCTGAGTACTACCGACACTAAAAAGTTCTGAGTACTACCGACACTAAAAAGTTCTGAGTACTATCGACACTAAAAAGTTCTGAGTACTACCGACACCAAAAAATTCTGAGTACTACCGACACTAAAAAGTTCTGAGTACTACCGACACTAAAAGGTTCTGAGTACTACCGACCTAAAAAGTTATGAGTACTACCGACCCTAAACATTTCTGAGTACTACCGACACTAAAAACTTCTGAGTACTACCGACACTAAAAACTTCTGAGTACTACCGACCTAAAAAGTTCTGAGTACTACCGACCCTAAAAAGTTCTGAGTACTATCGACACTAAAAAGTTCTGAGTACTACCGACCCTAAAAAGTTCTGAGTACTACCGACACTAAAAAGTTCTGAGTACTACCGACACTAAAAAGTTCTGAGTACTACCGACACTAAAAAGTTCAGAGTACTACCGACACTATAAAGTTCTGAGTACTACCGACCCTAACAAGTTCTGAGTACTACCGACCCTAAAAAGTTCTGAGTACTACCGACACTAAAAAGTTCTGAGTACTACCGACACTAAAAAGTGTTGAGTACTATCGACACTAAAAAGTTCTGAGTACTACCGACACTAAAAAGTTCTGAGTACTACCGACACTAAAAAGTTCTTAGTACTACCGATACTAAAAAGTTCTGAGTACTACCGACACTAAAAAGTTCTGAGTACTACAGACTCTAAAAAGTTATGAGTACTACCGACACTAAAAAGTTCTGAGTACTACCGACACTAAAACAGTTCTGAGTACTACCGACACTAAAAAGTTCTGAGTACTACCGACACTAAAAAGTTCTGAGTACTACCGACACTAAAAAGTTCTGAGTACTACCGACACTAAAAAGTTCTGAGTACTACCGTCACTAAAAACGGAGGGGTTGACGCGGTAACACGTCTATTTGCTCCATTGCTCCCTTTTTACCCGCCTATTTGCTCCATTGCTCCCTTTTTACCTGTCTATTTGCTCCATTGCTCCCTTTTTACCTGTCTATTTGCTCCATTGCTCCACTTTACCTATGTATTTGCTCCATTGCTCCCTTTTTACCTGTCTATTTGCTCCATTGCTCCTTTTTACCTGTCTATTTGCTCCATTGCTCCCATTTTACCTGTCTATTTGCTCCATTGCTCCCTTTTTACCTGTCTATTTGCTCCATTGCTCCATTTTTACTTGTCTATTTGCTCCATTGCTCCCTTTTTACCTGTCTATTTGCTCCATTGCTCCCTTTTTACCTGTCTATTTGCTCCATTGCTCCCTTCTTACCTGTCTATTTGCTCCATTGCTCCCTTTTTACCCGCCTGTTTGCTCCATTGCTCCCTTTTTACCTGTCTATTTGCTCCATTGCTCCCTTTTTACCTGTCTATTTGCTCAATTGCTCCCTTTTTACCCATCTATTTGCTCTCTTTTGAGGGATCTCACGCGATAACCTGTCTATTAGTGTTTCGTTTGACCGACTAGTCGGTCTGAGTTCAATTCGTGCAGCGTGTTCGGCTAAGTTTGTGTTTCTTTTGTACAACTCGTGTCTATAGTTCGATTCGTTTAGCGTGTTGGTCAAACTATAGTGTTTCGTTTTCGCAACTATTTGGTCTGAGTTCGATTTGTATAGCGTATTCGGTTAAGTTTGTGTTTCGTTTGCGCAACTAGTTGGTCTGAGTTCGATTTGTATAGCGTATTCGGTTAAGTTTGTGTTTCGTTTGCGCAACTAGTTGGTCTGAGTTCGATTCGCATAGCGTATTGGTCAAACTATAGTGTTTCGTTTGCGCAACTAGTTGGTCTGAGTTCGATTTTTATAGCGTATTCAGTCAAGTTTGTGTTCCGTTTGCGCAACTAGTTAGTCTGAGTACATTAACATCTCTGTACTGAACTACACATAGATATAAGTGGCTATCATCTCTATTGAACTACACACATAGATATAAGTGGTTAACGTGTATGTACAGAACTACACAGAAACATAACTGGCTAACGTCTCTGTACTGAACTACACAGACATAAGTGGTTAACGTATCTGTACTGAACTATACACAGATTTAAATGACTATCATATATACTGAACACACACACACACACACACACACACACACACACACACACACACACACACACACACACACACACACACACACACACACACACACACACACACACACACAATTACATCACCACACACATTCTCGGACGGATAGCTTCACACCTGCAGCTAACAAAACACTCAAACAGTCTTTCACCATCTAGTTGGTCTGAGTTCATGTGGGTGTTGTGGGTTTCGTACCACGTGTATGTATCTATGTATAAATCTATGTATGTATCTATGTATGAATCTATGAGTTCATTTTCGATTACCCATGCCAGGTTAGTTGTTTTACGACCGAAGCTGGTTTCGAAGGTTTTACCGAAGAAGCACGAATTTAAATACTATAGTACGAAAAAGGATAAAAACTTCTAATGGACATGTGTACACTTGACCCTTAATACGGTAAACTATATAAATACTGGTACATCTTATCTGGGAGGTTATTATGTGCCTGTACTGTTCTAACATGACGCTTCACTTTCCTCGAACAATATAGATAGCGAGCACTGCGCCGTCTTTTATTGATATATGCTCTTTGGCGTCAAGACGATCGAGTCGACATTGTGCATCACACATAGCGTGTTTATTTATTTAATAACGATGTTGAACGCAATTATACACATACGTACATACGCACATAGGTACACACGTATAGGTTAAGAACACCAGCGTGATAAAAGGCTGAACCAGTATTGGTGGTCTCTAGGCACAGATGAAATACAGATGAGCCTTGAACAAGGAATACCTCTTCAAAACAGTTTGACACCAGTTTGGAACCAGTTTGTGTGCAGGCTATCAACTGCTATAATAACTTCAAAAAGTTCGGTAAGTACAAATTTCGTATGACAAACAGTTTGAACAAAATATTACACAGATAGGTGGTAGTTTGAATGTTTTAGCAGATAAGTTCGTATAATCCCCTATGCCTTAACACGGGACAAATACACAGAACCTTGAGGCTTGATTTATACCGGTTAACAGGGAAATTTGTCACTCGCTATAGCATGTCAGTGTTTTTGAGTTGTATATCGGTGTTTGTAAGTTGTTTGTCAGTGTTTGTAAGTTGTTTGTCCGTGATTATGCGCTGTAGGTGAGATAGCCTTTAGCCCTATGCCTATGCCTAGGCTATGGCTATGCTTTATCGGGTTTGGACCTATGTTAAAGTTGTAAATGTATAGACTAGGAGCGTCCTACACCTAATCAAAGGGTCGACAACCTACGACATATAAGAATAACCACTATTGCACATGCGCAATTACTTATTTAATTGACGTCACATGAAGGGATTACATTACATACGCGCAAGTTCAATACAAGGTCTAACCAAAGCACTATCTGCTTGAACAACTCACTTCGTGTTCAAAATTACAGCGCGTACCATGACGTCATACAGGGTGCGCGTGCTTGCGACAAACAAACGTGTCCAGACACGTCTCGAGTACGGGTTTTTGTAACAGACACCAAAGGGCTAATTCCAAAATGGTCACTCTGTTCGAAAACCAAAACAAAACGAGGCTATAGGCTCTGGTATAACATAGTCCTATACGTAATCTACATTTCGTATACATTACTTCAGACAAAACGGTCTCCGCTGAATTTATAACCCTTTTGTTACACATTACGCCTTATTATAACACCACATTTTCGACATGTCATAGTCAAACAAATAAAGGCTCGGTCCCTTGGCGAAGCCTCGGCCTACGGGTCAAGCAATCTCGTGTGTGACATATCCAAATGCTGTTCGGTATATGTCATTTTATTCAAAAAAGTGGTCGGATACCTTTGCGATAAAAAATGTTATGCTTTAACATGGGATAAAAAATGTCCTATGCTTTAATATGGGATTGCCCCGGTCTGCGCATTGCGTAATCTCGAAAACCATTTTCGGGGGAACCCCCATCTCTTCTACGTTAAAAATCCCTATATTTAACCCGGGAGTGGTAATGCGCAAAATCCGTATCTCGAAAACCATTTTCGGCGGATATCGGAAGGCATTTGTAAACGAGTTTTGTCGTTTACCAGTTTTGGGGAATCCTATCTCTTAACATAGGAAAATCTCCTATCTTTAACCCAGGAGCAGTCTGCGAGAAGTCGTTTACAAGATTTGGGGGAATCTTTCCCATGTAAAAAAATCCCTATCTTTAACCAGTGACCGTATTTGGGCGCGCTGGGCGCGGTCTGGGGGAAATCCCTATCTCTTAACATGGGGTTTCCTCCGGGGCGCGACAACCATGCGCGGTACACCACATACTATACTACTGTACAAACATCCTTACTTCCAAGCTGTAGTTCGACCGTCGTGAACTTGCGCCCTTTCAGAAAGACGTGCTGGTATCAATGTCCTCCTACTGTGTAGTGTATCTCTTCGAAAGCAATGCACTCTTCCCAAAATAAAAATAGCGCTAAGAATGCAATGTCGTTGTCACTCAAGGGCCGGCCTACTTGTACATTTCCAGGCGTATACTCGCAGCTCAAAATACTCTACTCGTTGATAATGTGTCAATATGCGAACACATGTCAAATGGGTTCAATATACAAAACAAACATAGTCTACACGCGCAGGTCAAGAGACTAACTCGTATGGTTTAATTTAACATGATAATATTAGCAATACATCGTGATTCATGTCCTATCCTGCCAATTCAAACGACGCACTCGTGGTTGGAGTAAATGAACTCGCCAGCAAAATATGGCCGGCACACTTATCAAAGTATGTTGTCAAGTCGTGAAAGTTGAGTCGGCACTCTATGTGGGACGCGCTATCACAGTGACTAGAAGACCGGACCTGAGTGCACCCAGACTAAACAAGTTCGGAAGAGTCAACTTCGAATACATGCTGTCCTTATTTATGAATTATAAACCTAGGTTCAAAACACTGCAGTTACGTTCAAAACGACCAGGTCGAAATACGTGTATTTGTACGTCACATTAAGAGAAAAGCATCAAATGAATATACGTTGACGCTATAAAATTATATTCTTATTTTAGTCCATCCGAATATATGACACCAGTAGATCGAAAGACCATGTCAGATACAATGGCGAGACGGCCGTTATTGTGGTGTAGTGGTAGTGCTGCACACGCGTCAGATACAATGACGAGAGGGCCGTTATTGTGGTGTAGTGGTAGTACTGCACACCCGTCAGATACAATGGCGAGAGGGCCGTTATTGTGGTGTAGTGGTAGTACTGCACACCCGTCAGATACAGTGACGAGAGGGCCGTTATTGTGGTGTAGTGGTAGTACTGCACACCCGTCAGATACAATGGCGAGAGGTCCGTTATTGTGGTGTAGTGGTAGTACTGCACACCCGTCAGATACAATAGTAGAGGGTGTTTCTAGTTGCCTCTCGACAGTGTGTTATTAACTGACTTGTCTGTATATATCGTGGTTTTAAGTAGAATGTACTATGACGTCTCATTCAACTAGTCGGTGTTTCCAGAACATTATCGCCAAACCAATCTGTATTTGACGGCACTGAGGTTGGCTACAAAGCCATGGAGCTTGTCGTCCTTGGTGGTTCTTTTACGTCTCAAATTTCAGAATTCGGGTTCCAACTGTTGCTGCTGTTTCGAAATTGCAGCGATTTCGACCACCACACGCTGTTTCAATTCACTCAGTTTTTCTTTATAAATTAAATAGTGCCTTGCTATGCCATAGACAGTGGTATATATGTATGAACGAATAGTTTTTGTGGTCTCTTCTCTGTCGCCGGCGTCGCACGACAACTAATTAGTTTCATGATGTTCATCATTTTATTTCCATGTAAAATGACACGACAAAATGTACACATATTTCAATGCAAAACACATATTTGTAAGATAAATGAAACGTGCAAATGAATGCGCAACATGAATTGATGATAGGGGGTATGGTATCGATAAGAAATGGAATACTAAAGTGCATCTTGCAACACAAGAACAGTTGAAAGTGCTCACAATGTTGCCAGTTGAATCACACCTTCTACTGCTCGGCGAAGCGCAGACAACGTTTAAAATGTTCTTCTGTTTCTATTTGGCTATTATCAGCACAGCTGATGTTTTCATTTCAGTTACGTTATACAACTCACACTGAACTGCTTAATAAAACCAATTGCACTTTCTGTTTGGAACAACGCAAAGGTGGTACTAGCAGGCGATTTACACAGCATCAATTACCGTTACAGTTTCAGCTTATTCAACGATGTTGCTACACCAATTATATCAACGCCTGTTTCCTAATTACCTGCCGCTTGGTATCATCTCTTGCCGCTTGGTGTCACCACCTGCCGCTTGGTGTCACAACCAGCCGCGTGGTGTCACCACCAGCCGCTTGTTAAGCGTGTAGAAGTTGCGGAATGAAATAAGTACAACGTTATAAGTAACATCCTTGCACAATTGCTGTCACATCGCTAGAATTAATTGGGTGTTCGACACCTTCAACCGAATTGACATGACGCTACTAATGAGTCTGAATAGAAACAGGTAACTGGACAGAGACGTATACGTGTTGTGTAGAAGCACTGCATTGTGTTGATAATCTTGTAATCCTGGTGCATCAAGAGCGTCCTGCAGCCAGTCAACATCTGGATATGTAATGATGTAATCCGGATATGTAATGATGTAATCCGGATATGTAATAATGTAATCCGGATATGTAATGATGTAATCCGGATATGTAATAATGTAATCCGGATATGTAATGATGTAATCCGGATATGTAATAATGTAATCCGGATATGTAATTATGTAATCCGGGTATGCCTTGTAGAAGAAACATACATCAATGTCTTGACATCATTAGTTTGGAGAATTCTGAAAAGAAATCAAGCAACTTATTTTTATATAATTGATATTCTCAAACAGCCTCACACTTTACCCGTTTAGTTAATCTAACCAACTGACTCATATTTGCCGTAGTAATCAGTCATGCTAGACGAATGCAACATATTTTGGTAATGGAGACATATACCACAAAGCCCGTCGACGGGGCAGAGAAAAGAGAAGATGAAGACAGCATATTGCCACATTATTTGGATCACGTCCAATTGCACACCCCCATTCAGGTTCACCAGAAACATCCAAATACAATCACGCCTGATGTGTATCACAAATACCCAGACAGCTTAGCACAGCATAACTGTTGAACAACGACATTCTTTCAAAAGGGTTGTATGATTTATTATAAACATTCCATTGTCTAAAAAATCATATTTTGTAATAGTTACCTCCCCTCGACTTTACACACACACACACACACACACACACACACACACACACACACACACACACACACACACACACACACACACACACACACACACACACACACACACACACACACACACACAAGCACGCACGCACGCACGCGCACACACACACACACACACAAAAGCACGCACACAGACACACACGCACACACGCACGCACACACACACGCATGCATACACATACATATACACACAACACACAACACACGCACACGCACGCACGCACGCACGCACGCACACACTCACTCACCCTGGTATAAGAAACTATGACGTCACACACTCACCCTGATAGTCGATCTCTCCGTCTCCGTCCAGGTCGATCTCCCGGATCATGTCGTCCACCTCGGCCGCACTCAGGTTGTCGCCTAGGTTCTTCATCACCTGTTTGAGTTCGACGGCGGAGATCGTCCCTCCGCCGTCGCGGTCGATCAGTCGGAATGCCTCCCGGACCTGCTCCTCGAAACTCACAGGCGCCCACGACTTCATGATGGCGGCAAACTCGTCGAGGTCGATGACGCCGTCACCTGCAGAATTATTGCACGTTTTAGTGTATAATCTGACTGAATTCGAGCTCAACGAACAGCCACCTGTTGTTGACGTTTCTATACAACGAACTGCCAAATATGTCGACGTTTCTATACAACGAACAGCCACGTATGTCGACGTTTCTATACAACATACCCAGCTGTTGTTGACGTTCTTACACAACGAACATCCAGCTGTTTTTGACGTGTTTGTGTTATACAAACACGTCAAAAACGGAAAACCAGCTGTTGTCGCGTCAACTAATTAGAGGCGACAGCACCATCCGAGATAATGGTTACACCCAAGAACTAACTCGGTCGCCCGGGCAATCTAACAACGTACTCAGTCGACACGAGAAAAACATCCACCAACAACTATTTAGCTTCTTTGTACTTGCTCACGGAAAAGACGCGCATACAGGAGTGGATATAGGCACTGTCAATTTTAAATACACAGATCATAGACATTTTCACGTGAAACGATTATATCGGTTTGTAATAATAGAATAACTTACTCAGTGCCTAAATGCTTGGAAAACAATCTAAGAGGCGAGTAATTATTAGGCGCTTCAAAATAAAAGGGTTGGTCAATCTCAAAATCGACAAGCAGTAATTAAAGTTGTCAACAGACGGATGGATACGCTAGGTAGCTAAGGTTGAAAGGTAAATATTTAAAAGAAAACGACATTTTGATATGTTCAACAGATATGTCACCAAAAGGAGCACCATTCCAAAGAGTCGGCGCTGCAACAGTGAACCATTACACTTATAATCTGTCTAGGAACAAAGGGTACGTCAGAATGAGATAGTGGAAGCTGGATAGGCTTTCTTACAGGAGTAACCAATGAACGAATGTAAATATGCCGGTTGGCCTCTCTTAACACGATTTACGATTATATTACCGTTAGTGTCCGCCGTCTTCATTACACTGTTACCGTTAACCATTACTGTCAATCGCCTTCGATGTATTATTACCGTTAGTGTCCGCCGTCTTCATGATACTCTGTACCTCCTCGTCCGTCGGCTCCTGGCCAAGTTGTATCATCATCTGCTTCAGTTCCGCCGTCGAAATCTTCCCATCTTTATTAGCGTCGAAAATGTCGAACGCTTCCCTGTACTCTAAAACACGAAATATCACATTACACCGAAATAATAACATAAATTGTAATATAGTTGTGTATTTTCCACGTTGACCTAAGAAATTGATTATGCAACCTATTAACGCTATTATAGTACAATTTGTAAGAATTTACCGCTTGCAACTGCCTCTATCATTCCAATATTAGTGTTTGCTAATTACCATCGAAGTTGTTACAGTAATCGAATGTGTAAGAATAAGCGTAACTTAACTACGATATTAATACAACCATATTATTTACTACATAACTTTGATTACAGCATATTAACATATTGTACATATTACTCTGATTGGCAGGGTATGCAGTCAGTAATTTACCGGCAACAAGTAGTGATACATAGATAAATTTGAAAGCTAATTAATTGCGAAACCTTAATTTGTTATCATAAACATAGATATGTGCCACGAAAAGGCTAGGTAAAAGTAAATTGTATTGATAATATTATATAACACTTGCAAATACGAATGTTTCAGTTATCAATATGACGTGGCGTTCCGAAATAACACCATGCTGACAAGCATGACTGTATAGTGTGTAAAGGTGTTACATGCATCGTGTAACGTGTTATGACAAGCATGACTGTATAGTGTGTAAAGGTGTTACATGCATCGTGTAACGTGTTATGACAAGCATGACTGTATAGTGTGTAAAGGTATTACATGCATCGTGTAACGTGTTATGACAAGCATGACTGTATAGTGTGTAAAGGTATTACATGCATCGTGTAACGTGTTATGACAAGCATGACTGTATAGTGTGTAAAGGTATTACATGCATCGTGTAACGTGTTATGACAAGCATGACTGTATAGTGTGTAAAGGTATTACATGCATCGTGTAACGTGTTATGACAAGCATGACTGTATAGTGTGTAAAGGTATTACATGCATCGTGTAACGTGTTATGACAAGCATGACTGTATAGTGTGTAAAGGTATTACATGCATCGTGTAACGTGTTATGACAAGCATGACTGTATAGTGTGTAAAGGTATTACATGCATCGTGTAACGTGTTATGACAAGCATGACTGTATAGTGTGTAAAGGTATTACATGCATCGTGTAACGTGTTATGACAAGCATGACTGTATAGTGTGTAAATGTATTACATGCATCGTGTAACGTGTTATGACAAGCATGACTGTATAGTGTGTAAAGGTATTACATGCATCGTGTAACGTGTTATGACAAGCATGACTGTATAGTGTGTAAAGGTATTACATGCATCGTGTAACGTGTTATGACAAGCATGACTGTATAGTGTGTAAAGGTATTACATGCATCGTGTAACGTGTTATGACAAGCATGACTGTATAGTGTGTAAAGGTGTTACATGCATCGTGTAACGTGTTATGACAAGCATGACTGTATAGTGTGTAAAGGTATTACATGCATCGTGTAACGTGTTATCCCATCATCTTTAGTCATGTGTATACTCATTGCTCAAATGTTAATGTTAGCCGCCACACCCGGTCGAACGCGTTATTTACTGGCGAAATACCACGTTGTTTATGATAAGAGAAAACGCCTTCTGTCAAAGTCGGTTAACATAGAGCAAGAGGTGAGGCCATTCAACACGTAGGTTCGCAGTCCGTACTCCTACACACTGGAGATTTGATCATGCTCGAAAATGTCAAAAGGAATGTCGTAAATAGAATATACGACCTGAGTTAAAGGTTATCCGACATGTGAAGCACTGGTGTTGTGTAATCTGTTATACCACCATTATACGTCACAGAATCCTATAAAATAGTTCCCGCTGGAGCAATAAACCGTGCAGCGTCACACAGTTGCCATTCCTACATGACACGCCCAGAAACTGACAAATATGGCCGATGGAATACAAAAAAATAATGCCATAAAACCTAATTTGAAGTTGCCGACAAAGATATATGATGATTACGTTAAAGCAGACGACACACAGCTATTATATATTATTACGCTAACGTTGGACTATTTTAAGTGCATCTCTTGTCAAGTGCCGAGGTGCACGTGCCTTTTTCTCAGTTCATTCGCTTCCTTGGGTCATTGGCTTCTAATCTACCATTTGGCGTTGTATTTGGGAAAACACGATAATTATTTCGAGTTATTTACTTGCGTAATTTGATATGCATGGCGTTTTGGGAGCCTTTCCTACCTGAGAGAATTGTGTGAACTCGCCAGACGGCGCCAATGAAACGGGTTTAAAATATAAAAACCGATAATTGTAATAATTGATGATCTTGGTTTGTTTCATGTACGGGTAGGTGGACGCAAGTATGTATACATTCTGTTGTTTCACGTCCAGTGAGAAGAATTGCAACTGTGCGTTTTCTCCTGCGTCGTGTTCGTCGAACAGACACAACCGGTTATTCCCTAATAGGATTGTGCACTGCGGATTATTCACACCTATCCGGGTGGGATAATTAATATCGTCGTGGAGCTGTGACCTTTCTTCTCACGCTGTGCATATAGCAACGCGCCACACACTGTGTAGGTGTTCAACTCTCCTAGATTTATGGCACGTCCTCCACGAACGCAAAGTGGTCGTAAGTTAGGTTGTATAACGTGTTTTCTGCGGACACAACGCTCTTGCTTACTTTGCAAACACCGAAGTTATGTTTAAGAAACAAACGGCCAAGTGTTTCGATGGGGCACGTAACGCATACAGGATGTAGTCGCGCAAAAAAACGCCGGGGTTCACTGTAATATGACGTCATCTTTTACGGCGCACTATAATGTATCCGGACACCCGATGCCACTTTACGTCTCATTGACGACGGCCGATTTCTCTTTCTGAAGCACTTTTGCACGCGAGACCGGGCGCTACCTTTCAACGTAGGCAGCGGGGTATAAACCCCACTGCGAAACGCATTAACTACGACTGTTTCTCTGACGTATCTGGTTCCTCAGAGACACATTTTACTCGTCTGCAAGAGCGAGAGGCTTTGTTAGACGCTGCAACCGCTGAGTGTGTATAAAACCTACCTGACAACTTGTTCCTGTTGACACCGTCCATGATCTGCACAAACAGAACGACACGATTCGATGAATAAACAATCCAATTGCAATGTGTAATACGCCAACATGTTACCAGCAGTTATTTTATTACGATCGCTAGTGCGAAAACTGCGAACAAACGACGGTGTAATCATCTACCATCGGTTGATATTACGTCAAATACAGCGAAACGTCACTATTGCGGTTAACCTTGGGGCTGGTCAAAGTGACCTGAATAATAAGGTATCCGTATTACCAGGACTATTTTTCTATAATTTTAACAACAGTAATGTTGGACTATTCTATGGTGACCATATTTGAGAGGTGGGTCTATTACCGGGGTGACATAGGGGAGACGTTAAACGGTTTCTTCAATTGGCAGTTCAGTAAACAAGTTCACTTTCTTGGTGTTCCGAGGCGCCAGTGGCGGCGGTTAAGGTGGGCCGCGTAAAAAGACAATAACGGAAGACGTGTAAGAGAACGCGGTGAGGCGTTGTTCCCCAGTGCACTAACGGAATGTTGGTCGCTACGACTGCTAGCGGTTATTTTCAAAGCCAGGCGTTTTACCTTTGCAGCACAAAAAACCGTTACCTCAGACGTACCTAAATACTACAATACGGGTACCAAGATAACAATCTGCACCGATTATAAGATGATTGATATGTACACAGTGACCCCCCCCCCCCCCGATGAAATAACACCATACACAGGGTGGTTTCAAACAGCGCAGCGGATGTTAAACTCGGGCCATAAGAGTGAATCGATATGGTCAAACGGGTCACGTTATCTAATTAACAACTGTGACTCCCGTTTAACGGTGTCGCGCTTACATTTACCCGGGCGTTAAATTTTATCCGGGTGATGTTTATAAGTAAGGCATAATATTTGGCACCAGTAGATCACATAGTGATAAATAATATTCAGTAGTTAAATATGTTTCGTTTGTTGTCGTAATACGAGCGTAATAGTTCGAGTACATCATTATAATTTGCTGTTTCAGATTTGTGACCAAGTATAAGAGTAAATCACGTGACGTGTGCGTGGAGAAGAAACTGTTTTACGACAGAAATTGTTTATGTATGTGGGAAGCAAACATTGTATAATGTATATATATATATATATATATAGACATATATATAAATAAATATATATATGTAAACATACATAACGCCCGGATAAATGAAAGAGCGACTGTCGTAGCTGGTGCTAAATACATTCCCCTAGATACGCGCACGCGCAGAAACGTCACTCGGATATTATTTAACGCCCGGATAAATGTAAGCGCGACACCGTGTCGCTGGCACAGCACGCCGTCAACATTGCCTGGACAAAGAAGTACAAATCAAACGACTACGTAAATAATGAAGCGTACGCAATGCGTAATACACTCGCATGTACAAACGCTGGATCTACATTCGCACTGGCCAAGTCGAAGAGCGCAGAGCTTGGTATGATCGGTTCTATAAACAGAGTATTAACAAATTGTGTATGCCCCAATTCAATAATAATAAACAGGCAATTGATTTGCGAGGAAATTCACGTTACGACCTGCTGTGCTCTATTTTAGTTGCATGGCGGTAACGTTTAACAAACAGACAATTTCACAGAACACATAACTAATAGACCAATGCTGTCTCGTCTGCTAACATCCATCAACGCAGGTGTGCGTGCTGTGCATGCCGATACAACTTCGTACATGTCTGACACACACTGGGTACAGTGTGTAGTCGTAGAACCGTGTTTCATATATCAATACAGACTCTGTCAGTGTCGCAGTGTACCTGCAACACTGTCTGTATCGTAGTGTCCATCACTACAGTAGTAACCATTGATCTACAGCAGAGCGCAAAGTTTGGTGGTCAGAAGCAGATCCCGCTTAGTAAAGGATGTAATCACATGCAATAAAGCTTCACCAAATCTAAACAACATTTCATAGCCAATTTTTGAACAAATACGAAATTTTCATATTTTCTGAAAATAAATATGCCGTTTTGGCTGACACCGTTGACAGTTCCCAGCCCGACGGATATGGTGCCGGTCTCTGGTCTCCCGACCGGCAGTAATGTCGAATTCTGGCAGCGGCGACGAGCCTACATGTCTACGTTACGGGTCTTTTGTCAGAACTACACTACAAAGTAAATGCAGAGGAAGACGACCCATTACTGAAAGGTCGGCATAACTGTACCTACGACAGTCACGTGTACATACCAGAAGACCGTGACAATCCCAGACAGACAAACATACTGCGGGCACTATGATCGTTGACGACAGCTCGTAATGCCGGTGGCAGCTAGATATTTAGGCCACATATGTCCAGTAGTTGCTATGATGTCAGCGCGATGATCTCGGTTGACCTGTTGATGACACGGTCAGTTGATTTCGTCAAGTGGAGGTGTAATAACTGGGGCGGTGATTAATTGGGCCGGCGGTTATTACTCGACGATTAAGATCGTATCGGGTTACGGAGAACTGGTCGATATGCCACACAGCTAGTGCTGTACACGTACGTGTGGCGCTACGAGTACTCTCCTGCTGTGAAGATCTCTCATACCATTAACGTTCCTATTGAAGCAAATACTTGAAGCGAGTCGGGCAATTCTACGCTGTGTGTGTAATTACGTTTCGGTATTTATACACCACAGGTGGGCTCTGTGATGTTGGTCTTGTCAGCAACAGGTAGTTTATAATTATGTTCATCAATTCATGAAATGTAGTTTTCACAATCAACATTGGGATACGTTTCGTGTTTGCATCCCAGGAAAAGTATATTTTCGTAGATGCAGGATACATATATCTCTGACACGTTCATATGCTCACCCAGCACCGATAAAGTTAAATTTGGTGCAGCAAATGTCATTATTATGCTGTATACGTAAGTGTCATGGTCCATCTTCAAATAAGACTTTTTGTAATGTTTGAAAGAACTCCTCGAACAGTATGCCGTCTCAACTCATTATATTCGTCGTCAATCAAACCGGAAGTTAATCAAGAAACTGTTAAGTTTTACTTTCAATCAGATCTTGACGCCGATGTGTTTGCGGGTGCTTTCAACAGACTCGGGGAAACAGGATACTTCCAATTTGCGAACTGGTAGACTTTGCTGCGGGCACTCACAGGCAATCCGAGTGTTTGCTCAGACTAAAGCGGTCGTGTTTGGTTGCGTGGTTCTGTGTAAGTCGACGAGTCTTGTGGATGTGTTTGTTCTCTTGCGATCATCCGGTGTGTCTGACAGGCAGTAGGGGCTACAGACCAACGGAGCGACAGACGGCTAGGCTGGGCGCCAACACAACGCCCGGGCGCCTGGGTGGAACAACATGTGTGCCGTATGATGCCAGGACTACCTCTCCCCCCTTCTCTCTCTCTCTCTCTCCCTCTATCACAATTCTCTCACCGCCAACTTTCTGAAGAATATGTATACCCAGCGGGACATCATAATTGATATGTGCAGCTTTCAGCCGTGATAAATTATGTCCACTGATTTCAGATGTATGTACGTCCAACATTATCGGCAATTGTACGTAGCTGATTTATGATGAATATATACAATCGCAGACTGTCGTGCAAAATGCATGCACATACAAATGTAAGGCGATACATTTCAAGCGCCCACATGTAAACATACGCACGCACGCACGCACACACACACACACACACACACACACACACACACATATATATATATATTCACACGATGGCGCATGCATGACCCACCCATGCTCCCGCCCACGCACTTGGCAACATCTGCCAGTTTCACTTCAACCGAAACGTCCATGACGCGAGACAAAGAAAGCTAACGTCTGAGATGGCGGCGTCTCCTACATAAACGTTAGACCGCGTTATCAGAACTAAGAACATAAACGGTCAGTTTCGAATGTCGCTGTTGAGTCATAACATTCTGCGCAAACGTAATGCCGTCGAGCAGGGCCTATTTACGACCTGTTCCACAACAACGCTCGTCAGCATAGGCTGGCTACCTTCAATTCGGGTCTCGGGACGTTCAGTTCGGTTCAACGGAACATCACAATAGCCATGTTGACCATGTCACAAACGTTTACATACAATGCCTACAACCACAGGAAATCCGAGAATTCGACACCAAAACATTGGCGAACATCACACATAAGCCGGGGCTGCATGGATAGCGACCGAGATCGATCGACCCCAACTCACGCCGTATCAAATTACCAACACACGCCGTCGCTTCTCGCCACGAGCGACAGAGATAAATCTCTCGAGGAGAGAGAAACCTACCGTGAGTCGTCAGCCTCTGAACCACCTCACGCGTGATAATCAAACCGAACGATAGTCCAACCCACAACCGTTACTGTTGCTAACAAGATAGGGTCATGTCGTGATATGCGCCGGTCTGACGCCGAGGAGAAAAACCTGCATCGACCTACCTTAGAACGCCGGCCGCCTGCGAGTGAGTGGCGGCCGGGGCGGGCGTCGTGATATAGTATACAACGACCGAGGTCGCGACTCGGGTCATCGACCTCCTACGCCCGGGCGGAGTTAGTGAGGCGAGTCGCCGGCACGCCAGTCATCGAAACAGGAGATGTGGGGTATTCACGAAGGCGGTCATCGGGGTCGGTTGAGTAGTTCGCCCGCTCGCTGGTGGTGTGATGGATTGATTATACACGTATGTCAATGTGTATTTATATACGTGGGGTGGGATCGTGCAGGGGGGTTGTTAAGAGTGTTTTCCCTGGATGGAATTTTAAGTCGGTGGGGTAACTGGGGGGGGGGCGGCATTGCGACACGGCCATTTTGGCAATTTGTCCTTATACTATTTCTAGATTACCTATTGGGGTAAGACCACATTAAGGATTCGTCCGCCATTACCCACCAAAAGAGTGCCCTTGACAATACCGTTTTGGTGTGATGTGTTAATTTTTTCGAGCACTTTGACATGGCACATGTTAGTCCAGTGAATACTGAATGTACTACTGCATTAGTTCTTTCACGAGGTAGCAATAAACATACGCTAGTCGCTCGCGTATTCGCACAGTGGCTATTTTGCAGCACGCACCAATATTTCAAACTCGTTTACCAGATTGGTGCCAAACTGAGGGGGATCAGGTTTGGGTGGATTTTTCTGAAAAATGAGGTATGAGTTTTCCACAGCACTTGTGTCAATGAAGGTAACATTTTCAAGAAAATCATAAGATAAATTTTGCAGGAAATGAAGGAAACGTTATAATGACCGCCTATATAAAATTTAAATGTGGTCTTACCCCTATTGCGCTTTAATATTTCACCAGCGTAAATTAGTGTTAACTAAATTTGCCCCCCCCCCCCCGCCGCCGCTGAAATCCAAGAAATGTCACCTAGGAAAGCGGGGCAACACTCGGTGTTAAATAAGCAATACATCATCGCTGTATAAATTGCACACACGGGGCATTATATACAGGAGCAAGCTTAGTCCCCATGACAGCAATGCATTTAGTACAATACGTTGGGTATGTATTTGCCTAAAATCCGACGTTGGTCAATACGTCTCTGCTAGTATGCAGATCATTCAGATTTCGTTGCTCTCTCACACGTAGCAATCATTACCTGAGCACGGACAGGAATGGAGATCTCGACGTGGTGTTCAAGTCGCGGGCCTGTAATCTCAAGGACAAATGATAAATTAACTATAAGTGTAATGTTTAGTTGAGCTTTAGCTTTTCACAGACTTTCTGTCACTAGGTTGTGACAACTGATATTGTAATATAAGTAGGCCCCTACTCATTTTGTAACAAAATCAGACCCATGCTGTAATGTGTAC
This sequence comes from Escarpia spicata, assembly GCA_963995525.1. Lineage (NCBI taxonomy): Eukaryota > Metazoa > Annelida > Polychaeta > Sabellida > Siboglinidae > Escarpia > Escarpia spicata. The sequence continues at coordinate 7,495,429 of OZ023206.1, read as the reverse complement.
CCATTTTTAATACAATCAGACCCATTTTGTAATGTACCCACTTCTATATTATAAAACAATACGGTTATCTGTTTGTTTGTCTGCTTACCTGTCTGTTGACCCATACCTGTGGGGATCTCGGGGGGGTCACAATCTCAAAACAGTTTTCGCGCTGGCGACTGTCTTTTTCATCGCCGGGTAACTTGGAAATATTTTTCTTTTATAAAAATCATACCCATTTCGTAATAGATACCCATTTTATAACAGCAAAATTACTGTATTGCAATAAATCGAAATACTGATGTTGTAATTCGAACCCATGTACTTAGCAACTGTTCGTTGTTTTTGGTAAGGGAAAACATCTCTGCTAAATTAGATCAGATGTAAATTCATTCTGCCAGGAACTTGACGATAACAAAACGCATGCTTTTTCATTGTGTATGCCATATATATATATATATATATATATATATATATATATATGTTGTCGTTTAGTTACGATCTACAAATTACACCGATATCAAGTTTCAAGTTGCTAACCTACTTATTACGCTGCAACGTGAAAAATGTCAGCGGGGTGTTATTTCAGCAAGCATATCTCCGCATGTGAAGAATTTATGAAAGACTCCGAATTCGCAATTTACTCAACCAAATGTGTAGAGTAGTAACACATAAATTCTAAAAAAACATAGCGACGCCGCCCGACCGTCGACAAGACGGGAACAATAACAGACACCGACACGTCTGTATGTATGCTTAACGTTTAGACTGCCTGCTTGAATCTCGAGCACCATACTTTCAGGGATTACTGTACCGGGCTGGAAATAAGACCTATGTTTTTCAAAATACCCTACACATGTCAAGGTTCTCACCTTTTAATGGGTAAATCAGTTGTTATGAACGTAAAACGTAATACGCGCAAAAAACGAATCTGATATAATATGCTTACGTCTACCCTCATGCCAATAGCATAGCAACACAAATATTAGTTGACAATTCTACACTATCCCGACCAGGGCCTATCGATAGAAGTGAACCTCACATTCTCTCCGAACTTCGTCATTTTGAACAAACAACGAGTGTCTGATATTGCATTATGCTGCTTATGGTAAACATTGTTGTCACGATTGTCAACTACCAAGGCATCCCGTCATGGGACGGGCAGTTTTGGTAGTACAATTAATGTAAATGCTTCTTCCCGCGCGATCAGAATGCGACAACTTCGTTGAAGTTCTCCAGACAACGGAGGACGAGGCAGAGGTCAATGAAGGATGTACGTCTGCTGCTGTCTTCTTCACCCTCTCACGGAGATGCATGGACAGATGCGCCGAGAGACGGCAGTTCATGGCTGCTGAGGTGAGACTTCATACTGGGGCGAACATCTTCATGCAGTAGATGCCTGTTGCCATCCAGCGAGAGCGACGGTAAGCACCGGTGTATTCAGTTCAAAACACGCTCGAGTACACTACAACTTAGTTTCAAAACAGACTAGAGTGCGTTGAAAGTTCAAAACGCCCAGTGCCGTATTTTAGAAGTGATCATTTTTGTCATAAAAAAAATCGATCGTTTTAATCATACAAACATGTTACGGCGGTTTCCCAATATCTATTCTAAGATGATAACCGTCCAACAATTAATGTGTTGTATCTAAGCACGCGAGGTTCAAATGAGAGGATATCGACATATTTCCAACACGAGAAGAGTATTTTGAACGTCTAGCATCGACATGCAGAACTGATGGACTATGTCATGTGTTCTGTTTGTGTACGAAATATATTACTGTGTGACGAACTATATATATATACAGTGTATATGTATATATATATATATATATATATATATATACATACATACATACATACATACATACATCCATACATACATACATACATACATGCATGCATGTATGCATACATACATACATACACACACACACACACACACACACACACATACACACATACATACATACACTAACCAGACGTAAATAAGACTGTCAAAGGTGTTTGCAATGCAATAAAATGTTACAAAATACACATCGATGTCACATGAGACACCTCGACCGTTCATAACATTTTCTCACGCTTTTATTCCGCAACGCTCTGCACACAGTGACACTATCATGTAAACACACATGTACACGCACAGGAACAAAGGAGACGGCAACAAATCAATGTCGGTGCCGCTGTGTCTTATAAATTATACAGTCGCCAGTAGACTGATGTGTTCTTAAGTGTCATAACAGCGTCATCTATAAAAATCATGTTTCTCCCCGTGTGTGGAGGCGTTCAGTGCTTATATGTCGTAGTAATATGCGTGCCTCATCTACCCACCCAACTGTCTAACATGTTATAATATATTATTGACCCATCTGTTGACAACAGCAATAATTCTTATGGATTTTGAGATTGACCAATCCTTTTGTTTTGATGCGCTTCTGAGCTTGGTTTCCAAGGATTTAGGCGCAATAGAAGTTACCTTATTATTATTATATATATATATATATATATATATATATATATATATATATAGTGTATACATATATATATATATATATATATATATATATTATAATCATCATATCTTAGTAAAACATTGTTCATAAATATATAGATTATTTAAAATGTGTAGACTTTTACTACATAAGTACATATACTTCTATGTACATCTACAAAAACGTAGTATAGTATGTTATAGAAAGCTATAAAATATTGCAGATTCTGTAGCATTATGTAGTACAGGATGTAAAATGTTCTATAGAAAGATAAAACCGTATAGGATAATCCATATATATCATAGAAAACAATGGAATACTACATGTGATATAGAATTACATAACATCAAATATTCTATAGAACAATAACCGCAAAAACCATAAAGAATAATTTCTAGAAGTTTGAGAAAACAACAGAATATAGCAGATTCTATAGCAAACTATTCTTTAGAACATCACCCGCAAAACTGCTATAGAAATACCTTTGAAGTTGCCTGATTCCCTCATACACGTTGACATTTTGGTAATGAAAACACGGTGAACAAGCCGTGGCAAAACTAGAAATGGAATCCAATGCAAAAACCGAACCGCCGGTGTGAAGCTGTGGGTACAGCAGAGACATCTAGCGACCATTTTCGAATAAATGTTTTATTTTGGGATGACACTTTCGTGGTGATTGCTTAGACCCGCACCATCTAGTATCTAGTACAGACACGTGAGCTGGATGCGACGACTGCATGCGCCTCCCCCGCTGAGGCAAAAGAGCTCTGAACGAGTGACAAGAGTTGTGCTCGAGGACGTGCAGTTGAAGGTTGTTTGGTAGCCTCACGAGAAGGTGCAGTTGGAATTCTCGGGGTGGAGGTTCGGTTGCAGGGGGTGCCGTCGACTAGACACCTCCGTTGCGGAAAAACTGCTCAGCTTTACGTATTTTACTCTTGCTTCGGAAAACCATATGCGTTTATGTATGTTTTATTTACATATGCACATACACACACGCACATACATACACACACATACACACGCACGCACGCACGCACACACACATACACACACATACGCACGCACGCGCATACACACACACACACATGCACGCACGCATACACACACACACACACACGAATGTATTTCACAATGAGCTCAATACATTTGTGGAGTATTAAGTAGTATTAAGTAAAAAAGCAAAGTAAGTAGTAATTAAGTAAATCACTTTGAATAACTACCGGTTTGTTTTCTGAAAGTCATTACCATTTGTGAGATGAGAAACTGATGCTCCAAAGAATTGAGTGAAGACAGAAAGAGGCGAGAGAAGCTCAGCACCGTGTGGGTTCATGCTCAGCACCGTGCCGGTTCATGTTCAGCACCGTGCGGGTTCATGCTCAGCACCGTGCGGGTTAGTTAGTTGATGTCGTCTCTTCCGACAGTGACGTGTTAAAAGAATTTTCAGAAGGATGGTTCATGGAGGCATTTCCAAATAAATCGGAGGACTCTTATTTTTATGGAGTCGACTGTAGACTTGCTTACTGAACGGTTAGCTGGTGGTGTTTTGTTGGATGCCGACGCGAAATTTTGAGTTGACGCCAAATCTGACGTCGGCATCCGACTCTTGCGTCGGCGTGCGCGGTTAATTACAGTTGCTAATGATCACTATTCATTAGTTGGCCACGCTAAGATGTAGCGGTGCCATAGGTTACAAAGGAAAACTTCATTTTAAAATACACTAGCGAACCCCACAAATACCACACAGGCATTGCTTTCTGTGTAGTTACTATTAAACAGCAGTTTGGAGTGAGTTCTGGTTACACTTGAGAACGGTCAAAGCAGAGAGCACAGCATGAGTCAATTCAGGTGATTCTCAACACTGGAATATTTACACGTGAATGTGCAATACATGTCTTAGGCGATATCACCAGTCGAACAAGCAGCTTTAACCACTACGCTATAACAAGTGACATTTACCTCACATGACCTATATACTAGTAGGAAATTATATAATGTCTACATTATTGGGAAGCTTAAAGTATATTGTCCAAACACATATTTTATTACATTTTTATGTATTCATATTTCACAGTTTTTAGTTGTCTAAAGTAACATTCAAAATTAATTTTCTCTGCATACACCTTCAGTATGCTAAGGTTAAAGCTGGAGTGCTGCCATTTGTTATGGTAATAGTACTAGGTGGGCTATAGATTATACCAGGCCCGTAGCCAGGGGGTTCAAGTGAACCCCGTGAATTCCCCCCTTTTTGTGAATCCCCCTTTCTCCAAAATGTGAAATCCCCCCTCAAATTTGATGTTTAAGATATGACCCCCTAATTGTTTATGTTAAGATTATTCTCTGTTTCTGGAAAACGAGAACCCCCCTCATCAAACCTGCAGGATATTGTTCAAACATTACCCAGCATGTCAGGGCAGCCTGATTGATACAGATGTTAAAGGGATAACAAATACACAAGAAGCCAATTTTACTCTAAAGGTACATTACTTCAAATTGTAGTCAGTCAGAGTTTACTGATGCAAACAAAACATACAGTTATAATAAAGGATTTATGTGAGTGACTCAATTTGATATCGACATTTCACTGCATAATGACAATGGTTCTCATAAGTATCATGTTACATGCTTGTGGGTGAAAGGGGTGACAATGATTTAACACTGATTAAAGAACAAATACGAGCACAAATACAGTGTGTTGGGCCATATAACAATAATTCTTGGTTTATCGTCAGAACTACCGAGTATCAAAAGGCTGTTCTCAGCAATCACCAAATTAAGATGTGTAACGAGTGTATTTCGTACAAGCGACACACCTGTAGAGAAATTCATCTAGCTTGACACGAATCAATTTTATTTGAACAATAGCAAATACAGTTTAACGGCATATATTTTAAAATGTGCGTGCTGGTGAGAAACCGTGAATTATGTGGCCTTAGTTATGGTTGCCGAAATCCTGTTGTTGCTGGTTGCATAGTTATAGATCTCAGAAAGGGGGGCCTAGCTAATCTCGGCAGAAGGTGTGACGAAACATTATTTTCAATTATTGCGTTCATTTTGTTTGTTAGCTGCCAAATACAGATACTATTTCCTGCGGTCAATGTGGCCTAGAGGTTACGGTACTCGATTGTTTGTTACCTATAATTCAATTCAAATTCCACAAGAGGAAATGTTTTCAAATATTCTATTTATGGTACGCATTTTATAAATGTTTATTAAATTACTAACTGAATTATGTTATTGATAAATTGTGGACATTTTGCGATGCAGATCAGTTACATATATAATGTATTAATTGACTGAAAACCACATTGTTAATGTCATCAAATTGTAAAACTACGTGAATACTTTAACAACACTCGGACACACCCACACTCCTCGATGACTCGTTTAAGATATTACTATGTGTATATATATTCAAAACTGCACATAATATATATGGTAAAGTGTTTCTAGTAAATAATTCAGTTGTGTTAATAATATGATATCATTGCCTGTTGGCTTTTATGAATAAAATTGGGTATAAATTAAGCTTAATCAGCAACAAAATGGGGCAGATTTCAGACCACACACATGAATCCCACACCCCCGAAAGAGCCTCACTAATGACCTGCTGGTGATACTAATGTGGTATTTGAATATAATATGAAACCACATGATACACAAACCTCACACCCCACTTTAATGTCTTTTCGGCTAGAATCACGACCCTCTGCATTATAGGGGTGAAATCCCATGTGAACATGTGGCGTCCTCTGCATTGTGCCCCCTGAAGTCTGTATTCGGAATATGTGAACCTCCCGTTGTGAAAAGCTGACTACGGGTCTGTATGCCCGTATCAACATCCTCCTATTTCGATTATGCTTTATTGTATATCTTACCAGTGTCAAAAGTGGCCGAAATGTACGTCCGTAAAGACGGGATTGCCTAATTGTAAATCTGTCTTAACCTTTGTTTTTAAAGCCAGACTGATTAGACACAATAAAGGATATAACCGACATTCTGCCAAACATTGTTATTTCAAACATATTTGACACAATAAAAAACAACGACTCTACGCACCCTCGTATCATACGAACGAGTCGAGACTACGTGTGGACCCATGAAACATGACTGAGCATTCGTCTAGTTACCGGAACTGACATCATACTACTAACTCTAATTAAACTTCAAAGGAAACGACTGTTTTTCATTTGCTTTTATTTTACTTTTTTTTAAATTTTGTACTAAAATCTATCAAAACATCATCAAATCCATTATAAGTGTTACAGCGAGTGTCAACGAGAACACGAACTGCACTAAACCTTATATAGTAGTAGGCAATGAACGCAATTGTTTGAACGCATCAAAACACCAGATAATATCGTGAGTAATTAAGGTGACATATTTCTAAGCAAATATATACTTTTATTTATTATTGAGTACAGTGCAGGTTAACATGCTCCATCGAGTAGACTGTTGAACACAGAGTATATCTACACAAAGATGGCGATCGGACCACGTGATATGCGATGTGAAGCAAGCAAAGTTGCAAAACAGTATCGTAATTAAATGTGAAGGTTATGATGGTATGAATGCCACGATGACTTGCCCCAGACTTGTTGGTGAAACAGATTGGTCAGATAAAAGAAGAGAATGATCTTGCATTTAGAGAAAAAATTAACTAATAGTGATACGATCGTCAATATTCATTAGGTCGCCAACTTTTAACGGTGACTAATCATGTAATTGTTTATTTGTATCAATACTAACCAGATAACGAATGATAATAAGTCGATAACAAACTTCAAGCTGGGAACAGTTTACGATTGTGGACAGACACAGTGACTGGTGAGTTCACTACACTCCGTAGTTACTCCGATGATCGCATGATGGCGCCCGACGTCGAGTCGATGAAGGACTAGGTCGCTAGGAGGACGAGGTGGAGATCATTTGGCGCACATCAACCGCACGACTTCTGCAAAGACGACCAAAGACTGAGTTTATCGTCGGCAAATTAACACAAGTGGTGCTTTATTAGCTGTACTCTGTACTGTGGATTGAATACTGGACAAAAACGATATTAACCAGCCCTAGTTTGACTGTCTGTTGATGGAGTTTACGTAACGAGGTGTATCATTCTACCAAGACTTTGCCGAGCGTATATCCAAACCCAGCTGGAAATAGGAGGTAGGCCTCAAAGATGGGCGGGAGGAGGAAGTGGAAGGAGGTTATGGATCATCTCAGAACGTCGATCTACGATATTAAACGAAATTACTTTCGTTTGTGAAAATGCAGTCAGAGGTAGTTTCGTCTGGCGACGGACATCCGTATGTTACGCATTGGACCGATACTGTTAGTGTTAGGAATAAGGAAATGTATCATTGTTTACATATTTTCGTCTGTTTCAGATGAAAGTAATTTCGACTGATATCGGGCATAGACGTTCTGGGATGATCCCTTAGAGGTTGACTCCCAAAACATAAAGTTGGAGATGGGAGGCTAATACTCTTGCCACATTCCCTGTTTAATTACACGTTTATAGAGATCTATGACTAAAACGTTGTAAGCCTATATACGATGTGATTCAGGGCGGAACCAGAGATCCGTAGTTTTGTTTTGTTTTTAACAAAAACTCACTTCAATACTTCATTCTGAGGACATCAATGACGACTTGATCATACTATTTGAATATCACAAGAACACACCATGATGACAAATTGATAATAGGGGCCGAAATATTTATATGTGCATTATAAACTCGCATTTGCACATTCAGCGTTCGCAATGTCCACAATAAATGTAATTAAACGTCTACACACTTGACGTACATAATATGTTATGTAGTAACGAGAACAGATAATACACGGAATCATAGTTTGACTATATGGGCACATAGGTCGGGTCACGCAATTGGCGTAACAAGTCAAATCGCCAATGGCGCACATGTCTCCTATGCTGATTTTAAACGTTTTTTTTCTCCAGAAAGCATCCAATCTATCTACATATTAAAATACGCTATCTCCAAATGTCCAGTGCTATTTGCTACAATTTCCAACACCCACAGCGAACCAAGTTGATCTTTACTCGATTTGAACTTTGACCTGATTGCGTGTATAGTTACAATTTTTTTATGTAAAACTATGTTAATCCCGCCGGCGCTCTTGCTTTAGTACCTTCGTAGTTGACCTGTCCGTCGTTGTCGACGTCAATCTCCCGAATCAACTCGTCCACCTCGTCGTCCGTCAACTTCTCACCCAGATTCGTCATCACGTGACGCAGCTCGACAGCGCTGATGTAGCCGTTACCATCGCGATCGAACACGCGGAATGCTTCGCGGATTTCGTCTTCGCTGTCACGTGGGTTGCTTACGAACTTTGCCATCACTTGCAGCAGTTCCGGGAAGCCGAAGTAGCTGTCGCCTGTAAATAACATATCATATACTAATATCTCACAGCTAATAATAATAATAATATATTTTATTTTGCATAACGCCATAACCAATTAAGATTGTTCGTGGCACTTTACAGAATATAAAACACCAATAAATCTTATGAAATTGTCAAATAAACATACAGGATAGTTTTGTATAAATGTGCATATATTTTAAATATTTCATAATTTGCATAATTTAGAAATCTATTTTTATTGTTTGATATTGTAGAAGTACATCGTATGTATTTATGTGTGACTGTTTTTAATTAAGTTGGAACGAGCCTGTGAGATGCATCGTCTGAAGAACGTCATAGAAATACTCATAATATAATTGATTATTAGTTTGACTCACCGCCGGAGCAACAAACCGGTGGCGTCATCTGGATAAGTGATGGCCAGTCAATTATCTCGGGTAGGAGCAAAAGAAATTCTCAGATCAATAAATCTAAATAGCTTTCATTGTGTTTTCTTAAATACGTCGTCAGTTGGTAGGTCAGACGCCAATGGTCCTAGGAAGCAAATGGACATAGAAAGGGGCGGCCGGGCATCGGGCTTCGGTGGAGATGCATTTACAATGATTGGAAATTAGCGTATTAATATTTGGATTGCTGAGGCGGGTAAACTTACGTAGGGTGCCCCTAGCGACCTCCCTGACCTCTGACTCCGTGGGGTTCATGCCGAGGGAGCGGACGACGGTGCCCAGTTCGTTCACCGAGATCCGGCCGTCTCCATTCTTGTCAAACAGCGTGAAACACTCCTTGCATTCTGCAACGGCGCAAACAACGAAATATGCAATTGCAAATTAATAGACTCCGCGTGACACAACAGCGATACAGTCAAAGAGACTCATCTCAATGGCGGCACTTTCAGGAATAGCAGCTTGATTTGTAGCAAACGTGGATGTTGTATTGGTCAGTAAAGAGGAGGGTCCAGTAGTATTTACAAACAACATGCAGCTTATACATGCACGAGTAGACTTCGTGTTGTAAATTCTGCGTGGCTTAATTCTTGCGAGAGAACTCGATATAGTGGTCGAATGAAAAGGTTTGCCTGGGAGTGAAGTGTAAAGTATCTGACCTGTCCCAAGGACTGGATACCGTGCTATGACTATAAAATATAATACCTTTATTTAAATAATACTAAAGCCGTATATATGAAGGATACAGGTGGCGCCACTTACCGTCGATTTGATCTTGCCTGAGCCGTTCCGCCTGTAACAAATACAAATAGAGTAAAAACGTACCCTGCAGCAGTTGTACGCTAACTATATTGGCGGTACATCCTAATCTGTATGTGAAACTAGCAACACAATCCTGTGTTTGTTAGAAATAGTACCATGGATTTGAATATAATGTGTTGATAGACATGACACATGAACATGGTCATAACAAAAACAAACACATTTTTTCAAACCTGTATATTTTGTTTCATACACAATCCCTCCTAATGACAACGTCAGTGTCGCTCTGTACGTAGTGGTTTCACAGATCACGCCCAGTTAACAAATGATGCGTGGCTAATTGTTTAACGATTCAATTCAGCGCAGGCCTTATTCTTTCAGCACAGAATATGTCATACAACATGATTAACATTAGCCGATATATTCGCAGCTTGTACACCATTATAACGAGGATACGGTGTAATTTGCAATTACTTGTTTGGTCGAGCATTATGTTTGACAGCTGTTTATCGCATTGTCATCCACTACCCGAGCAGGTAGCCATCGGCGCAGCCTCGGGCTAGCTGCTGTCCGACTATTTATCCAGGTCGATGTATCGCATAAACTACTAGACAGTCACCTGTATCTCGCACTCGCCTCGAAAGGACCGCAGCTGTTTACAAAATCCTAAAGGATCACTTTCGATGCTTACTATCCAAAATTGTTATTAGCGTCAATTTGCATTAACATGTTTCACTCGCTATGTGGCGCCACTGATGGCATTTACCCTCCCCCCTCCCCCGCGTCCATAGCACCCACACATAGTATTTAACGTATTAGCGAACTTATGCGACCTTCCGTAAATACACACAGCGCGATATTGTCCACGAACACAAGACTTCGCCATGCAACGGAACTGCCGCGGGCTGTATGGATTGACGCGATTGTCACTGAACGAACCGGGTTATAACGAACGGCCGACTTTCATTGAATAGACCCCAAGTCGCCGAGCCATAACTAAGACATATCTCTACAATCCGCATTCCGATGGTGACTGTTCCCTATTTATTCGTGTCTTCTGTGTCACTGCTGACAGTTTATCACCGAAGTGTTACGTAGCTTTCTGCTATACCTGCGCAGTGCTTATTTATTCCGAGGAAATTAACTTGAGTTCGATATTGTGCAATAGCTATCATGACGTTTTCTGTGTCTGAAATTTGACTCGACACTCCTCTGTCCCTAATAGCTACCTGCAACTCTCCTGGACCCAGTCACACATCCCCAGATCATTCCGACAGTTAGTCACATTGACATTTGGTCTGCCATGGCTTGCTCCTCCGTGAGCTAGCTGCGAGGTGATGTTCTTAAAATTCCAGTTCACCATTGTGTATATTACAGTGTCCAGCAAACGTCAACCTTTACATCTATGATAGTGTGTGTGTGAGTGAGTTTATTCAGTAAAATTATATACATGCATTACATAATTAGAAGAAATATGACATATATATAATAATACCGAGGATAGCAAATAAAAGCACACATAGTACACTTATTTCCAATGTGGTCCTCAAAAAAAGAGTGAATAAGTAATTATAGTATAACAAATAATTATATAAATAGTACGATGTAAAAAAATCCTATATATGTAAACAATTGCAAAATTTAAAATACAATAAATAAATAAATATGCCTTAAATATTAAGACGCAGCGTAAATATTGTGTTCACCGGCCACCAATCTACTATATAAAAGGGTCGTCACCTTTTTTCTAAAACTAATTTTAGATCGACATTGTTTTGTTTCGATTGGTATGTTGTTCCAGTGGCATATGTCTGTGTAAGGGAAAGAAGTTTGTCCAGAACCCTTTACTCTAGGAATAACACATTCCAATTCACTAACTCTTGTGGGGTATATATGATGAACCATTTCAACATTTGCTCTTAAATATGCTGGTGCAGTACCATTGATAATATCGAACATGTGACCCAACTTTAACTGTTCTACTCTATATTCAACAGGCAGTATTCCAACGGTCTTAAATACATTAGCACCAACTTGGAACCTCGGTGGAGCATTTAACATAAATCTGATAATCTTATTACGTGTACGCTGCATTCTGCAGTTCATTTTTTTCGATAATCCACTGTACCAAGCTGAACATGTGTAATCAAAATGACATTGAATCTAAGCAGAGACTAGTAGTTTTTTGTTTTGATACTAAACTTTCTGGCGTTCCTGTACAAAAATTTTAATTTATTTGAAGTTTTAGAAAGGGTATTAGAAGCTATGATAATCACCAGAAAGGGACTGATCTAAAGTTACCCCTAAACATGTGACACTTGATTTTGATTCAATGACATTTCCATTGCATACAACATTAAGATTGTTATATTTGTACAATTTTCTCTTCGTTCCAAACACGCTGGATTGTGTTTTTCCTAAATGAAGAGACAGTTTCTTATCGATTAACCATTCACTGGCGGATTCCAGCTCGGAACTTAAAGTTGCCTCTATTTCTGCTAAATCCTTTCCCGAGGCACGCAAGATTGGGTCGTCCGCATATAACAAAAGCTTGCATTTAACTGGAGCAGACATGTCATTTACATATAACAGGAAGAGTAGAGGCCCAAGTATTGAACCTTGTGGTACACCGCAAGTGATACCTCTTGTCCCAGATATTGTTCCATCGACTTCGGTAACTTGCACTCTACCCTTCAAATAAGATCTAAACCAACATATAGAGAGTTCATCTGCACCTACAACCTTGAGTTTCTCCAAAAGAATGGTGTGATCTACAGTGTCAAAAGCTTTCTGCAAATCCAACAGTACCATGCCTGTGTAATTGCCATTTTCACAGTCTGGTTTAATGTAATCGATTACGTGGATCAATCATGTATAAGTGGAATACGATGACCGAAAACCAAATTGAAATTCATATAGTAGTTTATGTTCCGTTATAAAGTAAATATAGTTCTCAACATCAGTTCTATAGTTCTCAACATCAGTTCTATAGTTCTCAACATCAGTATTATTATTCTTTTTATACAATGGAACAACCCTGGCCATCTTCAAGTCATCGGGGATATTTCCAGTAGTTATAGATAAGTTTACAGTGTGAGTAAGAAGTTATGCTATGACAGAAGACATATGACATTAGTATTAAAATCTCCAAGCAAAATGAATTCACTAAAATCGTTTCCTTCATTAACGGACAGTTCTAAAAGTTCGTAAAAGTTACATTGTCTCGGTGGCCTGTAACAGATCCCTGTCAGTATGGGACGCGTTTTAGGCAGGAGGACTTCCGCCCACACAGACTCCACTTTTTCAGCAAGCACATTGAGTTCCTCCAGTTTAGGCAATAAGCTTCTGGCGTTTAGGTGAATAAAATGTAATCCTTTTCTTAGAAAACACTCGAATTGCTCGGGGTCAGCGTCAGATGGCGGGGTCGTATTGTTGTCGGAGGTCAGCTGTGGATCTTGCAAAGGTCGGTTGTCAGATGGAGAATCTTACTTCACAGATTCGTCCAGAACATCAGCGCTGGCCACCGCCGCCAATGCACACTTATTACGTACCAAAGGGGTGCACTCTCCTGCACTGACAGCATCCGCATACACGTGTGTTGGTATGCCACCACACTTAATATGTTTCCATCTATCACACACATCACAGGCGACGGCCTTACTATTGGACCTTACCCCTTTCCCACAGTTCACGCAGAGGCACTTGGGTGTCCTGGTCACGGTCGGCCCTGGACACGGATGGGTGTATCCACGTGACAGCAGGATTAGCGTCGGCTTGGAATACAACGGGGTCGGTGACGCGTATAATTGGCTTGCATGCCTGATTTTAAAATCACTTGGCGAATGTCTGCATTGTTCTGCCGTTGCCCGGATACCTAGAGTGGCGATCACGGGTAGCAGTACCACAACAATCAATAACAATGTCAATATTGAACGATTGGAATACTCTCCACCATCGTTTCGGTGTTTTGGTGGGACATAGATGTCTCTTCTACGTAGCGCACATCTTCCGATTCTAGTTGTTCTAGTTGTTTCCAGCGATCGGCAACGTTCTATTAACTGACTAGTCTGTATATATTGTGGTTACAATGTCTTATGAGGTCTCATTCAACTAGTCAGCCTTTTTCAGAACATTATCGCCAAACCGACCTTTATATGCTGGTACTGAGGGTGGTCACTGCCAGGGTGCTTGTCGTCCTCAGTCGTTCTTTTACATCCCAAATTGAGACGGGACCGACATTAACGTGATCTCGAGTCACGAGGGATACACAGTACCTAATGTTCAGAGCCAGTTTTTTACACCAAATATCATGCCTTCCTGTCCGGGTTTCGAACTCAGAGCGCTGACATGCCAGACGGATGTGCTAACCTCTACACTAGCCGCGCCCCCGATGCGTACCCTATATTGGGCTAAATCAATCAGAATCGTACAGAAAGAATAGTTCAGTTTGACTTGATTCCAGCTGGCACATCCGATCAAGCGTGACGTGAAGCCAACGATCTTACTGTTGTTGTCTCGCAAGACTGGTCACTGCTTGTTAGTGTCACGGGTGCATCCAGAGAATGTACAAACGGTAAAATCAAAAAAAGTCACACCATCTTACTACAAGTACGTAGGTCGATAAAGTCCTGGTGCAACCGTTGAGGTATATGTGAAGAATTAGCGCTATGTCATGTCTCAAACTTGTATAGTACATAGTATTTAGAGGAGCATATTTTAGGCGCAGCCACGGTGCAGCTTCGTCACGTGATTGATATCTCAATAAGTAGGTCGGACTGCCTGAAACCTCACCCCACCCCCGGGTGTCCTGTTGCTTCTAGGGCAGCAGGAAGGGAAGCGTAAACCACGTTGAGCAGGCATAAGGGCAGAGAACCGCGCTATATACGATCGTACCACTACATTTTCCCACCGTTCACCCAGTACATTATATAGGGGATCTTCTCTATCGAAAGTAGGCCTAACCAACGCTTTACACATACGTATTAATTACTCCGTCAACACGACGATGACGGAGTGCTGACGTATATAGTTCACCTAGCGTCTTAATGTGCGATTGTCAGACAACACTACGTCCACACTACTTAAATAAATAGCCAATCTTTCAGGAGTTGTTGCATCTTTTCGCAAAATTCCAAAATGCGTTAAGCATTACGTGGGGGTCATTACCACGTATTGCGGGAAAAATAAATGGCTACAGTGGCGTCGTCTACCAAATGAAGTATGTGTTAATGGACATTGACGCTAATGACAATTTTGAATTATATGCCAAACAACAAGGCCCACACCACGCATTGGTGGCTGTTTAGCCAACACGGTGCATCACAGGTCTGACGGAACACACGTTGTATTGGTGGTTATCTTTTCTCGAGTTAAATCAACGCAGATACGATTGCCAAAGTTTCAGTCACCTGTAGTGTTATGTTTCCGAAACTCCTCACAAATAGAAACGTCACAGTTGGCAGCTCTACGTTAATCAGGATTCACGTCTGCTTAAAAAACATTACGTTGATGAGAAAGTTGGCACACTTCGGAACCTCTTGCAACTGCGCTGAATGTGACAGTATTTACAAAACATAATCAATGGTTTATTACATTGTGTATTTATTTGAAAGCGCATGTGGCTTAAATGCTGAGAATGTGAGTTTACTCTCAGTGACCATTATTAGTGACAACCACACCCCGCTTCACCCGCTACTGACAGTCGGTGTTCAGTGAACCATGACGTACTTTATCATTGAGCCAGCCGGCAGACAACGTCTGGCGCTCATGCAGTCGCCAGTATTCAGGGCTAGCACTAACTGTTTCACGGTTCAGTAGAGTGCGACGGGTGTTTCTACAGTCGCATGAGCCGATAATTGCAATACAGGATTGGGGCGAGTTTTACTCACGTGGAGTGCCATGTAATTGTTTCGTTTCAATCGACTGATTAACTCAAAGCAGGGAACAAATGTTATGCCAATTATTAGACAGTATTAAACATACGGAAAAATTAAAGTACACCACACGCCCCTCCCCTTCAGACACACACTTACAAATGTCACACGAACTATCAATATTAATAACTAAAAACAATTAAGGCCAGTGCAGTAAATATATGTCTCCTACTGCTATGATTCGTAGACGTTTTATTTTCGCTGTAACATCTCGCATTTTATAGTTAATATATCGGGTTATGTGTTCATTCAGCTGAGGTAATCAACTAAATTTGTTACAAGGGTTTATATCTTGTTGATAACACGCATTTCGGACCTATGATTAAGAATTATAAATCCCCAAAACAGGATAGTCTCCAGTTAGACAATGGTAATTGCATCAGTCATGAACAAAATAACTTACTAAGGTACTTCATAGATGAATAGGTATACTAAATTTTTAGCCAGTAAGTATATTGAGGCATAGTCAATTCAATTTTTCAATTCAATTCTTTATTTCCAATTGAACATGACATGTAATATGTTCAACATTTGTAAACATTATAAATTGAAACAAAATTCAAGTGGAAATGTAGAAAGTAGAAGCACATTGCTTATTTGGCACTTTACCCGACACCAATAATACAGTACGTGCATTGTAGCAAACACATTGTAGCAAACACATTGTAGTACTACTTAAGTAATTAAAGAATAAGCTATTACTAATGGAAACCAGTAGGTCAGAGTTTGTCAAGTGTCCGGTTATGCTCCGGTTTTCCCTATGTGTATGTTGTATACGTTTAATGTAATGCCTGCTACTGAACAATAAACAGTGTCGTTAGCGTCGCTTTACCCGGGAGTGACACCCCCGCGATATCTTACCTGCTCGTGTTTCGAGCAGGCGAAGTGACTATGACCACTAACCCACTTAGAGCTGCAACGAATATCTTTTGTTAGAACTCTCTGCTAAACCTGATTCCCTACGAATGAACGTGGCCAAGACTTAAGCCATACATCGAAGGTCTACATGACGTTAGCATGTCCAGAGACGACAGGTTAGCTGTTTAATCTAAACACCACTGAAGTCAGGTCCCCCACTGACAATAGGACAACGCCTTCCTTGTTCCGATATCCTCCTGCACAATTTCGCGTCGAAACTCTCGCGAACAAAACCGAAGTTTCAGCCAACTCGTCCATTTACGTTAGCTAGATAACCAGACGGAAGCCTAGATACGGTAACTGGACTTACCATGGTATAACTCGAGTGTCACGGAGCAGTTTGTGAGGTCCACGGTTCGCTGGCTACTTGCTGACCGTTAACGTGGTCGCCAGGTGGCGCGGTGACGTGACTCAACGGGAAGGTATCGAAGGCGTGTCTTCCAGAGACAGTTCAACCAAGTTGACTCAGAGGCATGTGGTGTGTGTGGTGTGTGGTGTGTGGTGTGTGGTGTGTGTGTGTGGTGTGGTGTGTGTGTGTGTGTGTGTGTGTGTGTGTGTGTGTGTGTGTGTGTGTGTGTGTGTGTGTGTGTGTGTGTGTGTGTGTGTGTGTGTGTGTGTGTGTGTGTGTGTGTATGTGTGTGTGGTGTGGTGTGCGTGGTTATCTGTGCGTGTATGTGTGCGTGGTTGCGGCGTGGGTGTGCGTGTGTTTGTGGGTGTTTCTATGCGCGTGTGTGTGCGTGCGTGTGTGTGCGCGCTCGTTAGGGTCTATTATATGTTATTAATTCCATTAATACTTATGGAGCGCCGTGGCGTAGCATTTAGAACATGGGCCTTTCAATCTAGAGAATCCGTGTTCGAATCCGCCCGCTGCCGTTTCGAACGTTGGGCAGATTATTTTATTTCGTGCACTCTTTATATAAGTAATTCAACCACGCAGTGCACACATAAATCAGGACAACCTGCACTCTTATCATCATAATAAATGTAAATCAAAGTGATTACACGGTTCGGTATCCAATCTTTGTGGCTGTACGTAGCGCTTTACTCTTCACCTCCTGGTGGAGCTGTTCAACTGAACACTATATGACTGCAATGGAAAACATTTAGCCACGCGGGAATTTCTGCGTGAAGACTATATCTACACGTAGATATCTACGACTGTCTGCAGCCAGTAACTCGTTTATACAACTCACAGAACCGAAGCAACGCAACTAAATTGGCCCAGCTTCGAAACGGCAACAAGGGGATTTGAAACCGGATTCCCTCGACTGAGAGACCGACGGTGAACCACTCACCACACTGCCGGGCTAAACACTGCAATTCAGGCATAGAACACGTTTCCTCGCAGGACACGCGACATCAGAAGAGTGTGTCACCTTGGTGTGTACATTATTAAATCAAAATAACACAATATTAAAATTTATTCACAAAACGAAAATGACTTTATTACCCTGAGTGAACGTTTTAGTAAACAACGCAACACAACAGTTAACATTATCAGTATAAAACAGTAACAATGTCGTATGTGTATAACCTGAAAGTCAAGTAATATACAACAATGTATAGTAAACATTAATACTAATAAATACCCCAGCAAAATGCACAAACAATGCGAATCCTTTACAAACGTTTTGCACGAGAACACATCTGAGCCATTTAGGACATCATTTGGTTTGTGTGTGCGTAATTATTATTATGGAATATACATTACTCTGCACAAACTGTTGCAAATTATTTAGTACGTAATAAAATAATCGCCCAAAACCACGACGCCTTTCAAACAACCCACAGCAGCCACACGACGATGTCGTGGGCAGGTCATTTTTAGTTATGTGTACACTGCCGGTTGGAAAAGCTCGGCCCATGGAGAGAGTTTCTCAACAGAAATACATTCAGTGTATAACTGGAAACACTATTCGTATGTCCGTCCGGTGTTCTTCCACGGTGATAGAGGGATACAGCTTCAGGCAACCCCTCCACATGCAAACCCTCCATACGCAACTCTTCCACATGCAACCGCTCGACATGCAACCCTTCCACATGCAATCCCTCCACAAGCAATCCCTCCACATGCAATCCCTCCACATGCAACCATTCCACATGCAATCCATCCACATGCAACCTTTCCACATGCAATCCCTCTACATGCAACCCTTCCACATGCAATCCCTCCACATGCAATCCCTCCACATGCAACCCTTCCACATGCAATCCCTCCACATGCAATCCCTCCACATGCAACTCTTCCACATGCAATCCCTCCACATGCAACCCTTCCACAGGCAATCCCTCCACAAGCAATCCCTCCACATGCAATCCCTCCATATGTAACCCCTCTACATGCAACCCCTCCACATGCAATCCCTCCACATATAACCTCTCCACATGCAACCCTTCCACATGCAATCCATCTACATGCAACCCCTCCACATGCAACCCCTCCACATGCAACCTCTCCACATGCAACCCC
The DNA here is from genome assembly GCA_963995525.1 of Escarpia spicata. NCBI lineage: Eukaryota > Metazoa > Annelida > Polychaeta > Sabellida > Siboglinidae > Escarpia > Escarpia spicata. The sequence continues at coordinate 7,476,047 of OZ023206.1, read as the reverse complement.
CCCCCCACATGCAACCTCTCCATATGCAACCCCTCCACATGCAACCCTTCCACATGCTATCCCTCCACATGCAACGCCTCCATATGCAACCCCTTCACATGCAACCCCTCCATATGCAACCCCTCCACATGCAATCCCTCCATATGCAACCCCTTACATGAAACCTCTCCACATGCAACCCTTCCACATGCAATTCCTCCACATGCAACCCCTCCACATGCAACCCCTCCACATGCAACCCCTCCACATGCAATTCCTCCACATGCAACCCCTCCACATGCAACCCCTCCACATGCAACCCCTCCACATGCAATCCCTCCACATGCAAATGCTTTGTTTTATGTGCAAAAGTGGTTATGTTTGTGGTTATGTTTAGGGGTCGGTTGAAGGTACTTTTGACAAGATGATATTATACATCAGGTCTTTGCGTGCGTTTGTAGGTTGAGGGTAGCACAAAACGAGCTCCCGGGTAAAACTGGCGACACCACTCTCAGGCAACTTGCTTGTCTCTGGCGTTTCCATACGATCACAGTCACATTTACCACTGGAGACCACTATAGTGATTATCAAGCTCCATGAATTTTTTTTTAAAGATTGTCTTTATAATATCACAGCACATTAAATATCAACTAGTTGACCACGTGAGAGAACTTGCTGAAGACGACGCACGTGTTTTACCCAATAAAATGCACCTAAAGTTAATACCCTGCAATGCCGACTGATTGGGAAACGTTGGTCCGTTCTAAAAAAATTGTTATTGCGCTGATAAGTCAGATGTCAGTGTCAATTCATTGCTATCAAATGATGGATCTGTGCATTCAGTGCATGAGACGATGTACACTGCTCGAAAACGTGCACAAGTCACACATAATCGTCAACATCTGAGGATTCTGCAGTGGCGTTGGCGGCTGGATCCTCGTTGTCATGATGTGTGCCGTGATTGCCCGGTGCCGACACGATGTTTCGGTAGCCGATCTCATCAACACTTCGCCAGTGACACGAACACGAATACTTTTCCTCCAATCAGTTCCGCTTCGCGGCATTCTGGGTAGTTTTAGCGGCGCCACCACAAGGCGGCAGCACCATGGAATGAAGATTCATATCTCCGAGCCGCAGCGTCTCATTTACATAACCCCCGTCAATGACCTGCCGGTGGACGAAGGGGAAACTTCCGGCGAGGTCGGAGCAGGGTACACTACGGGTCATGTAGCGAGGGAAGGCAACCTCGACCCGATGACTGTGTTCTCTCGAGGTACATTGGCTGAGGTTGCTGAACATTGTCCGTAGAATTACCCCGGTGTCGCACGGCGCAGGAACGCGAAGCCCGGCCAGTGGGCGACGGGACAGCGGAAAGACAAACCGACGGGCGAATTCAAAGCGAGGTCGCAACCACGAGTTCTGGCTCCACACGTGTGTCACGTTCTCGACGAAGAAGATGACGTCGATGAAGGGCCAGCGGTAGTTGCCGCGGTGGATGTAGCCGCGTGAGACGGCGGGGTCGGCAGAGAAGAACTTCCACAGGTCGTCCGATCGGTACTGATGCATGCCGTACTTGGGTGCAAGACTCGCTATGACCTGGGAAAGGAATAATAATACTAGTAATACACTTTATATTTATACACCATAAAATCCGGGACTATTGTCCCGTTCACGGGTGTTTACAAAATAAAAGAATTACAGGGTTGTAAGCAATGTAACCAGCGTGCATACAGGGTTATATAAACTAGCAAAAGTGCCCATATTCCGCTACACATACATAGAATCAGAAGACTGTTTCCCGAAGTAAAGTGTACCGGAAGTTTGTTACGACGTAAATGTTAGCAGTTTTTCACTACGCAACGCGTTGTTCCTATGGTTGTTGCAAGTTACGCAAAACGTTACTAACTGAACAAGTACAAGACAGTTTTATTTAGACTCTAATTACAATATATGTATAATATCACATTAACGTAACGTGAATAGGCATATAAATTCATATGTACAAATGCAGTGTAATTTCAACTTAGGTGGGGTCTGTGACTCCTATTAAGACAATAACAGTCGCTCTCATAGGAGCCACAATAATAATTTGTTTCAACTCAATTTTACCGAAGGAAGTACAAATGTAAATGTGCAGGAAAAGAAAAGAAACCGAGATTACTTGATTGCATATATGCATGTATTGGAGTATTAATGGTATGTTAAAATAAACAAATACTAGTTGTCAATAATACACATCAATATACTTGTAAAAAACACATTAAAAAAACATGTGTATATGCACACATACAATATCCATGTGCTGATATATATATATATATCAGCACATGGATATTGTATGTGTGCATATACACATGTTTTTTTATTTTATTTTTTTACAAGTATATTGATGTGTATTATTGACAACTAGTATTTGTAGGCATAACGGAAGTTTAAAAAAAAGTGGCGTTATTTTTTTCCAGCTGGATCGTAGATTAATCCCTCAAAGTTTTGACGACCGATATGCAAACCATCTAAAGGAGGAACACATTAACATACCCACAAACAGACACGCACGCACGAACACACACACACACACACACACACACACACACACACACACACAGATTGCTGACATACTGAGTCAACCAACGACTGCCATTTATACAAGAATTACGAACATTGTTGTGTGTGACTTGGACATGTGTGGAGGAACATGTAACTGAGTGTGTCACAATAACACCCATGATAATAACACCCATGATAATAACACACATGATAATAACACCCATGATAATAACAATAATAATATTAATGTGGCTTTATATAGCACTAGTATCGGCCTCTGATTATGCGCTCGTGTCGTTTACTCCATTATCAGAACTAGCATTTTGGCAGCAGCTGATGCAACCCTCATGTACGGGTTTCTGCAGACCGAGAACCATTCGTTCTGTGATTCCACGACAGAGTTTTCCATTTCTCGCACCTCAATCCCCGTCGATGAAACGTTGGCATGATAATGTCGTGTTGGTAAACGGCGCAGACGTTAGATTGTGTGTTTCGTTTGTACGTATGGAACGCCTACATATACTACTGTATAGAGAGAGTGGCTCCGTTAGTAGTGTCAGTGCTGTGTAATACATGTGGTGAGATACTATTTCTACTGCATAGAATACTACAGAAAAGGAAGCAGTTGTCTATAAGCCGGGTTCCGCTACTTAGCATAGAAACATATCGGGTCATGGTCGATGCAGCTTTCTTGGGTCATTCGCCTATCATGCACAATTTGCCGATGTATATTAAAAAACACAATTGCATTTTTTTAAAGTTAGTTACTTTTTCAGAGATTAAATAGTCAGTGATAAGCGACAACACAAATGAAGCGGTCAGCGGATACGAGCTTATTATAAAAATTCTGCAATGTGATGACCGTCGCCCTGGTCTGTGGCGGCACCGTGACCATCTGTGGCGGCACCGTGACCACACACGTAGAACTATAACTATCGAGTGTTAATTACACCTTGGACTCCGCTGTTTCACCAGCAGGCAGTGGTAATGAACAGAGCATTCCTATGTTTGTAGCGACTCGTGGCTGGTGTAAGCGGCTTCAGGCTAAATAGCCTCGGTAACGTTATTTGGTCTTGGCTGAGTACTGGTCAACACTCCTTAGGCGTCATACGGTCAGGGTTGGGTGCGCATGGTAGTTGGATTATTAGTGGTAGATTTAAGCTTGTGTGAATTTCTGTGGTTCTGTAATGTTGACTATTGTAACTGGTAGGGAATTCTAATCTTTTAGTGTTGGGTGGAAATAGGAAACATTTTAACATTCCTTGCTGGTGTGGATAGTGTTGACTGCTTTGCTATTTAGATGCCGTGATAGGCGTTGCACTGGCTGGAGGAGTTTTTCGACACGCATCTAACAGCAGATGGCTTTGTGGAAAATGGCGAGGCGTCTGTTTGTTCGTCTGGTTGTTAATTGTACTAGGTTTATTTTTTAAATATTTCTGACCGCATCCAGTTTCTCTGGATGTATAGTCGTTAAGGCAAAAACGAGCTACCCGTCTTTGGACCATTTCTATTTTGTTGATGAGGACCTGGGTGTGGGGGACCCACACGGATAATCAGTATACTAAGAGTGGTCGGACAAGGGTTGTGTAGGCAGTTTTTTTATGTTTTTGGGGCACGAGTAGAGATTCCATCTGATATATGCTAGGTTACATTTTGATGAAGCTGTAATCTGATGGATGTGTTTGTTCCAGGTGAAATCTTTGGTGACATATACTCCTAGATAGGGATGACTGTCGCTTTCCTGTAGTGTTGCGTTTCCTAGAGTATAATTAACATGTTTTATGTTTCTTGTATGGGTTAGTCTCATTACAAAACTTTGTTGGTTAAAATGCATCTGCCAGTCGTTTTCCCATTTTGCAAACTCATTTGGGTCTTTCTGTAGTTCTTATGAGTCAAACTGGTTATTGATCTCTCTATAGAGGACACAGTCAACTGCAAACAGACGGACTGTGGAGTGGATTTTGTCAGGTAAATAATTGATGTACAGAAAGAGAAGCGGTCCCAATGCCGTGCCTTGCGGTACACCTGATATAAAAAATAGTCATATAATTGTTCAGATCGTTCCAAAAGCATCATCTTTGGACCAGCGTTAGATATGGTCATGACATTTCTTTTTTCTGCGGGAGCCATGCCGGGCTCCCTAAATCCAAGATGGCCGCCGTCCGGAGTAAGGTTGTGCAATAACTCGAGAACCAAAAAAAGCAGAATCATAAATGAGACGACGTTTTAGAGATTTTCGAGTATGCGGAATCCATTTCCGGTTTTAATTTGCCGATTCTAGGTCGAGGTCACGTGATAAGGTCACATTCAAGGACATGTTGTCCCAAAATGTGGATATGTCGAGTCAAGAACGTATTACAGTGTATATTCACCACCTTGCTGTCATGTTCCATCTAAAATATTGTCTTAGGTGGACAATAGATGAACTCGGAATGAATATTAGGGGTAAGGCACTTTAGTCAAGTTCAAATTTGCCCATAAATGCATAAGAATCTACGTATCTGTTAATGATTCAATTGATCTTACTGTGTGAACATGGGTTTATGTTTTATTATAATGTTGGAACCGATACAGAAAGGCGAAGGCGGTCATATAATGAAGGTCAAGGTCAAGATCAATATCATCATTATTCTATAAACTTCTCTTTATTTACAACTGGGAATGTAACCCTGTCCGTAGTAACACTGCTATTATTCTAGAAATAGCAATAATGTGTCAATTTGATACACAAATTCAATGTTATTTTGTTTCAACCAACACCTGACGCATGCTCATTTATATTGATTCGATCACCACTTAATACTGGTGAAAAGCTTCCTAGTTTCTCATTTATTAATTAATATAATGTTCTCAAGAATATAAAAATTATGTTGAAGTTATGATGTCCACCAAATTGTTAGTTAGCCCGTAACATCGTTCGCAAATCAAAAGAAACGCCCCGGGAACATATTCAAATGGTCACAAAACATCCAGTTTCAAAACAAGCTTTATTGGCAATATCGCCGAGACGAGCTGAGTTAACCGCGAAACCCTTTGGTGTTCAACAATTTCCCTTTCTGCACGACAGAGGTTCTGTTATTACTACGCTGGCTGATTCTTGGTAGAGAAACAGATTGTCTCCATTTATAAATTAAAGTATCGAAATGGATGTCACACACGGGCATTAAACACGATTACTGTCGTACCTTCTTGAGTTGTCCGCGCTGTGAGTTGTTGCACATGATGTCGACGTCGTCGTCCCACGGAATCATGTCGTGATGGCGGTACGAACCCAGCAGTGTCCCGTACATGATGAAACACTGCAACGACACGAACTAATCATATTAATTACTATCAATAATTTTCCTCGCCGAGTGACAGTGTGGCAGCAAGGCGGGTCCGCGTCATTGTCATGTTTATTGTTTTCTGCGACAAGCGTGTTGTGCGCGCGTGCATTCGTGCGTCTGTGCGTGCGTGTGCGGCAGGGTGTGTGTGTGTGTGCGTCTGTGTGTGTGTGAATTTTTTGCAAGCACTTTGCCATGACACATGTTAGTCCAGTGAATACTAAACGTACTACTGCACTACATCTTTCACGAGGTAGCAACAAATATACGCTAGTCGCTCGCGTATTCGCACAGTGGTTATTTTGCAGAACGCATCAATATTTCAAAATCCGACACCACATTGAGGCGAAATTGAGGGGTGTCAGGTTTGAGTGGATTTTTCTGAAAAATGAGGTATAGGAATTTCACAAGTTTTCCACAGCACTTGTGTCAATGGAGTTTAAATATGCTGTGAAATTGTCAACAAAATCGTATGACAAATTTTGTAGGAAATGAAGGAAACGTTATAATGGCCACCTATGTAAAATCTAAATGTGGTCTTACCCCTGCAGACACATTGACACATAGACACGCACACAGCAACAGTGAAGATAATTAGTAATTGATTATCATCAACAACTTCTCACGCCGATTGACATAGAATGGCTGCATCGCGAGACCTCGTCATTGTCACGACATCATGTTCAAGCGTGTTCGGCACTCGTTTGGTGTGACTGCAGAAGTCATGGATATGATGCAGTCCTTCATAAGCGGCAGAACGCAATGTTTGTCGGTCCGCTCAGCAACGTCGTCTGACGCACGTCTATGCTGCGGTGTGCCACAAAGATCGGTACTGGGACCGAAACTATAGTGCATGTACACCAAACTAATCGGAGATATTGTAAAGAAACACAGTCGTTTGTACCATTGTTATGCAGACGACACGCATATGTATTTGTTCATCAAGCCTGACGCGAACTTGGCAAGTGAAACGTCAGCAATTGAAGTATGCATGCTAGACGTAGGTGGGCGGATGAACAGGAACGAACTAAAGCTCCACCAAAACTGAAGTGAACTAATTGTGTTTTCATCGAAACATCGAATTCGTGAGATGAACAACCCGTCCGCCGTGATCGGTGAAAAAGCGGCTTGACAGGTGAACGCGATAACGAAATGCTGTTTCTACCATATCAGAAACATCGACAGAGACAATATATCTCTAACGACGCCTGTAAGATTCTAATTCACGCCTTAGCAACGTCTCGCCTAGATTATGGTAACGTGCTGCTGCAAGGTTTGCCACAGCTCCTAACTGGCCGGTTGCAGCAAGTACAGAACTGCGCTGCCCATCTAATCACAAAGACACGTTTGAGTGAACAATAAAGGCGTATAACGCCTGTGTTACGCGACCTGCACTGACTTCCTGTGAAATACAGGCTCCGCTTCAAAGTCAACACCTACGCATATAAGGTGCACAATGGGTTGACACCGGCCTACACGAGTGACATAACATTGTATCGTTTGCATGCATGTTAGAATGGATGGAGTTGTTGAAACAGGTCGGATACATTTTCTGTCAGGAAGTAGTTTGCGGTGACTGATGATAAGAAGAAGCAATTGAAGAAGGGAAATACAATTGATCTCCAATACTTACATGCTAAATTGTGTGAGGGAAATCCAAATACGAAAATCATATCCTGCTTGTTTTGTCAGCCAATACCGAACCCTGATGTTAGTGTACGCTTCAAAAGCAATAACATCTGCGTATGTAATACACAACAACATATTCCTTTGAAACTAAGATCTAACAGACTGGCTGATATGCTAACAAGTTCGGACGGGTTGTGTAAACACGCGTATCAAGAAGAGTTTAAATAGATGATCATTTGAGCAGTTTGGAAAAAATCACAGTAATGTTGCCGTGTAGCGACAAATGGACATTGTCCTTCCAGATGGCAAGTACAAAAAGCTGACACAGCAAGTGCTCGAGGAGTTTCTGACAAGGTAGTTCTACCTACAAACCCTTCACCGAGGACATGGTTATATTACGTGAGCATATGACACGTGTGACAACTCGATGTCAACGGATCGACAAACTCTGAATTCATACTCATATATACATACATAATTACATCTCTATACCGGTGATATGTAATAGCTCCAAATAAAATCGGAAAAGTTGCACGAGCATACCTAGATCCCTTCAAAAATGCATCCTGATAAATTATGTTTATTCAGTTGTAAGAAAGTCCAGTGGTGTCCTTTGAGTCAGTTCTGCCCAACCCGTGTCCAGCGTCATCGCAAAGTGTCCAGCGTCATCACTTGTTAGCAGTCACGTATGGCCTATTTTTGAGTGTTATTTGTTGATTTTATGTCGTTGATATTATGCTTGGTCAATGTTTTATAAACACCAGCATCGATGCAATAGATTGGTATACACTGACTAACTGTCAAACATGTTGTGGATCAGATTATTAAACAACATACGTAAATAATTATGAAATGAAGAACCATTTTAAGGAAGTGAAATATTTTAAACAAAACAATACAAACTCCACATATGTGTACAGTCGCATGCTAAATCATGTTTTAATAAGTTTTCTTAAACATTTGACTTGTTTTCGCTGAAGAATAATGTATTATCTAAAAATGACTATATTGCGTTTCCAGCGTCGTTAAGGTATATTAATTTCTTAGCCCACACTTTGGCTAGTTCCAATTCCAGGGCACATATGACAGTTAGCATAGTCAAAGATAATTGATCGATGTTACTGTTTATGTTTCAGTTATACTTCCAAATCAAGTTTCTGAAAGAGGTGCAGTAATTGAAAATAGCCCTTTCCATGAAACAACAAAAAACTAAACTTATCACCAAAGTATCCATGACGGGAACAAAATGTTTCCAAGTCAAATGCTGTCTTGTACCTGTTGATTCTTATTAAATGGCATATATACTAGATAATTCAAAAATACTTTTCCGTTTAAATATAATTAAAAATGCTTAAATTGTATGTAGTATAGTAATTTTTCGTCGATGACGCGGGACACGCGATGGAAATCAATGTTGACTTCAAGTAGCTTTCATAACAAAAGAAACTCATATTACATTGAACTATTTATGGAAAATAGGCGTCTTTATATGTACAATAAGAAAATATAACTGAATTTTTTAGAATCAAACATTTATTTGTTGACCTACAAAATCCTATTTGTACACTTTTTGGGACATTAGCCCTAAAGATCTTAAGAGCCTCAGCACTTTCAAGAAACATATAAAATATACCCTTTTAAACTGACATTCAAGTAACGTGACTGCGCCAATTTCATTGCTTTCCATTTTTATGGCCGTGATATATACGTACATGTATGTAGGCCTATACATGTTATATTTTATTCGTGTGTTTATATAATTTTGCACTATAATTATCATTTTATGTATAATCATAGTTTTTTATGTGTGATGTATTAAACAGTGCTTTCACTTTTTAATACTATACTTACTAGTTTTTTATTTAATTTTGTAAAAAAATTATTTATTATTCCTATGAATTGGGTTCAGTGAAATGTCGTGACGATTCCGTGCTGCTGCTACTACAACAGCTACAGCCGAGATTAGAATACGTGCGAGTCTGCCATTAGTAGTGCACAACATTCCAGACACAAAGCACATACGCACGCACACCACGCACGCACGCACACCACACACGTATGTACGCACGCACGCACGCACGCACGCACGCACGCACGCACGTACTCACACCCACACCCACACGCATGCACGTACGCACGCACGCACGCACGCACGCACACACACACACACACACACACACACACACACACACACACACACACATAAACACACATTAATTAGCAGTCAACCACACCTGATGTTAACCCCACACACATACTAGTGAACCGGAACGCCCTACTGTACCGTGACATCGGCGGCTTCTGTGGCGACGAAGAACGCATTCACCATATCTCTGAACACCCGTCGATCTCTGAGCAGCATGACGCCGCGTCGAAACACATCCTCGTCTCGGTCGAAGGCATACGTGCACAGACCGACAAACACGACGACGTTAACCAAGAACAGCACGGCATTGAAGACGACACTACACTTGAATCTCATCCTTCGCATCTGCATGTTGCCGTCGCTCTGACCCCGAGGCTGGAGCCGTTCACGTGCGCCAGCTAGTCCACGCCAGTGACGCCGGTGGTTATTCGCGGTCGGGTCAGCGAGGCTACGTCAACTTATTGACCGTTAAGTGATCGGTCACTGTGACTACTCGCCACCTAATGAATATGCAGCGCCGAACAATGACTCGTGAGGTCATAGATTTGATTACCCAGGCGCCGTGTGGTGGCAGCACTGGCCCATCACAACGGCCTGGAATATTAAGGCCCTGCCAATGTTACCGGTAAGGAGCTTTACCACAGATTCGGGTAGAGACGATGATTGGCTCTCAGACCAACTATGAAAAAACAAATTAAATAAGGATACACTTTTATCAGACAATACTATACTATAACGACTATTTCACATTAAACTTATATTGAAACATGTCACACACAAAATAAACCGACATTAAACTTTTTTTCGTAGTTTAGTGCCTTTTAATCACATGCATATCCATTAGGTGGCAGCTCTCATGGCTGTCAACAATTGGGCAGTCAAAACGCGATTCGGAGCCAGACTATCTTCGTGGCGAAGTCACGCAGCCAGGCGAGAGTCGGTTTAGCGAGACTAGTGAGGTCGCTGTTAACGATATCCAGGAGGTGGCGTGGCAGTATCTGGCATGTGGTAGTTTATAGATATCTGGAAAGCATGTTCGTACATGCGTGCGTGCGTGCTTGCGTGCGTGCGTGCGTGCGTGCGTGCGTGCGTGCGTGCGTGCGTGCGTGCGTGCGTGCGTGCGTGCGTGCGTGCGTGCAGTAGTGTCTCCGCTAGCCACACTGGGTGATGCGGTTCGACTCTCCTTGAATCTCTGGCGGGTCTGTGGACATTGGATCTGGGACAGTTTGTGGAATTACTCCTTTATGTGTTGCGCCAACGCACATGTTCACACATGTATAACGAATACATCAATCAGCGAATCAACAATAGATGGGAATCAAAAGATACGTGGGCTGCCGTTATGTTCGAACATAAAAACTTAATGTTGTCTTTCAGTACCCGGATGCAATCTAGGCAACGTTTAAATTAAAGTAAGCGTTCGTGGGAACTAGAATGGCTGTATTATGTACTATTGATGATCTTGCATACGGTGAGTGTGATTTTAAGGTGTATTTCGAAGAGGTAATCAAACCCAATTCAATTCACGTTTAGAGTAACATGTTTACAACTGCAATGAATAAAATAAATGTGATTTTATTCAGCTCACAGAACTACAACAGAAACAACGGAAACAACTGTTAACAATATAGTATAAAACGTATAAACAACATAAATGGCACGTGCAGTTAACCTTGGATTGAAGTAATGTATACGTATACTTATTTTATAAACATTCCAACACATTGTACGAACAATACAGAATTGGCTGTGTGCGAACACATCTGAGTAATTCACGATATTACGTGTTTTGTATATATATATATATATATATATATATATATATTATCAAAAACATTTTATCTGCACAAACCGCATGTGATATAATTAAAGTCGGCTGGTTATCTATGGAAATGCAAATGACAACTGTTCCGATTTCTTTAGTGCTTAGTAAAAAGGACTCGAATTACGGTCAATGTCAACCATTTCACAGTAATCACAAGATGACATAGCTAACAATGGCAGACTGATCTTATTTAAATGTATGTTGCTATTTGGAACAGCCCAACAAAGGAATCAACACCGTCGCCGTTCACAAATATAAAACGTGTTTACTAGATACATGGATGTTTTGTTCATGTGTCAATTCCTTCCGGACGTAACGTACTATCATCACACCGGTGTAATATGATGGTAGCCAGACCAATATCAAGCTGTGAGACGGTCTTGGATGAACAGGCCTACTCTCTATTGGGTTTCGTGTTTCCTACTCACTCGCGGCAGAATACAGTGGAATCAGACGCGACTGAGTGCGCTACTGTTGTACGCGAAGCATTGATCAGTACACTCACTGACATGTTAGTCGTTGCGCATGCGTCAGTTGTTGTCTTTTCTTTTTTCCCGGTCCTACGTTGGCACCTAATTTCACCCCCTCTAATGATTGTCATTATCCCCAATTGACAGACGAACAATATATTATCACCACCACTGTACGTGCAAATACGCAAGCTTACGATCTAATAGATGACTGAGAGAACCCGAGTTTGAACCGTGTGCGGCGGTGTCGAACCTTGGGCAAGTTCGTTTACTCTACATTGCTTCAGTTCACTCAGCTGTATGAATGAGTACCTGGCTATAGATAGTTGTGGATATATGTGTACGAATAGTCTTCGCGCATTAATTGCACCGTGGCTGAATGCTTCTCAGAGAAGTCGAGATGGTGTTCGATTCAACAGGTCTGCCAGGGAGTAAAGTGTAAAGCGCTTTGAGCAGTCCTGAGCACTGGGTATTGCGCTATATAATAACTTACCTTACTTTTTTTTATTGCCATCCCCATGTCTTAGACCGTTAAATTATTTTGTCTAACAACAGCACAGACGTTCAAAACAAGATGGCGGAGGTGTAAACAATAATTAAAGCGCGCGTAACCATATCATCCCCAACACAACTTAATCAACCAGCGCATATGCATAAACAAAGTACAAAATGCAAAACGAAAACCAAAATTCCTCGGTGGAATATGCGAACGCGCAGTCACGTGGTGTAAAACATCCGTTGCTTATAACAAATGCAACACCTGGTACCATAAACCATGCCTATGTATGTCAACTATAGTCTTCCTTGGGCTAAAACCCGAAACCCCATGACAATGCGACAGATGCGGGATTCCCAACTTCACGGATTCAACTCTTTTTTACCACCCAGATGTGTCGTTATTTAATAGATACAGGGCCCTGTCTGAACCCGACCAACTCCACGATCACCCTGGCAGCCCTCTCCGCACCTCACCAACCAAAGCACCTCACCAAACAAACTCACCCAAAACACCACCTACTATCAAAACACACCAAGAACCTTAGTAGCCAACACAAATTTTTTAAATGGCACATCCTAACACTCACCACAAAATCTACCTCCCCAGACATTATAGTAGCAACAGAAACCCAGCTCACAAGCACAACAACAGACCCCGAATTCCTCCCACCTGGCTATCACACAATATCTAGAACAGACAGAGATGAGAACATTAGCGATTGGTACGGTGGAAACCTCATTGCAATTATAGACGATATTGTAGCAGAAGACATCCCTATAGCAAACGAAAACCACACCGGAAACAAAATATCAGAAAGCAAAATCAAAATGCCACATAACCAACCACCAGTAATTGTTGTCGGCGTCTATTGGCCCCCTGACAGGGACGTTACTATGGCTACACACGTAAGAGAGACCATTGCCTCGCTCATGCAATAAAACCCCAGAGCTTTAACTTGCCCGACATTGACTGGCTAACTGACTCCACCAAACCAGCCCCTTACAAAGTTCGGTATTCCAAACCCCACAATGAGCTCATTCTAAATATGAAAGTTGACCTAGGTCTGGACCAAATAGTCCATGTAAACACTCGAGAGAAAAACTGTTAGGACCTAATTTTCACAAACAGACCATCCCTTGTAAATCGAATTTAGGACATAGTCGGCGTGAGTGACCATGCAGCAATCCGTCTTGAGGCTACAGCTAGTGTCACACGCACCAAACCAGCCAGGAGAAAGGTCTTCCTCTAGTCCATGGCAAACATCACAGAAATAAAGGCAGAACCCGCCAAACTACCATCATCAATCTTTGAAAAATTCTAAGCAGAATCGCCAATGGAAGAGATATGGCAGTCTCTCAAAACTGAAATCCCTTACAACGAGGAATGTTCCAAGTAAATTGACCCCAACTAGACGCAACCAGCCATAGGTAAACGCACACATCAAGCGTCTAGCAAAACGTAAGCAGCGAGCATACACTCAAGCCAAACAAACCCAGAAAGGGGAAAGGTACCGCAGCTTGGAAAACGAACTAAGCGTACTTGTAGATAAATACACGACCGCTATGTCAATGGCCTAATCACAGATGGAGGTTCCAGTGCTAACAACAAACTCTGGACTTATCAAATCAAAGCGCAGTGACAATGTTCGAGTCTCCCCCGAAGAGAGACGATCAAACACACAGTGACAATAAAATCCAAGCCGAGATAGTAAATGACCAGTTCTCATCAGTATTCACAAAAGAACCAGAAGGACCCCACCCAGTCTAGGCCCCAGCCCATATCCCACACTACCAGACATCAGCTTAACCGTCAAAGGAGTAAACAAGCTCCTCTCTGGATTAAACCCACATAAACAACCCCATCTGATTGGCTTAAAGCAAATGTAGTACCAGCGTTCAAAAAGGGCGACAGAGGGAAAGCTGAATACTACCGCTTCATCTCCTTAACTTCTGTCTTATACAAACTCCTTGAACACATACTCCGCTCCCACATCATGACACGTTCTGATAACCACAATATCCTCACAGATGCCCAGCATGGCTTTAGGAAGAAGCGATCCACAGAGACACAGCTTTTGGGAACCTTACATGATCGAGCACACACACTCGAGGAGGGAGGACAAATGGATTGCATACTCCTTGATTTCAGCAAGGCGTTCGACAAAGTGCCACATCGTAGACTCATACTAAAACTAAAATACTACCGGGTCCGGGGCAATATCCTATAATGGATCGAATCATTCCTATATAACCGGACACATAGTTATAGTGAATGGAAGCTCTTCCAAAGAGACCCCCGTCCTATCAGGCGTCCCACAAGGCACTGTGTTCGGACGGCTGCTGTTTCTTGTTTACATCAACGATATGCCAAACTGCGTGACATCAAACTGTATGCAGATGACAGCCTACTGTATCGCAGAATCAGCAGAGTGGAAGACTCAGTGCACCTGCAGGAGGACCTCAATAGGATCTAGAATCAGCAGAATGGAAGACTCAGTGCACCTGCAGGAGGACCTCAATAGGATCCAGAATCAGCAGAGTGGAAGACTCAGTGCGCCTGCAGGAGGACCTCAATAGGATCCAGAATCAGCAGCGTGGAAGACTCAGTGCGCCTGCAGGAGGACCTCAATAGGATCCAGAATCAGCAGCGAGGAAGACTCAGTGCGCCTGCAGGAGGACCTCAATAGGATCCAGAATCAGCAGCGAGGAAGACTCAGTGCGCCTGCAGGAGGACCTCAATAGGATCCAGAATCAGCAGAGTGGAAGACTCAGTGCACCTGCAGGAGGACCTCAATAGGATCCAGAATCAACAGCGTGGAAGACTCAGTGCGCCTGCAGGAGGACCTCAATAGGATCCAGAATCAGCAGAATGGAAGACTCAGTGCACCTGCAGGAGGACCACAATATGATCCAGAATCAGCAGCGTGGAAGACTCAGTGCGCCTGCATGAGGACCTCAATGGGATCCAGAATCAGCAGCGTGGAAGACTCAGTGCGCCTGCAGGAGGACCTCAATAGGATCCAGAATCAGCAGCGAGGAAGACTCAGTGCGCCTGCAGGAGGACCTCAATAGGATCCAGAATCAGCAGCGTGGAAGACTCAGTGCGCCTGCAGGAGGACCTCAATATGATCCAGAATCAGCAGCGTGGAAGATTCAGTGCGCCTGCAGGAGGACCTCAATAGGATCCAGAATCAGCAGCGAGGAAGACTCAGTGCGCCTGCAGGAGGACCTCAATAGGATCCAGAATCAGCAGCGAGGAAGACTCAGTGCGCCTGCAGGAGGACCTCAATAGGATCCAGAATCAGCAGAGTGGAAGACTCAGTGCACCTGTAGGAGGACCTCAATATGATCCAGAATCAGCAGCATGGAAGACTCAGTGCGCCTGCAGGAGGACCTCAATAGGATCCAGAATCAGCAGCGAGGAAGACTCAGTGCGCCTGCAGGAGGACCTCAATAGGATCCAGAATCAGCAGAGTGGAAGACTCAGTGCGCCTGCAGGAGGAACTCAATAGGATCCAGAATCAGCAGCGAGGAAGACTCAGTGCGCCTGCAGGAGGACCTCAATAGGATCCAGAATCAGCAGCGTGGAAGACTCAGTGCGCCTGCAGGAGGACCTCAATAGGATCCAGAATCAGCAGAGTGGAAGACTCAGTGCACCTGCAGGAGGACCTCAGTAGGATCCACAATCAGCAGCGTGGAAGACTCAGTGCGCCTGCAGGAGGACCTCAATAGGATCCAGAATCAGCAGAGTGGAAGACTCAGTGCGCCTGCAGGAGGAACTCAATAGGATCCAGAATCAGCAGAGTGGAATACTCAGTGCGCCTGCAGGAGGACCTCAACAGGATCCAGAATCAGCAGCGTGGAAGACTCAGTGCGCCTGCAGGAGGACCTCAATAGGATCCAGAATCAGCAGCGTGGAAGACTCAGTGCGCCTGCAGGAGGACCTCAATAGGATCCAGAATCAGCAGCGTGGAAGACTCAGTGCGCCTGCAGGAGGACCTCATAGGATCCAGAATCAGCAGAGTGGAAGACTCAGTGCACCTGCAGGAGGACCACAATAAGATCCAGAATCAGCAGCGTGGAAGACTCAGTGCGCCTGCAGGAGGACCTCAATAGTATCCAGAATCAGCAGCGAGGAAGACTCAGTGCGCCTGCAGGAGGACCTCAATAGGATCCAGAATCAGCAGCGTGGAAGACTCAGTGCGCCTGCAGGAGGACCTCAATAGGATCCAGAAACAGCAGCGTGGAAGACTCAGTGCGCCTGCAGGAGGACCTCAATAGGATCCAGAATCAGCAGCGAGGAAGACTCAGTGCGCCTGCAGGAGGACCTCAATAGGATCCAGAATCAGCAGCGAGGAAGACTCAGTGCGCCTGCAGGAGGACCTCAATAGGATCCAGAATCAGCAGAGTGGAAGACTCAGTGCACCTGCAGGAGGACCTCAATAGGATCCAGAATCAGCAGAGTGGAAGACTCAGTGCGCCTGCAGGAGGAACTCAATAGGATCCAGAATCAGCAGCGAGGAAGACTCAGTGCGCCTGCAGGAGGACCTCAATAGGATCCAGAATCAGCAGCGTGGAAGACTCAGTGCGCCTGCAGGAGGACCTCAATAGGATCCAGAATCAGCAGAGTGGAAGACTCAGTGCACCTGCAGGAGGACCTCAGTAGGATCCACAATCAGCAGCGTGGAAGACTCAGTGCGCCTGCAGGAGGACCTCAATAGGATCCAGAATCAGCAGAGTGGAAGACTCAGTGCGCCTGCAGGAGGACCTCAATAGGATCCAGAATCAGCAGAGTGGAATACTCAGTGCGCCTGCAGGAGGACCTCAACAGGATCCAGAATCAGCAGCGTGGAAGACTCAGTGCGCCTGCAGGAGGACCTCAATAGGATCCAGAATCAGCAGCGTGGAAGACTCAGTGCGCCTGCAGGAGGACCTCAATAGGATCCAGAATCAGCAAAGTGGAAGACTCAGTGCATCTGCAGGAGGACCTCAATAGGATCCAGAATCAGCAGCGTGGAAGACTCAGTGCGCCTGCAGGAGGACCTCAATAGGATCCAGAATCAGCAGAGTGGAAGACTCAGTGCACCTGCAGGAGGACCACAATAAGATCCAGAATCAGCAGCGTGGAAGACTCAGTGCGCCTGCAGGAGGACCTCAATAGTATCCAGAATCAGCAGCGAGGAAGACTCAGTGCGCCTGCAGGAGGACCTCAATAGGATCCAGAATCAGCAGCGTGGAAGACTCAGTGCGCCTGCAGGAGGACCTCAATAGGATCCAGAAACAGCAGCGTGGAAGACTCAGTGCGCCTGC
Organism: Escarpia spicata; assembly: GCA_963995525.1. Lineage (NCBI taxonomy): Eukaryota > Metazoa > Annelida > Polychaeta > Sabellida > Siboglinidae > Escarpia > Escarpia spicata. The sequence continues at coordinate 7,458,320 of OZ023206.1, read as the reverse complement.
AGGAGGACCTCAATAGGATCCAGAATCAGCAGCGAGGAAGACTCAGTGCGCCTGCAGGAGGACCTCAATAGTATCCAGAATCAGCAGCGAGGAAGACTCAGTGCGCCTGCAGGAGGACCTCAATAGGATCCAGAATCAGCAGCGTGGAAGACTCAGTGCGCCTGCAGGAGGACCTCAATAGGATCCAGAAACAGCAGCGTGGAAGACTCAGTGCGCCTGCAGGAGGACCTCAATAGGATCCAGAATCAGCAGCGAGGAAGACTCAGTGCGCCTGCAGGAGGACCTCAATAGGATCCAGAATCAGCAGCGAGGAAGACTCAGTGCGCCTGCAGGAGGACCTCAATAGGATCCAGAATCAGCAGAGTGGAAGACTCAGTGCACCTGCAGGAGGACCTCAATAGGATCCAGAATCAGCAGAGTGGAAGACTCAGTGCGCCTGCAGGAGGAACTCAATAGGATCCAGAATCAGCAGCGAGGAAGACTCAGTGCGCCTGCAGGAGGACCTCAATAGGATCCAGAATCAGCAGCGTGGAAGACTCAGTGCGCCTGCAGGAGGACCTCAATAGGATCCAGAATCAGCAGAGTGGAAGACTCAGTGCACCTGCAGGAGGACCTCAGTAGGATCCACAATCAGCAGCGTGGAAGACTCAGTGCGCCTGCAGGAGGACCTCAATAGGATCCAGAATCAGCAGAGTGGAAGACTCAGTGCGCCTGCAGGAGGACCTCAATAGGATCCAGAATCAGCAGAGTGGAATACTCAGTGCGCCTGCAGGAGGACCTCAACAGGATCCAGAAACAGCAGCGTGGAAGACTCAGTGCGCCTGCAGGAGGACCTCAATAGGATCCAGAATCAGCAGCGTGGAAGACTCAGTGCGCCTGCAGGAGGACCTCAATAGGATCCAGAATCAGCAAAGTGGAAGACTCAGTGCATCTGCAGGAGGACCTCAATAGGATCCAGAATCAGCAGCGTGGAAGACTCAGTGCGCCTGCAGGAGGACCTCAATAGGATCCAGAATCAGCAGAGTGGAAGACTCAGTGCACCTGCAGGAGGACCACAATAAGATCCAGAATCAGCAGCGTGGAAGACTCAGTGCGCCTGCAGGAGGACCTCAATAGTATCCAGAATCAGCAGCGAGGAAGACTCAGTGCGCCTGCAGGAGGACCTCAATAGGATCCAGAATCAGCAGCGTGGAAGACTCAGTGCGCCTGCAGGAGGACCTCAATAGGATCCAGAAACAGCAGCGTGGAAGACTCAGTGCGCCTGCAGGAGGACCTCAATAGGATCCAGAATCAGCAGCGAGGAAGACTCAGTGCGCCTGCAGGAGGACCTCAATAGGATCCAGAATCAGCAGCGAGGAAGACTCAGTGCGCCTGCAGGAGGACCTCAATAGGATCCAGAATCAGCAGAGTGGAAGACTCAGTGCACCTGCAGGAGGACCTCAATAGGATCCAGTATCAGCAGCATGGAAGACTCAGTGCGCCTGCAGGAGGACCTCAATAGGATCCAGAATCAGCAGCGAGGAAGACTCAGTGCACCTGCAGGAGGACCTCAATAGGATCCAGTATCAGCAGCATGGAAGACTCAGTGCGTCTGCAGGAGGACCTCAATAGGATCCAGAATCAGCAGCGAGGAAAACTCAGTGCGCCTGCAGGAGGACCTCAATAGGATCCAGAATCAGCAGAGTGGAAGACTCAGTGCACCTGCAGGAGGACCTCAATAGGATCCAGAATCAGCAGCGTGGAAGACTCAGTGCGCCTGCAGGAGGACCTCAATAGGATCCAGAATCAGCAGAGTGGAAGACTCAGTGCGCCTGCAGGAGGACCTCAATAGGATCCAGAATTAGCAGCGTGGAAGACTCAGTGCGCCTGCAGGAGGACCTCAATAGGATCCAGAATCAGCAGCGTGGAAGACTCAGTGCGCCTGCAGGAGGACCTCAATAGGCTCCAGAATCAGCAGCGTGGAAGACTCAGTGCGCCTGCAGGAGGACCTCAATAGAATCCAGAATCAGCAGCGTGGAAGACTCAGTGCACCTGCAGGAGGACCTCAATAGGATCCAGAATCAGCAGCGTGGAAGACTCAGTGCGCCTGCAGCAGGACCTCAATAGGATCCAGAATCAGCAGAGTGGAAGACTCAGTGCACCTGCAGGAGGACCTCAATAGGATCCAGAATCAGCAGCGTGGAAGACTCAGTGCGCCTGCAGGAGGACCTCAATAGGATCCAGAATCAGCAGCGTGGAAGACTCAGTGCGCCTGCAGGAGGACCTCAATAGGCTCCAGGAATGGGAGAAGACCTGGCTCATGAGCTCTATCAGACAAATGTGAAATCTTAAGAATCACCAACAAAACTAACCCCTTTCTCTCAGAATATTCATTCATGACCACACATTATCCTTAGCCATAGACCACATCCCCAAATCATAATAGCATAAAGCTAGGCAACTGGCAGCATCTACATGCAGAAGAACACTTACAAAACACAGCAAAGTACCTAGGCGTCAACATCAATAGCAAACTGTCCTGGAACCACCATGTTACATTCCTTAACCGAAACACCAGCAACTGCCCCAGACCAGTTAAATCTTACTGCTATCAAACATACGTCAGACCAACAGTAGAGTATGCTTCTGCCGTTTGGGACCCTGCCACCAAGCGAAACATCGACAAACTGGAGATGGTACAGAGGCGTGCTGCCAGGTACGTTTATGGTGACTGGCGGCGCCGCAGCAGCCCAACCTCCACGCTCCACCAATGGCACTCCTTGGAACAGCGCATATGTATGGCGGGGCTCAACATGATGTATAAATTTCAAAACGACCTCGTCGACATCCCTGCCAGCCTATACATAAAGCAAATCATTTAAATAACCAAGCAGAGTCACTCAACGATACGCCATTTTGATTTTGAACTGGTAGCGTATACAATATAATTACGTCACACCTGAATAACAGAGGGCGCTGCGTGAGTGACTATGCTTGGATATTTAAATGCTTTGCACAAAGCCAGCACGTACCAACTGCGCCACAGAACTCTTAGCTGAGGGGCGCAGAGGGCATCCGTTCCAATTAACGTTCCCTAACACAGGCTTTCCAACATTCATTTTTTATAGCCAAAATAGTACCCTGGAATAATCTAACCGCCCAATCAGTTCAATCTCCCTCTCTAGATGCTTTCAAGCAGTGCCTTGCCGACACTGCCGCAAAGAAAGTCTAACTAAGAGTGACCCCTGTTTGTTTTTAATTTGCACTTGCACATGATTTAATAAATACACACAACCAACACTGCACACCTGGTTCACGCAACAAACCCCACACCATCCACGAAGTCGTAATGACGGTTGTGGATTATTGGGAGAAGAAGAAGAAGAAGAGGGAGAACTCGAGAAAGTGACGTAACGAACAGTCAGGGGTGTCGTGAAATTAAAGTTAAATGTCCAACATACAGACGTGTTGAACGCACCATCCTGAGATCACGTGACATGTTTTCGTAGTTGCCTGTTAGTGCCGTCTTGCGGCTTTCTGTATAGACTTGGCGCCGCTGCTGCCGCAAGATGGCAACACCAGTGAATAAATAGTCAAATCGCCCATTCGCAGCGTCTCATTTACAAACCCCCCGTCGATGACGTCATGGTCGACGAACGAGAAACTTCCGGCGAGGTCGGCGCAGGGTACACTCCGGGTCATATAGCGGGGAAACCCGATGCCGACGCGGTGACTGTGTTCCCTCGACGTGCATCGACTGAGGTCACGGAACATCGTCCGTAGAACAACTCCCGTGTCGCACGGGGCAGGAACCCGCAGCCCGGACAGTGGGCGACGGGACAGCGGGAAGACGAACCGACGGGCGAACTCAAAGCGAGGCCGCAACCATGAATTCTGGCTCCACACGTGCGTCGCGTTCTCGACGAAGAAGATGACGTCGATGAAGGGCCACCGATACTGGCCCCTGGGAATGACGTCATCTGAAGCGTCTACGGCGAAGAATTTCCACAGGTCGTCGGCGGGATATTGGTGGATTCTGTACTTGGGCGATAGAGTCTGGACGGCCTGTCGGAGAGATGACGGTGACTGTGTAATATCAAACATCTCAAAATCGGTATATATCGTCACAGTAGTACGTGCTGTGCTATTACTTTCTTATAAAGCGCGATATCGAGTTCTTAGAACTGCTCAAAGCGTTGTTTTACACTTTACTCCCTGGCAGACACGTACAATTGAACACAATTCGAACACTAGAGTTACTGAGCCAGATTATCCATTCACATATATCCACACTATCTATAATCAGGTATAAATTATTCCTAAACAATGTCTAACAAAAAGACTTAATTGGCAAGAACACATAAATGTGTGCAAAAATAAACAAACCAGTGCTTTATATACAATTAATTAAGTTAACTGTTTTCTTCCCATTTCTGCCCTTAAATAAATTTATTATACTTTAGTTTACCCATACTTGACAAACGGGATTATCTTGAGGGGATCCACATACAAAATTCTTTTCACAAAATTATTTAATATTAAAAAAGTTAGTTCCATCCTTGAAAGAAATTACTGGGAACACTCCCACCCCTCTTAACGTGCCTACATTTTATAAAATTGCAAGATATATATGAAACTGAAGTTGGAAAATGTATGTGTAATTATGTTCTCTGGAGTCTACCACGTGCTTTATCCGATATGTTTACATCTACCCCTGACATACACACTCACGGATCTAGACAAACTTCACTATACGTTCTTTCACCACTTCTACTGTACGATGGAACTAGACAAACTTCACAATACGTTCTTTCACCACTTCTACTGTACGGTGGAACTAGACTAACTTCACAATACGTTCTTTCACCACTTCTACTGTACGATGGAACTAGACAAACTTCACAATACGTTCTTTCACCACTTCTACTGTACGATGGAACTAGACAAACTTCACAATACGTTCTTTCACCACTTCTACTGTACGATGGAACTAGACAAACTTCACAATACGTTCTTTCACCACTTATACTGTACGATGGAACTAGACAAACTTCACAATACGTTCTTTCACCACTTCTACTGTACGATGGAACTAGACAAACTTCACAATACGTTCTTTCACCACTTCTACTGTACGATGGAACTAGACAAACTTCACAATACGTTCTTTCACCACTTCTACTGTACGATGGAACTAGACAAACTTCACAATACGTTCTTTCACCACTTCTACTGTACGATGGAACTAGACAAACTTCACAATACGTTCTTTCACCACTTCTACTGTACGATGGAACTAGACAAACTTCACAATACGTTCTTTCACCACTTCTACTGTACGATGGAACTAGACAAACTTCACAATACGTTCTTTCACCACTTCTACTGTACGATGGAACTAGACAAACTTCACAATACGTTCTTTCACCACTTCTACTGTACGATGGAACTAGACAAACTTCACAATACGTTCTTTCACCACTTCTACTGTACGATGGAACTAGACAAACTTCACAATACGTTCTTTCACCACTTCTACTGTACGATGGAACTAGACAAACTTCACAATACGTTCTTTCACCACTTCTACTGTACGATGGAACTAGACAAACTTCACAATACGTTCTTTCACCACTTCTACTGTACGATGGAACTAGACAAACTTCACAATACGTTCTTTCACCACTTCTACGGTAAGGTCTTCAGACAGTTTGTTATGTAAAGGTCCGTTGATCTGAAATATAATTCCAACTATCACTCAAGACAAAAACAACCTAAAAAGTTAGTTTTGTAATAGCAATTGTTGTAAACAGGTATGAAGAGTAGAACCTTAATTCATCACGAAACACCTATTCACATGTGTAATCATATTCTAGTCATTGGTAGTTGTTGGTATCACCAAACGTTTGCTAACAATGTAGTTGAATATTTATTATTTAATATTGTTGTTGTTACATTTTACATATCTGGTCTATTATAGAAACTTTATCAACATGCTGCACGTGAAATTATTATTACATTGTTTATACAGCTATTTGTGGGGTTGACAGCGACCAGTTCACTTAATAAGTACTTATTTTATATTATTATTATTATTATTATTATTATTATTTAAACCAACTGGTTACAGCCTTAATTGGTTCACCTGTCAGCCTGGAATCGTATATTATATCACCGGTTGTTATGCTTATTTGATTATGTATGCATGTATGATTTATACGATTCCAAAAATAAACTATCTATCTATCTAAACTCAATCTAAATCACCCAGGCGTGACGAGGTAGAAGGCCAAGAAATACACTGCGGTTTTTATACGGGTGGTGTCTCACCGCTTCGAACTTGTAGCTGAAACTGAACCACGGCAAGGTGTGAAACAAGTTAAATTTGCAGGCTGCACGTCAAGTGTTGCGATATGTTCGGAACACGGACTTATTACTGAAGCTGTCGATTTCTGCACTGTGCATGTTATTGTTACTCGTTGGCTCTATATGTAAGCACATTTAATTGATCTTGATCAATAATTTACCTCGCCGGTTAACACATTAAGGAACAGACCGTATAATTTCCATGTTAATCTACTCTAGCACGCACACGCACGCGCACGAACACACACGCACTCACGTACATACACACGAGCGCACGTACCTTCTTGAGCTGTCCGCGCTGTGAGTTGTTGCACATGATGTCGACGTCATCGTCCCACGGAATCATGTCGTGATGGCGGTACGAACCCAGCAGTGTCCCGTACATGATGAAACACTGCAACGACACGAACCAACACGATTAGTTATTTATATTATCATCAATAATGTCCCCCGCCGACGGACACGTCATTCTCGTGTTAATTGATGTTGTTGTCTGCCAAATGTGTGTCGCAAAAACGGGAACAATTACAGGTGATATATTTAGCCTCCCCTCCAACACTTCGGGAAGGTTGTTGCAGTTGTAGGGTTTATTGAGCGTCAGCAAGCCTTTCAATATGCATCACCTTCGGACGCGTATGAACAGGTCCAGTGAAATGCCGCGACGACTTTGGGCCGTATGCATAAAGCTAATTTAGTTAGACCTGGTTTCTGGTAAACCTATGGTTTAGTAAAACCGGCGTTTAACAAAACCGTCGGTTTAAACTGTGTCTATTGCACAAAGGTGGTTTAGCCGTGGTCTTACAAAACCACCGGTCTCACAATTATTTTCACATACGTGTGGGACCTGCGCATGTGCGCTGTTAGATTTTGAGGCTTCCGTCGGTGTGTTGTTTATGCGAATTTGTTCCAAAAGTGTGGAAACTGGCCAGCAAGGCAAAACGCGCTCCAAATTGTCAAGGCCTGTGTATAGAAATGGATCAGATTGAAAGATTTCGATACGTCAGACATATTCTTGCGGCTAACCGGTCAACGGCGTAACCAACGTCGCCGTGAAAGAGTGTTTCGTGATCGGATGAATCCTTCTAATTGGTTTACTGACGAGGGTGACTTCATTAAAATATTTCGATTTACCAAATCCACTGTACGATACGTTATAGAACTAGTAGCCCTGACACTGAGCCACTGTACGACACTTTATAGAACTAGTAGCCCCTGACACTGAGCCACTGTACGAGACGTTATAGAACTAGTAGCCCCTGACACTGAGCCACTGTACGATACGTTATAGAACTAGTAGCCCTGACACTGAGCCACTGTACGATACTTTATAGAACTAGTAGCCCCTGACACTGAGCCACTGTACGAGACGTTATAGAACTAGTAGCCCCTGACACTGAGCCACTGTACGATACGTTATAGAACTAGTAGCCCATGACACTGAGCCACTGCACGATACGTTATATAACTAGTAGCCCCTAACACTGAGCCACCCACTGAAAGGAATCGTGCTATTCCAGCATTTTTGCAGGTGCTCATAGCCCGTGAATTTTATGCCAGTGGAACATTCCAGATAACAGTCGGGGACGTAATTCACGTAGACCAGTCAACTGTGTTCAGGATCGTTAACAGGGATTCCATCGCCCTGGCCCGGAGAAAGCACATGTTTATACGGTTCCCTCGAGAGCGGGAAATGCAGCAAGTGAGAGAGGGTTTTTACCAGACCGCCAACTTCCCGTCAAGTGGTGGCAGCAATTGACTGCACGCGTATTGCGATTAGTAATCCAGACGGGGAAGACTCACAGCGCTTCATCAACAGAAAGGGGTGGCACTCACTGAATTGTCAATTTACATGTGATGCCAACATGGACATATCCAGTGTGGTAGCCTGCTGGCCCGGAAGTGCCCGTGTTTCCAGAATATTTAATGAATCGCACTTGAAAGCGAGCTTTGAAACAGGGGAAAACCAAGTTCTGCTACTAGGCGAAGGTGGGTACGCTGCGCTACCGTACTTGATAACCCCATTGAACAGGCCACAAACCGAGCCAGAACGAGCATACAATCTTGCACATGCACGACCTCGTGGGGTCATAGAAAGGGCCTTTTGGGTTATGAAGAGGAGATTGATATGCCTCATTTTTTGAACTACGGTTGAACCTGACTACTGCGTTCGCTGTAATTGCTGTATTACACAACATTGACAGACAACGCCATGATTCTGACGTGGGAGAAGACCTTGATGAGGACAACGATGAGGTTGAATGTCATGTTCCGGAGGCGCAGAATTTTGGTCGTGGTATCTATGCGCGCTATCGCATGATTGAACATTTTGCCCACTTTCTTTGATTAATTTGCAGTTGAACAGTTTTCAGACATGTGCAGTCCACTTTGTGCATGTATTGTGTTTCTGCATGTGAAACCCATTAACAATTGTTTTGAAGTAGGCCCTACTTAAAATGCAACAGTTGTTGTGTTGTTTCTTGCCAATAACCGTTTCGTTACACCATTTGAGCAGGCATTATGTTTGTAAACAACAATTTGTGGGCGCATTGTCGATTTAAAAACAATTCGACAGAATGGCTGTACATACAACTGTGGCAACTGTTTTGTTTGTTCTTGCCATAATGGGCAAACTAATCAGGTCACTCAGCGTTGTTATTTCTACTGTAATTTAACTTTCAACAATTGTATTGGACATTCTATTTGTTGTTGGTTTTATTTTGATATTCGTATTGAAAATAAAGTTAATTTTTATTGAAAATAAACTGCCCCATTCTGTGTTCCACTATGTGGCATTTACATAATTATGTGCATACTACAATAGGAGCTTGTCCATATAAATGTACGATACAGTGTGGCTTGAAGCTTTTTATGAAAGATATATATCCTTACAGTTTCCAAAAGTGCTTGACAGTGCCTTTCTGAGAGTTAAACCACCCTTAAACTACCCCCCCGAACAGGTTTAAATTTTGGTGGTTTAAACCGATGGTTTAGACCACGGTTTAGCTTAAACCAGCTTTGTGCAATTTACACAAATTTACACCACTGGTCTAAATCCTCGTTTAGAGATAAACTACTTTGATGCATACGGTCATTTGTGTGTGCATGCATGCGTGCGTGTATGTGAGTGTGTTAATGTTTTCTCAGTCACTGAAATGCAGCGCGTGCACAGAAATACACGTACACACACTAACATGGAAACGTCAATAACATCAACATCAAGAACGAAAAAGCAACGAACCCTACTAAACTACCAACATATCACAAGCTACACTTTTGATGACTATGTTATAACTAAAGTAAATTTTTTTGCAAAGCCAGTAAATTAAACTCGTACACCATAAAAATACTAAACCCACGAAGTGGATTATAGCCTCGAATACCGCTCCTAGCAACGACAACGGCAACGCTACGTTTCCGTGAAGCATAACATTTTAATAAAGTATATGTATATAAAGTGTATACTATAGTCTGTCAGTAACTAACCAGAAACCAACAACTTACACATTACAATAAACTGTTTACTAACAGGTTTTTCACCAAGACGCCCTTTGCCCAGTACCGCCCTTGGGCCCTACCAGGGCGAAGACCTGCAATTTCCATTGCACTGCACTAAGCCTTCTTGAACACATCATACATAGTCACATTATGAAACACCTGGAACAGCACCACATTCTAACTGACCACCAACATGCCTTCCGTGCCAAAAGATCAACTGAAACACAATTAATTCAAACAATCCACGACATAAGCAAATCCCTTGATGAAAAGAAATCTGCAGACATGGCCATCCTTGACTTCACCAAAGCATTCGATAGCCTTCCACATATAAGACTAATCCATAAACTCAAATACTATGGCATCACAGGCCCAATATCGTCATGGATAAATAGCTTCCTTATAGGAAGGACTCAACAGGTTGTTATAAATGGATCCAAGTCAACATCCACTCAAGTCATTTCTGGGGTACCACAGGGCACAGTACTGGGGCCCCTGCTTTTCCTACTTTACATAAATGACCTGCCAGACAACCTTTCCTCAACTGTTCGCCTTTTTGCAGACGACTGCCTATTATATTCACCGATTAAAACTGACTAAGACACATCTGCCCTTCAAAACGATCTGCTCAAATTTGAGAAATGGCAACATACCTGGCTTATGAAATTCAACCCCACTAAATGTTATACAATGACCATAGCCTCAAGAAAACCGACACCAAATATCTACACCTTCTGCGGACAACAATTTAAATCTGTTGAATCATACTGTTATCTTGGCATATATATATATATATATATATATATATATATATATATATATATATATATATAATACATTAAATTGGACAATACAATGCAACTCAGTCACAAAAAAGCACAACAGACATTAAGAATTATTAGAAGAAATTTAAATAAATGCCCAATCCAAATCAAGTCCATAGCCTACACAACCCTTGTCCACCCTATACTTGAATACGCGTCAGCATCATGGGATCCACATTGCCTAAGAAACATCAAACTCATAGAAAGAACTCAGAGACAAGCCGCCAGATTCTAGAGAGCCAGGAACGGTAACACAACTCCTTAAAGACCTCCAGTGGGACACCCTCCAATCAAGAATAAAAACCAAAGACTTAGCATATTATATAAAATGGAACATAACCTCATAGATATCCCACTAGATCAATGCATCAAACGCAACACCAGATGCTCACGTAAACATAATAAACAGTTAGTACAAATCTGGCACTAGACAAACATATTTGGAAACAACTTTTTCCCAGTCACAATAAAAGAGTGGAATTCTCTACCTCCAAGCATTGTATCAAGTACATCATTGAACTCGTCCCAGATTAGTCTAGCCCAAAATATAAAACATTAATACATAAGAGCCACCATGCGCACTGGCGTGATGTGTCCACAGGACATTTTGCCAGTCAGAATACAAATACAGATACAAAAAAAGCATGCACGCGCACAAACCAGTGAACCGGAACGTCCTACAATACCGTCACCCCGGCGGCTTCTGTGGCGACAAAGAACGCGTTCACCATATCTCTAAACACCCGCCGATCGTCCAGCAACATGACGCCGCGTCGAAATACATCCTCGTCCCGGTCGAAGGCATACGTGCACAGCCCGACAAACACGACGACGTTGACCAAGAACAGAACGACGTTGACGACGACGGACCACTTGGGTCTCAGCCTCGGCCACTGCATGATACGGCTGACTGATCTAACTGCTGGAGCCGCGAGTAACTCGCAGCCGGCTCGTGCGGTAAACTGCCGCGCTGTTATCGTCGAATCGGTTGAAATTGGGACGGTAGTTATTTATTGAAAATGACTTAGGATGCCGCGTAACTGACACGGGCTGAATGGGTGTTTCGGGCCAGCTTATTAAGCGTTGAGACGATTCAAAGGGGTGTGCAGGCTAGGAGGGGGAACAGGTTGCATAAGGCCAAACATTCATTTTGTGTACTACTCCACTCGGTACCCCCCTAATCCCCGGTGTATCTGCGTTATGAATATGTTCATGCAGCCCCTTCTCTGTTTGTATTGAATTTACACAAACTATTGCGTAGGTTGGTAATGGGCAATCCAATGTATTAACACAGGGATTGCCACTGTGCACGTATAGTATATTTGGGGAAGGGACAGGCATGACAGGTCAGCCTTCCATAAGCACGTACCCCCTTTTTCAGTCAGATTTTTGTATTGGGAGGAACTGTTTACACGTGTCAGTGTCAGTAGCCGTTTACACGTGTCAGTGTTCGTAGCCGTTTACACGTATCAGTGTCAGTAGCCGTTTACACGTGTCAGTGTCAGTAGCCGTTTACACGTGTCAGTGTCAGTAGCCGTTTACACGTGTCAGTGTTCGTAGCCGTTTACACGTGTCAGTGTCAGTAGCCGTTTACACGTGTCAGTGTTCGTAGCCGTTTAAACCTGTCAGTGCTAGTTGACACGGCAAACTTATCAAGCCTTGTTCATAGACAGCCCTTTAGTGGAGGTGGTGGCCACCACATGCGAACACATATATCAAGCTGTAATTACTGTAGCTAGTACTATAGAAAGGTGTGCAGTCTGCACATCAGGTATCTTTTCCCCTTGTGTTTTATATACTGTAAACATATGACAGTCGGTATGCTGTAATTTGATATAATAGCAATCAAGTGTTTTTTGGGAAATCACTAGCAAAACTGAAGAATTAGGATTATTATATATGTATACAAAATTGTCGTACATATCATGTGCGAAACATCAATCTGTAATCTGGATGTACCTGGCTGTGCACAAGATGTTACTATTGTATAAACTATCTGTGCACAGTGGCAATCCTTGTGTTAATAAATTGCATTGCCCATTATCAACCTACGCAATAGTTGGTGTAAATTCAATACAAACAGAGAAAGGGCTGGATGGACATATTCATAACACAGATATACCGGGGAATAGGGGGGGGGACCGAGTGGAGTAGTACACGAATCGTTCTGTCTCTACACTATTAATATATTTCAGCACAGACCGTTTTACGCATCATTCACCAGGTGGCGTGGTAGTTGTCATGGTGAATATCATCAAACAAAATAGTTCCTGTGTTAGCAGCAAAGATTAGCAATTGATTTTCACTTACCCCGGTAATGAAGGATATAAAAACATATAAAAAAGACGATAATAATATTGTACTGGCTTAGAGTAGAACTTCTTACCACATGGATTGTGCAGACTGTTATAGAAACACATCAGGTACAGTGTCAGGTTCTAATAACAATGATAGGTAAACCATAGGCAGATCCAGAGGGGCCATGGGGACATGTGCCCCCTACACCTTTGGAATTTAGTGTGCCCCCAGACATTTTGGAATGCGACCCCGTTTAGGTCATAATAAGCTTAAGTTACGGCGACGTGGCGGCGAAACATTTTCAACAGTTTCCAATGGCTGTCATAAAATGTATAATATAAACACACCACGCATACACGTGCGCATACAGACACGCACACACACACACACACACACACACACACACACACACACACACACACACACACACACACACACACACACACACACACACACACACACACACACACACACACACACACACTCACACACACTCACACACACACACTCACTCACACACTCACACACACACACTCACTTACTCACTCACACACACACACACACGCGCGCGCGCGCACGCACCATGAACATAACACCACTCCATTACACCCACTTTATGACGTGTTCAAAATTAATCGTGTGAAAAGGATGGCATTTTTGTTTACGTCATAGGCTGCGATGATAGAGAACACAGTTCACAACGTCGAATTATTAAAAATAATCAGGCTTGTGAAATGAATGTTTAATAGTGCCTTAGCATAGACTCATAGTCTATAATAAGTATTTCAGTATAGATATATATATAAGTCAAATGATTCGAACGACGTCGACCTTTTATACACGAGAAGATGTATTTGTTATTTTATTACTTATTTATGATTTATTAAATTTACTTTCTGGTTGAAATTACGAAGATATATGGCGTGAGACTCATGTTTTGCTTGTTGCCGTGCCCCAGGTCAGTTTGGCAGTCTTCTGTTCTTCTTCAATTGTTCGTCGCCAAGTTGTTTTTGGTCTGCCTCTTTTCATATTTCCTTCTGGCGTTTAGGTCAATGCTGTCTTTGTTGGAATGTCGCTGTTCATCCTGTAGACATGATCGTCCACCTCGTCTTTTTTTAGGGTGAGGCAGATATGTTGTTGATTTGTTGCTTGGTGGAGTCTTGTGTTGGAAATGGTATCGGACCAGTAACATTCATTATCTTCCTTAGGCATGTGTTGTGGAAGCTGGAGAGTCTATTGGTACCTTCCTGTGTCATGCGCCAGCACTCCGAACCATACAGGTGCACAGAGAGGACATTGCTCTTGTAGATTCTTCGTTTTGTTTTTCTGGAGTAAACTGTGGGTTTCCATAGTCGTTGTTGATTTGCAAATGCAGGCCTGGCTTTTCCTAATCGTGTTTTGATGTCTTCTTCTGCAACTTCTTGGAGACTGATGATGCTGCCCAGGTAGGTGAACTTGCATGATTGTTAAACATGATAGGTTGCTGTGTCAGTTTGCTGTTTGTCAATATTTTTGTCTTTTTGGCATTAATTGAAAGACCAATGGAACTGGCTTTTTGTTCTAGGTTACTTATTTTCTTTTGTACTTGATCTCGAGTGTGAGAAGGCAAAGCAAGATCATCTGCATAGATTAGATCTTCGAGTGAAGAGCAGAGGTTCCATCTGATGCCAGTCCGCTGTTGGTTGATCATGTTTGTGTAGTCCAATCGATTGCTAGGGTGAAAAGAAACAAGGACATGACACACCCTTGCCGGACACCGGATTGCACAGTTAATTTTATTGTTGATATTCCGGCACTGCAGGAGAAATTCCTGTAGAAGATCTGGATGACTTTCACTAGCTTTTCTGGAATTCCAAAGTGGCTCAGGATTTTCCAAAGGCTCTCCCTGTGCACATAGTCGAATTTTTTTTCTTCAAAATCTACAAAATTGACATATATGTTTCTCTGCCATTCGTTGTATTGTTATAGAGTGTTCCGTAAAGTGAAGATGTGTTCGGTTGTTCCTCTCACTTTTCTGAAGCCTGCTTGTTCTGGACGGAGAAGCTTGTCTACTGTTGTTACTCGTCGGAATGCTTGGATCGAAAACCATATTATTGATTATCAAACAAAAGTTTAGATTAATTAAAGTATGGATATAACTGAATAAAAATAACCTTTTCTAATACTTTTGATATAGTTTGTGATCATCTTTCTTAAATATTGGAAATATTTTTACAAACATTTTCAGTTTATCTGGAACAATTTCAGTATTTAATATTTGATTTATTAATTAGTCAATGACTTAATTGTTGCAGGTTCAATTATTTGTTTAGCAATTTTGAAGACATGCCATCGAATCCACAATTATGTTTTGTGAGTAGATTATGTATTATTTTCTTTACTGTTTCTTCGTCTACATTTTGAATTTTAAAAGCGGAGTTTATTTATTTGCTTAGATGGTAACTACAATCTTTGGTACCTTCATATTTTATATCATTTACAATAGTCTGAGCTATATTTGTAAAAAAATTGTTTGCAATAACTTGTTTTTGTTTTGTTATTTTTGTTACATTGTCATCGAAATAAGTTGGAAAACTTGTTTTATTTGTTTATTTAAGTGACATTTGTTTATAGTTTTCCAGGTATTTCGTATATCATTTCTAAAAAGAGAACAACGACATTCAAAATACATTTGCTAGCTGCCCGAATGTTTTTTCTTTAATATCGTGTTATACGTTTTTAGATTAATACGAGTAGTTTCTAGATTTGCTGAATTGGGATTTGTTATCTTGTTATCTTGTTTATCTCGATATCTAATTTATATTAACAAACCCTGAGTAATCCATGTTGATTTGTTATGTTTGTATTGATTAAATTTACTAATCTGCTTGGCATATGTTTATTTTAGCAGATGTAATTTCTCTATATAGATGATATCATAGGTAGAATTTAGGTCAAAGGTTGTAATTTTGTTTAATCTATCATAAATGTCATCTGATTTTATTTCATTCATAACAATTGTCTCTACATTTAATATAGTTCTAATGGTTAACGTCTTAGATAAATGACTACCCTTTACTCAAACTATCAACCCTATCAACCCTATAAATAATAATAGTAATATAAAAATGGCGTATACCGGCACATAATGATTGCACAGTCAACATACAAACTGACTTGACTTATATACCAACGTTACAATTGATACAACCTTATTAAGGGTCCAAGAAAAATAATGTTCTGCTTGTTTGATGCAACAAGCAAACGAGTAATAGCGATAGTTTACGTCTGTCTGCTCATAATTGTAAATTGACATACCGAATACAAATCGATATAACTGTAGCATTACGTTAAGCGCGCAGATGTTAGTCCGTACATTTACGCTGCTCAAGTGTAATGAAACATTAACATCACACATACCAAGTGTAAACAAAAGGTAATAACACATGACATATATCTGTACACAACCGTTACACAGTACCAATGCTTCAATTGGTTATCACTTCGTACCAAAACCAAAAGTTATATATAAACTATAGGTTTCATTGTGCAAATGTTCATCCGTAAATTAATCGAACTCAAATTGTACTGCTCGCATATAACAGAACGAGATTAATATTACCCTTTCCTTGTGCAACAAATGCAAATAAAAAATCGATGCACTTTTCTCAACGCTTCCATTTCAACTTACATTTGTAGTCAGTGTGTACACCATGACCAGTGGCAAATGGCAATTATGTGTACCGTCGCAGAGCCATGCACTGACGCGCACGAATTCACATTCACGCACAGAATTACCGCAGCGTGTAACACCTACCTCTGTCACCTAGCAACATTGAAAAACAAAAAACTGAAAACCAAAACTGCGGTGGGGTGTTTTAATTATGGTTACCTTTGAGCAAATAAAATTACCTATCTTAGTAACCAATCAATTTCTTATTGTTCTAATATTTACAAAGCACGCATTTTAAAGTTTATCGATTTGGTACAATTTAGGATATTACTATTTATGTATAAAACCCATAGACATGAATTGCCGTCGAATATTCAAAGATTATTTGTTAAACATGTCAACAAGTATTGCACACGAAGACAACATTTATTTTCATGAACCCGTGCATCAACCACTAGAAGGTGTTTGTCGTTAATTATCTACGGAACCAAACTCTGGAACTTGTTGAATGTCAGTTTTAATAATATTTCTCCTTTCCCCATTTTAAAGCACACTACAGAAAACATATATTTGAAAGTAATGATTGCCATGACTGTATCACTAATTAACTTAACATCGTGTAAAAGCTGCTACAAATTGTCGACCAAGGAGAGGCATGACTTTATAAGTATTTTTACTTCTATGTTTCTCCTTTCGAACTTTCCACCAATATGCTTTGTATATATGTACATATATATATATATATATATATATATATATATATATATATATATATATAATTTGTAATATAATCTGATTTGTTTGAATAAACGCTTTTGACTTGACTTGACTTGACTTGACATTTGTCACTCTCACTTAAAGCACGTTACAGAAAAGAGTTACTTGACAATAATTAATGTCGCGATGTACAGTGTAATAGTGTAATAATAATCTACCAAAGTAGAGAGCCACATGTATATCGTTTATGACAGCCACACACACGCACGCACGCACACACGCACGCACGCACGCACGCACGCACGCACACACACACATACCACACACACATACACCACACACGCACGCACGCATGCACGCACACACACACCACACGAACGCACGCGCACACGCACACGCACACACCACACACACACACACACACACACACACACACACACACACACACACACACACACACACACACACACACACACACACACACACACAGACACACCACACACACACACCATACACACACACACCACACACCACACGCACGCACACACACACACTACACGCACGCACGCACACACACATTTCATAAATTTGCTTTGTATATTTAAGTTGTAAATTTGAATTGTGTTTTTATCATGTTTGATCTGTTTGAAAATACTATTTGACTTGACTTGACTTGACGATCACGTACGGGAATAACATGATATTCATAACATAAATTTGATAGACCCAAAGCCAAGGGGGTCATCACCCAAACACGTTTGTGGCGGCCCCCATAAACAAATCTGGTAAAGGCCCTTTGGTAACTGCCCTGTCTGGCTTATTATATTGATGTTTGTGAAAAACAGCTTTTTCAAGTAACTATAGCCTTAGACATTGCAGATTCACCACGACCAGTATAACAATAATATACGCTTGATTTAACCAACAATTATCTTAATTTACACTATAGGTGAATACGAAAACATCGTGGGAAACATTAATTTAAACGATGTGTCATTACTACGAATTACTTTTTATGGATCAGTTTTGACAACATGAGTGTGTTTTACTATCATCATCTAGCGACTAAACACTGAACTATTATCGGTATTTTATTTGATAGTATCGAGTCTTTGGAATATCGCTCGCATCATTGAATTGTTTGTTGTAGTCTTTTTGGACTTTTACTTATTTTAATACACAGGTTGGTGCAAAACTTAGTCATAGGTCTATTTAGAACTTGAGGTCTTGCACATTGAGCAGGTAGGTAAGTGCGTTATATAAATGTCTGAGTGGGTTATGTATGTCATGAATGAGTAAGTATGACAGTGTTACAACTTACATCACGAACGGAATAGTCGTGCCATGCCAGAAATCGTGTCATTGAAATATCGCGTTTTTAACGCTTTGGCTTATTTTAAAACACTACCCAATCTCGCACTGATTCACGTGACACACTCTGGTCATAGTGCGATTTACACAACGCAGGTAGGACGCACGGTTTTGACGCAGGCGTCTTTTACGAGATTTGGATTTCGCCGGTATAGTTTCGTAAATACCTCACTGAAAACGACTTCTCTGACAGTGTGTTTCCACGACATTGAACATATACCTGTTAGAGATTAATAATATGACTATATTGCGGAATAATTTGTTCAGGTGTTTGCTAAAACAGCATAAAACAATTTAGGACGCACGATTTGTACGCCGACCGGTACACTCACTCACACTAGCCACAGGCAAATCCGGCCGGATATAAAACCAGAGCTGCCAAGTCGAATTGGGAAATGTACGTGAGGTTCAGTTCCCCAAGCGGCAGCACTGGAATTTCTTAAAATGAAAGACATCAACAGACAAACATGGCACAATGAAATTCATGTAAATAGGCTGTTGTCAAATTACAGAATATTTAAAAATGAAGTAGGGCTCGACAAGTATTTAATCTACTTGAGCCCAACTGACAGAATTAATTTATTTCGTTGTGGAAATCACAAATTACCTATATCTCTTGGTCGTTATCTCCCTGAAAATGCTCAGAGGCTGTGAAACCAAGGTGATGAATTTCATTATATACTTGTATGTCCATCAATAGTAGAGGAAATATAAAAATACACTAAGAAATACTTTAGAATCAGACCTAATACATTCAAAATGAGCCAGTTGTTTAATGTACATAATGTGAAACAGTTGACAGATCTTTCCAGATTTATTAATGTAATCATAAAAAAAGTTTGTCTAACTAACTTTTACATTATTTTAAATTATTTGGTTTGCATTACTGATTATAAAATTGTCGAAAATACTTAATACCGTAATATCACTAAATGTTTATGCATTGTGTGTTGTTTAGTTTTTACATACTGTAAATATGATTTATACAATATAAATTATAAGTCTAGATGTTCTTGAAAATACAATATGTTCTATTAAAACGTACTGTAGAGAGAAAAATGCTTTCATACTCCGCCAGGGGTCGTAGGGAAATAAAACTGATTGTCATTGTCGTTGTCACACTAGGTGGCAGCACTATTAGTTAGAAAAAACTGAAAACAACAACAGTTTATACCAGTCACTAATAATGATAATAATAACCTCGCGGCGGATTCTGTGGAAGTTTTACGCTATCCGCACATGCATGTGAAGAAATATATCTCTGTAAAACTGCTTTTCACGACGCATTTTTGTAATCCGTATAATACAACGATCGCAAGGTGGCAGCGCAATGGAAAACTGCGGTGTTTTCATATTTCATTGCAATTAAGAAAATGTAATATTTAATTATTGAGCACATAGTTTGACATACATCTCAGTGATGCCGCAAGATAATGCCACAATCGATACAACGCCCCACAGTACAGAAGCGTTGATGGCGGGAACCGTGAACACTAAATGTCAAGTGCGTCCTCATAAGACATAACATAATAATGTGTCCGGAAGCTGAACATTGAAGAAATTACTAGCACCGTCATATGAGTCACGCACAGTATTCGTTTCTTAGGTTGTTGCTGGCAGTTGTTCTGCTTACTCCCCTTCTTTCTGACTAGAGCAAACAACATGTCTAGGTTGTTGCTGGCAGTTGTTCTGCTTACTCCTCTTCTTTCTGACTAGAGCAAACAATATTTCTAGGTTGTTGCTGGCAGTTGTTCTGCTTACTCCCCTTCTTTCTGACTAGAGCAAACAACATGTCTAGGTTGTTGTTGACAGTTGTTCTGCTTACTCCTCTTCTTTCTGACTAAAGCAAACAACATGTCTAGGTTGTTGCTGGCAGTTGTTCTGCTTACTCCTCTTCTTTCTGACTAGAGCAAACAACATTTCTAGGTTGTTGCTGGCAGTTGTTCTGCTTACTCCCCTTCTTTCTGACTAGAGCAAACAACATTTCTAGGTTGTTGCTGGCAGTTGTTCTGCTTACTCCTCTTCTTTCTGACTAGAGCAAACAACATTTCTAGGTTGTTGCTGGCAGTTGTTCTGCTTACTCCCCTTCTTTCTGACTAGAGCAAACAACATGTCTAGGTTGTTGCTGGCAGTTGTTCTGCTTACTCCCCTTCTTTCTGACTAGAGCAAACAACATGTCTAGGTTGTTGCTGACAGTTGTTCTGCTTACTGCTCTTCTTTCTGACTAGAGCAAACAACATGTCTAGGTTGTTGCTGGCAGTTGTTCTGCTTACTCCTCTTCTTTCTGACTAGAGCAAACAACATGTCTAGGTTGTTGCTGACAGTTGTTCTGCTTACTCCCCTTCTTTCTGACTAGAGCAAACAACATGTCTAGGTTGTTGCTGGCAGTTGTTCTGCTTACTCCTCTTCTTTCTGACTAGAGCAAACAACATTTCTAGGTTGTTGCTGGCAGTTGTTCTGCTTACTCCTCTTCTTTCTGACTAGAGCAAACAACATGTCTAGGTTGTTGCTGGCAGTTGTTCTACTTACTCCCCTTCTTTCTGACTAGAGCAAACAACATGTCTAGGTTGTTGCTGGCAGTTGTTCTGCTTATTCCTCTTCTTTCTGACTAGAGCAAACAACATTTCTAGGTTGTTGCTGGCAGTTGTTCTGCTTACTCCTCTTCTTTCTGACTAGAGCAAACAACATTTCTAGGTTGTTGCTGGCAGTTGTTCTGCTTACTCCTCTTCTTTCTGACTAGAGCAAACAACATTTCTAGGTTGTTGCTGGCAGTTGTTCTGCTTACTCCTCTTCTTTCTGACTAGAGCAAACAACATTTCTAGGTTGTTGCTGGCAGTTGTTCTGCTTACTCCTCTTCTTTCTGACTAGAGCAAACAACATTTCTAGATTGTTGCTGGCAGTTGTTCTGCTTACTCCCCTTCTTTCTGACTAGAGCAAACAACATGTCTAGGTTGTTGCTGGCAGTTGTTCTGCTTACTCCTCTTCTTTCTGACTAGAGCAAACAACATTTCTAGGTTGTTGCTGGCAGTTGTTCTGCTTACTCCTCTTCTTTCTGACTAGAGCAAACAACATTTCTAGGTTGTTGCTGGCAGTTGTTCTGCTTACTCCCCTTCTTTCTGACTAGAGCAAACAACATGTCTAGGTTGTTGCTGGCAGTTGTTCTGCTTACTCCCCTTCTTTCTGACTAGAGCAAACAACATTTCTAGGTTGTTGCTGGCAGTTGTTCTGCTTACCCCCCTTCTTTCTGACTAGAGCAAACAACATTTCTAGGTTGTTGCTGGCAGTTGTTCTGCTTACTACTCTTCTTTCTGACTAGAGCAAACAACATTTCTAGGTTGTTGCTGGCAGTTGTTCTGCTTACTACTCTTCTTTCTGACTAGAGCAAACAACATTTCTAGGTTGTTGCTGGCAGTTGTTCTGCTTACCCCCCTTCTTTCTGACTAGAGCAAACAACATTTCTAGGTTGTTGCTGGCAGTTGTTCTGCTTACTCCTCTTCTTTCTGACTAGAGCAAACAACAGTTTCGGAATGTTAGCATCGTGAGTCGTCGCAATGTCTGGCTTTGTTGAACGATCTGCATCGTCCTTAGCCTGTCACAAGAAGATTGCAGAGACTAGAGGTGCAGTCGGCAGGAATGAAATTTATTCCAAAACTGAGATACCTATTATCAGTTATCAGGTTAATGGATGCATGTTATAACAACAGTGTGTTTCCTCTGAAGAGAGACACAACAACTAGAGGACACGAATTGTCACGAAGGAACTTTAGCGAAGGAGCAATGCAGATTCATACTCACAGGGGACTAAATAGGGGAGCAAATAATCAGTTAGTTGTGTGAATGCTGACAGCGTGAATACTGTTGAAATCAAATTGACAGACATATATCGCTGAAGGGCGGGTTACGCACGCACGACCGCACGCACGCACGCACGCACGCACGCACGCACACATATATACCAACATTTTGGACTCTCGGACATAAGCCGAAGGCTTTGCTATCTCGAACAGTCTTGTCAAATCTGTTCTGACAGGAGCAGAATTGCGAAAGGTCTATTTGTACAATGGCAGTGATCGTACAACAAAATGCGATGTTTAGTGTATCTATTATATTCCTCTGCATTCTGAATCCACTCGAGGGGTCTTGTCGCTGGATACACGTATAATTCAGGCTTCCAGACCTCCCGAATGCTACGTGTAGTTCGAGCGGCTGGTGCTAGCGCGCCACAGTTTGAATGCCGTCACGCGCCGTAGCTTGGACCAGCGCCGCCAGCCCACGGTTGTTGACGTGTTTCTTAGCAACACTCGTTCGTTGGCGCGCTTGAGTCGCGGACTCGACGCTCGGCGCTATCGTGCAGTCGAGCGGCGAGAGAGAGAGAGAAGACGACCCAGCTACTGAGGTGAGCTTCTGAACGTTGGTACCTATTGTTAATTTACTCAAGACAGTTGATTCGGTATCACGTCCATTGGATCACTGCTACCTGCGTCTTGTTGTCGGCGAGTACTTGCTCAAGTCTTTATCTTACCTAGGTGCATGTGGATTTATTGTCAGATTCGAAGTCGGCACATAGGTTGTATCAACAATACTTGTGTGTACATTGGTACTGTACACACACGGTTGTTTATTTGTAAGAATGTGTTATATGTGTACTTGATTTACTTAATATTGATCGGTGTCTGTGTGTGTGTGTGTGCGTGCGTGTGTGCGTGCGTGCGTGTGGGTGTGTCTGCGTGCGTGTGCGCGCGAGCGTTCGTGCATGTGTGCGTGCATGTGTTTTGTGCGTGCGTATGTTTGTTCATGCGGGAGTGCGTGTGCGCGCGTATGTAAGTATGTGCGTATGAATGCATGTATGTATGTTTATGCATGTGTGTATGCATGCATATATGTATGTACGCGCATGTGTGTGTGCGTGTGTGCGTGCGTGTGTGTGTAAGTATGTATGTATGTATGTGTGTACAGTGTATGTATACATGTATTCATGTATGTATGCATGTACGTGCGTGTATGTACGTATGTGTGTACCTATGTATCAAGTAATGAGTCCAAGGCTGGGCGTTGGGACACCCCCACATTGTTGTTTGGAAAGCAACTTTTCACAGTCCTCCTCGTCCATCTGAATAGTGCTCGTATTGAGTGTACATTATGTTGCATGCATCTATTTCGCCATACGTAGTTGAAGTGATGTTGTGGTGTTTTCATTTCTCAGTTCTATCCTCCAAAGAATGAAGTAGGAACTTCTTACCTAACTAGAGTCTGTAGGATCATGGTCAGCTGAAGACGACTCTTCGTGTGACAGTACAGTGACCTTAATTCAACAGTTATGTTATGTTTGCAATATGTGTCCGGTGTGGCAACATAGGTGACACTTTAGACGTGATAATACCTATCTACATTTTGACACTATTGCCTATTCGAAGAAACGACTTGACTGCGGTGTTATACCACCTTTGTGCCAGACATTGTTCACCACACACGGTACACATTGCCACTTTAAACCACTCGGTCTTTATTAATCCCCTCGTTTCCTTTGTGATGCAACCGTACCCCTTTGTGATGGAATCGTACCCCTTTTGATGATGTTGCCCTATTGGAAATGCACTACAAGTCGCTATGAACGCTACACAATTGTTACTGTTGACACGGTATAATAGCAATACACAGGTAATTACAACAGTTAGTTCCAACTGAATCACTAGTCACGGTCTAGAGGGAGTACCTCGTCACTTGAGCAGTGGATTGAACCACCTGTGGAGAAATCCGCCAACAAAGCCGTCGCCGGTATAACGTGTGCGTAGGCTGTGGGTGGTGTTTATCCCTGAAAGGCTCGTCACGCTCGACTGGGCTGACGAGATAATACCTGCACGAGCAAGTATAAGGTCTTATTACTGGGGATTCATCGTTGTTAAGCTGTTTGTGTGAGTACAAATCCGTTCGGAGAGGTTTGGCATTCGGTATGATTGCATCGAACGCATGGAATACGCCGGCTGAATTGTCTATAGAAACACATACCGACCAATCTGTCAGACGTCTTAGATTCCGGTTCTTCGAAAACTACACGGACAACACAAACCGCACCATGGAAACGTTAGCAAATTATTTACATCAGGTCTTTGCCGATCGCAGTGGCGTAATAGATAAAATATCGGACTCGTTGTCGAGAGAATCCGTGTTCGAATCAAATTGCTGTCGTTTCGACGCTTGGGCAATTTCGTTCAATCTAAGTAGCCTCAGTTCGTTCGCTTAATTGTTTGAATCAGTGCATGGCTATAGACAGTGGTGAACATTTGTGTACTAACAGGCATCTCATAATAATTGCAGCGTGGCTAAATGGCAAATGGTTCCCCGAAAGGTAGAGGTGGCGTTCGATTGAACAGCCGACGAAGGGTGAAACGTAAAGCGTTTTTGGCAGGCCCAAGGATACTACGCTGTATAAAAAACATACCTATTACAGCTGTATCCAGCTAGCTTACTGGGTTCCACGCTTCACGCCCCAATAGACACGTTCATTCCAAGTAAAATCAACTCTTCTGTTGGAAGAATGTTAACCACCCTTCATTTACTACGCAAAGATCATTCGTTCACGTATGCCCACCACTACGAGGAAGTCCATCGGATGTCCGGGCAACCTATTCTTACGCCGAGGTCCACTCGCCTATGATCTTTTGCTTCGTTTGACCATTGGTCTCGGATCTATAAATTGACGGTGTATTTTAGGAAATGCAACGATAGCTGTTTAGAGTTACGTATTTACGGGTTTATGATAGCGTTCCACGCTGGGTCAGTCGCGCTTGTTCGGCACTCTCACTTTTAGCCAGAGTAGAGTCGGAGATGATATGATATTATTAGTTCGTTTGCCATCGAGAAAATACGGAAGGTAAAACTGTAGACTACGCATCGCTAAGGTTAGATATGAGACGGTGTAATGGGCGATTCCATACGTGTCGTACGGGACATCCAGAGGATATCATTTTATTTTAAGAACACAACCATGCAGACACCAACTGTTATGTGACTAACAAAGAGTCGTCCCATATGATAACTTGTCCCATTACCAACAGTGCTCAGTAACTTCTTGTGAAGATTTAATTAGTAATAAAGTAAAAAAGTGGCGTGTCGTATGGGACGCAGAGAATACAAATTTTTTGGGGAACATATTAAGTTGGATAATTCACATTCTCTTCACATAAAAACATTCTTGAAACTTATTTTATAAAATAGTCAATGACCTTAATAAATAGTCAGAAGTTGTTTAATTAAATTATAAGCTTTTTTACTCTGTTAACAAAATGTTGTATCTGAAAAGAAAAAGTGTCGTACGGACAGTCGACATCTCTGAATAACATCACAGTTAACAATTGAAATTCCTTCTAATCACGCTTTTTTATTTAAATTAAGCTAAAAGTATGTCACAGACATGCAGGACTTTAATTCAGCATTTGTACATAATGACAAAATTTAACATAATTTATGATAATTAACAGTGTTGTACGGGACAAATTGTGTCGTATGGGACAACATAAACTGTTATTAAATATACGCTCCAGGTCTACAGAAGCAGCAGTGTAAATGTCCAATAAGATCATATAAGTAGGTAGGTATTTTCCAATCAGGCCTAATTTCAACAACTAGACAGCCTACAGTTGCTGGTTCAAATTCAGAAGACTTAAAAATACAACATTGAATAGATTCCAAATACAATTTAAGTTCACCATGAAGTCTTGGTTTAGTTTCAGTATTCGGTAAATAGAGACGGGTTATGGTATAAAACATCTATCCCTATTTTCTTAATGTCATTGCATAGGCAGTCATTTGAAATTCAACGTCAGGCCACCAGTTCCATTTTCACTGTAACTGGTGGACTGATCTTCCCCAGAATGGTACATGCAGTGTAGAACAGTGTCCATTGGAGTTAGCCATTTAAATGAAATACTTGCCTCATCTATGCATGACAGATACTTTAGTTCTCCACCTGTGATGTTGATCAGTTTACCAGGAAACTGTTCACCATGGTAAATACATGACACCAATCACTAACTATATAAGGCCTGCGGGTTCTTCAAATGCATTCCCGCTGGTATTTACTGATAGAACTTGAAGAAGCTACATCATGGACTTATAAAATATGAAGCTAACTATTATTTTACTAGTAAATCAGACTGTTAGGGCCAACTTGAGATGAGTTCTGCTTAAAGAAAAGATGCCAAAACTGTGATGTGTCGTACAGGACATGTCCCGTACGACAATGTTTGTGCCGTACGGGTCAATTTTCAAATATCAGTTACATATAATTTAATTTTAAAATATTTTGTGACTCATTTATGTTATTACTTTTAGGTTGAATTTAGAGTTTGAAGTAAAAAATGTTGCATGACAATTAAGAATATTATGAAAACTTTCAGCCTTGTGCGTGTCGTACGAGACATAGCAGTAATTAATAAATAATGTAACATATTCTACATCCATACTAAACTATTAAAGTTAATTTTTTAATGATGTATGTACATTGGATATACTCCTAATGAGTTGACGTACAGCCCTTAGTAACTTTTAAAAGCTCATTTAAACAAAAAAATAATTAATGAAAGTCGGATTCAGAAAATGTCTGAACAAAATTTAAATCTTTACTTTTCTTCAAAATTGTCAAACAAACACCATGTAGATTTTTTTTCATAACAAAATTAATTGTCCCAATCACTTGTTATATCTGAGCACATGAATCAACTATCAATAGGTTGTTCAGAGCAATTTTCAAATTTAGCATGCACGGACACCTTTCCATGGAATCGCCCTAAATCGACTTCGACAATCGCTACCTGCTTACAGTATACCACAACAATATCCGCGATCTGTAACTTGTAATGGTTGACTTTTTATTAAGAAAGCACTGTTCTTTTATGTGGAGTGCGGTGGTGCAGTCGCTAGAACCTCGGACTCTCCATTGAGAGAACCCGGGTTCGAATCCTGTGTTACCTTGTCGAACTTTGGGCAAGTTCGTTGACACTGGTTGCTCCAGTTCACTCAGTTGTTTGAATGAGTACCTGGTTTTATAGAGTGGTGGATATTTTGTACGAATAGTCTTCGCGCTTTAATTGCAGCGTGGCTGAATGGTTCTCAGAGAAGTCGAGGTGGTGTTCGATTGAACAGGTGTGCCAGGGCGTTAAGTATAAAGCGCTTTGAGCCGTCCTAAGGACTGGATACTGCGCTATATAAGAACTTACATATGAATATAGCTGTATAATTATAAATAGTGAAATGTTAACTTGAATATCTTAGGGTGGGTCTAGAGAGGGCCCACGAAAGTGCTGGTGGCAACACTGCCTACGGCCAACGGATGTCTTAATCAGCCACTCGATGGGTGTAGGCTTGTATATTACCAAGCACGATAGGATTCTTGTCTTCAAGCAAGCAATGCAGTGTTTAACTGAAATATAGTCAGCAGCTGTTGTAAGGCGTGTACCATCACCGCGATGGATAATTATTTTAAGCTACAGCCCACAATAAAACAGTTATACTATGTTGCGTGAAAAGAAAATAACGCCTCGAGAAGCCGACACCACGACGCCTTTTATTACCCAAATTACCCCAAAAACACTTTGTGAAGCCCCCTAAAGGTATTTTGTGTGGAGCCCCGGGCAACTACCCCGGCTGCCCTGCTTGAAATCAGGCACTGCACGCTCGCACGCGCACACACACACACACACACACACACACACACACACACACACACACACACACACACACACACACACACACACACACAAACATATACACACACACATGCACGCACTAACACACACACGCACACGCACACGCACACACACACACACACACACACATACACACATAGTGTCTAATGAAAGGAACACCATTTATAGCTTGGTAAGACGCCACACCGCGAAAGGTGCGCAGTTTCGACGGCTGCTATTTGTAGTCGGATTAATTGATTGGGAGCGATAAGTCGATTGTATAAATACGTCCTGAGCCAAAGTGCGTGCACTCTTGCGCTCATTTTAATTAGACTAATATCAATAGTGCATGAGCAGCTATTGTGTGACTCGCGGCTTTAGGCCCGTAGTGATACTCGACTGTTAATTTCTGGCGACGACTTCGCCGTGGACGCCCCGTGGTTGAAGGGTGAATTGTTGCATCCCGACTCAAGTACGGCATCTCACTCCAAAGCTTTCTACATGTGTTTTCCACTCACGCATCAGTCAGAGCATGCGCAAACACACACACACGCACACACAATATGCATGCACATACACTTGTACACGGTTTCTGTTATGTACATCAAAAAGATGTACGTAACAGAAACAGAACAACTTTTTGTGTGTGTACGTTTGGTCTTGTAATCCATGTTATGACACATTCTGAGCCTGTGTGTTTTATTCAACCTTAGGTCCTCTGCTTACAAAGGAACAACAATCAATTATTAATTCATACCATCTTCTGCTACGATATATCTACACTAGATGGCCCGTGGCCGATGGTTGTGTTCCTCGGTAAATTAGCTATGTTCCCAATAACACTGGCGTACGCGTTGTTTCAGGCGCCGGTGAATCACTATGGAGGAAGAAAGTGAAGAAAAAGACAAGGAATGGATGGCCGCCTACAACCTGACGGAGAACCAAGTGCAAGGTATACAATTTGTTCTCGTAATATCCACTAACCCATGCTGATGAGGAACGTTTTAAGCATAACATGTGTCCTATCCATCACGTGACGTATTGCCTAGCAACAAGATCCGTGAAGTCATCAAAATTCGATGACGAACACGTGGAGAGTTTGGATATTCCGTCTGAATTGTTTTAACATTCTCGCCCCCAATGTTTTCTTTATGACAAAAAACGTAAGACACCGTTTTTAAAGCAACAACTGTATGCGGAAATGTTTGATATAACAAATGTGATGCCGGCCTCTTAATGCAATGCATGTAAGTGTAGATATTGTTGGACATGGGGTATTTCGAAGTCAAGACCGAAGGGTTGCGAGTTGTGTCACCCACACAATTACATTTCACAAATGCATCGTTGAAAAGGTGACGATCACTGCCAAGTGTAGCCACGTATCATGTTCACATCGCAAACAATGAATGGTTTGGGTTTTATGTTTCCGTCCATATTGTCGTCGTTAAAGTACGTCTCTGTTTCAGGAACAGAACAGGCTCTGATGTTTGTATCATTTCGCGTTATGAGATGTGTGAACATGCATGTTTCACGGGTTAAGTTTCCTAGAAACATGATGCAGATCACAACTATGCTAAATGTACCTAGAAAACAGTTTTCGTTCCAGAACTCTGGGACAACCTGTTCTTTATATAAATGGGTAGCCCTCATCTCCAGGCATCCTAGATAACAAATTCTCCACAAGAAATCTGCAAGTTGTTTTGTGAAATGAAACAGACACAAGTACAGAGTGCGTTGTGTGGGCCAGAAAAGGATTCGGAAAGTTCAATAGTTAGTAATATATTTGGAAAACAACAGGGGTATATTAAAATATGCGTCAGTTCTCACGTGGTAGCGATCGGTTGTGTTTCAGAGATGAAGGAAACCTTTGCGATGTTTGAGGCGGACAACGCCATCACGACCCACCAGCTCGGCCTCGCTCTCAGGGCGATGGGACAGAACCCTTCGGAGGAAGAGATACAGACCATCGCAGCCTCGGCCGAACTCAACGGTACGCAGTCACCGCTAGCTGGCTAAGTGGTCGTATGCCGGGGGTAGTGAACTCGTTGGAACGGGAATAGTATATAGTTTCCTTCGTGTGTCCTCGTGTGTACTACTAATGTAGGATTACATCCACTACAACCGACTGTCCACTAAATCCGGTGTGGCTGTATATCTTCCCCTTCTGCTCTTAGTGTAGCGCCCTTCCCTCCAGAAATAACTTCCAGAAATAAGCAGAAATGTAGAGCTAAATGCAGTTTGAAATGTTCAGATTCGTTGTAAATATTCTAAGCAATTGAAATAACTCCATACAGTTAAGACTCTTGAATTGACCAGAATCAGCCGCCTCAAAGACCCACTATACAACTTTCTTCAGCGGGCACCGCGATATCAGACCCCCAGAGGCTGAGTAACAAAGGCAGAGATAATTTATAAATCTATAAGGAAGATATATAGAATTTATAGATCTACGATGAGGAACATAACCAAAAGTAAACATGTTTTTGTTACACCCAGTATAAACATTATTTATTATGAATGTGTGATTACGTAATAAGAATGTCTTCTAAAAACGTAATACCAAACCACAATAACCACATGCAAAGAATGATTTATATCCAATCTGCGATTTGCTATACGTTGATATGTTCACGCAATCAAAACGGCACTGGTACGTAGCCGTGAACGACAATATATAACACCACCTAGAATGGCGTTACGGCGGCGTTCTGTTAATCTCTTTGTACGCCAACTAAAAGTCGTGTCTTTGTGTATATTGCTTTTATGTGTTGGTCGTCGTAACTGAGTGGCTAAATCCGCGGCGTGCGTGGGCAATATCAACGGCGTCTAGACATAAGCGGCTTGGGCAGGTCTAAGCCCATTTCTCTACCAGGCTATGTTGTTGGGTGACACGTCACGCTCGACGTTTCAGTACCGAGCTCCGTCTTACACATTCCCAACTGTGTGGAGGCACCCGCTATCCGTTAAAAATGTGATTGTTTATGTTGTGTGTCGAAAGAGAACGGCACCATCGGTCTAGAAGAGTTCATAGTAAGTGTGTGTCGACAGAGAACGGCACCATCAGTCTAGTCGAGTTCATAGTAAATGTTGTATGTGTCGACAGAGAACGACACCATCAGTCTAGATGAGTTCATAGTAAATGTGTGTCGACAGAGAACGGCACCATCAGTCTAGAGGAGTTCATAGTAAATGTTGTGTCGACAGAGAACGGCACCATCAGTCTAGAGGAGTTCATAGTTAATGTGGTGTGTCGACAGAGAACGGCACCATCAATCTAGAGGAGTTCATAGTTAATGTGGTGTGTCGACAGAGAACGGCACCATCAGTCTAGAGGAGTTCATAGTAAATGTTGTGTCGACAGAGAACGACACCATCAGTCTAGAGGAGTTCATAGTAAATGTTGTGTCGACAGAGAACGACACCATCAGTCTAGAGGAGTTCATAGTTAATGTGGTGTGTCGACAGAGAACGGCACCATCAGTCTAGAGGAGTTCATAGTAAATGTTGTATGTTGACAGAGAACGGCACCATCAGTCTAGAGGAGTTCATAGTAAATGTTGTGTCGACAGAGAACGACACCATCAGTCTAGAGGAGTTCATAGTTAATGTGGTGTGTCGACAGAGAACGGCACCATCAGTCTAGAGGAGTTCATAGTAAATGTTGTGTCGACAGAGAACGGCACCATCAGTCTAGAGGAGTTCATAGTAAATGTTGTGTCGACAGAGAACGACACCATCAGTCTAGAGGAGTTCATAGTTAATGTGGTGTGTCGACAGAGAACGGCACCATCAGTCTAGAGGAGTTCATAGTAAATGTTGTATGTCGACAGAGAACGACACCATCAGTCTAGAGGAGTTCATAGTTAATGTGGTGTGTCGACAGAGAACGGCACCATCAGTCTAGATTAGTTCATAGTAAATGTTGTGTGTCGACAGAGAACGGCACCATCAGTCTAGAGGAGTTCATAGTTAATGTGGTGTGTCGACAGAGAACGGCACCATCAGTCTAGATTTGTTCATAGTAAATGTTGTGTGTCGACAGAGAACGGCACCATCAGTCTGGAGGAGTACATGCGTGTTCTCGGCATTCGCGGCCTCAAGAGCGAGTCCGAGATGGAAGAGGAATTGGAGGAAGCACTGAAGGTGTTCGACAAGGAAGGAGACGGCTATATCCTCGCCAGCGAGTTCAAGGAAGTACGTACTCTAAATGAGATATTACAGTTTGAAAGTGATACCAATGTCACAGCATATATCCCCAACCTTATAACAATCGGTTTACAATCCAGACTGTGCAAAGATCAGACATACATTGTAGTAAACTATTAATTTTGTTTATAATAATTTGGCTGACTGTGCTGGCATTAAAAGAACTTTGACAAATAGATTCACATGCCGACAAAACAACTTTGCTGGTAGGTTACAGTCTTAGTGTTTGCGTTGCATCATTAACAGCGATGTGAAGTACAGGACTCAACATCTGCAAGTACTGGTTTTGTTCCTTGTATGTTTATTGTATTGATGGATGACGCAGCAAAGCTATTTAATTGTGTACGTCTGTAACTAGTGTTAATAACACAACCATGGAACCATGATAATAACACGTGTATGTCGTATGGGATCTGCTAATAACACAACCATGGAATCATGATAATAACACGTGTATGTCGTATGGGGTCTGCTAATAACACAACCATGGAACCATGATAATAACACTTGTATGTCGTATGGGGTCTGCTAATAACACAACCATGGTATCATGATAATAACACGTGTATGTCGTATGGGGTATGCTAATAAAGCATCTCAATTGAATGCATCATGTTTATGTGGGGCGCAGTGACATAGTTGTTAAAGCACCCCGAGTCTCAATCGAGAAATTCCGGGTTCGAATTTTGTTGATGCCGTTTCGAACCTTGGGCAAATTCTTTCACTTTACGTTGCTTAGCTGTATGAATGAATACCTGGCCATAGGTAGTAATTAATGTTTGTTTACTAATAGTCTTCACGCAGTAATTGCAGCGTGGCTGAATGCTTCCCAGAGAAGTCGTGATGGTGTTTGATGGAACAGGGTTTCCAGGGTGTGAACTATAAAGCACTAAAGTTCTAAGAACTGACGCTATATAAGAACTTAATTTTACCTTATTTACGATCCCCTCACTGCCCCGTCGACTGGCGTTGCAGGCGCTGCAGACTCTCGGAGAACCGGTGGACAAGGACGACCTTGCCGAACTGCTCAAGACGGCAGAAGTCGATCTCGAAGGAAAGATCTTCTATTACGGCAAGTCGTGTGTGCGCGCGTGCGTGCGTGTGTGGTGCGCGTGTGTGTGCGTGCGTGCGCGCCCATGTGCGTGTGTGTGTAATGTCTCAGGACAGCGATTAACATCGGTCGTTGACAACTAAATGTGTCTTCCTTTAGCGGTCGTTCGCCAGTTGTCGTCATTCACCTGTTCGTACAGAGCAGATTGATCCCCAGACCATCATCCACCCTCTCGATTATTACTTTTAAATGTCGAACATTTTCCAGATCAAATGTCGTATTTAGATATGTAACCGTATTAAGACGTGACACACGCAAAGAACACACTATGACAACCACCATAGTAATGCTTGCAAAAATGTATTTACAATCACGTGATTGTGTAATTCGCATGTGACAAAATGTAAATAGTACGCGTTCCTTGGTGCACTTCCGCCATTTGTATGCTCTGTATGAATAAGTAAAAGTCGACAATTATGAACGACCTGTTACAAGGATACATTTAAGTATCCTCTTTTTGATCGCAGTAACCTTTTTAAGAGCAGTGTCTTTTTAATTGATAACGTAAATGGTATTTGTATCAAAGTCGTCACATATCGAAGGATTATCCTTTTACACAAGCGTGGCGTACTGTGATGCAATACGTATTGCAGAGACGTCGGAAGCTGGTGAATGTATCGGGGGATTACCCCCATCCTGAGGTCTCCAACTGCACCCTCTCCCTTGACGCCGCCATCTGCATCTCATTCACGCTCATTAAAAACCCAACTCCACACGCCCCAAATCGTATCACCAATACACCGACACCGTAACCATTTCACAAACACATTATCTCAAAAAGGGGGTTCGTTTTATCAATGTGGTTGCCTACTCATGAGCTATCAATATATGTTTGATGACTGTAACCCAGACATGCACAAATCTGTCACCCGTATGGTATATGTTTGATGACTGTAAACCAGACATGCACGAATCTGTCACCCATATGATATATGTTTTATAACTGTAACCCAGACATGCATGAATCTGTCACCCGTATGATATATGTTTGATAACTGTAACCCAGACATGCGTGAATCTGTCACCCGTATGATATATGTTTGATAACTGTAACCCAGACATGCATGAATCTGTCGCCTTTATGATTATGTGAACTAAAACTGATTGTATGTAATGCCGTATTAATTACATGGTCATGAGAATCGGTTTAAGTTTTCAAATGCATCGCCAATTGGTAGACCAGAGGCCAATGGTCCAAGGAACCGAATTAGTAATTATAGAAAGAGGCGCCTGGACATCGGCGCCTGGCCGGAGGTACATTTACATGCTATAAGATTAGCGTATTAATATGCATGTGTGTGCATTTCGTATTACAGATTTCATACGGAAAATGATCAACACGTGAACAGTGTCCAGACACTCATAAGGCAGATACAAGACCCAGTCATGCCGTTGGGAGATGGCATCACGAACTACTCTAACAGTCCGCCTCCGAAGTGTATCCGGGTGCGCAGGCAGCGTCACCTGGCGATCAACCGTGGAACAATGTACTGTTAATGTAATTTGTGTTGCTTATTACAATTCCCTCCGTCGTTGCACGAATCTGGTTGATATTAGTATTCTGGGAGAACGAAAGCACCATACGGTGAAATGGCAGGGTAGAAGGTGAACGGGAGGGACGGGAGGGTGCAGGAAGATAACTGATGAACTTCAAATTATGTGTTTGTTTTGTTTGTTTGCATTAACATTTAATTGCATGCGTTATTCTGTTAATAAATGCTACAGAAAATGTGTCGTTTTATTCAGATGTTATGTTTCAATTAAGTGTACGACATATAACCCATCGCTGACAAACACTTCATGGATAAAACCCTTCTGAACAAAATCCATCACGGATATAACCCCTCTGTACAAGACCATTCACTGAAACGAAGTGTTAATTGTGTGTTAAATTGCGTGCGTGCGTGCGCATGCGCGCGCGGTGTGGTCGCTTCGCTTTATACTGGTGCACACACCGGCCAGTCATAAGTATTGAAACGTGGAGAGAACAGCCTTCTGAACGATCTTGTTTCCATTCGAAGCTGTGACACAATAATGCGTATTACCCGTTGGTCCTCTTCACTTAGTCGTACACATAATTACCTGGATATTGTCCTCGTGGGAGCTGACCACGGCTCTCTTAACTGCGTCGCGTCCGGTGGAGATATGAACGACAATGAGGTTATAAGCTGTGCGGGTACATGGTCCAGCATGGATTTAACATAACAGCCGATTGACGATCGTCGTACGTAGATGTAAGCTATCGTAGCTGATCCATGGACGAAACAACGCGACTCAGACAGTTGAGTTAACTTGATTCAATGAACGAATGGATATACGGACTGGCGGACGGACGGGTGAATGAACGAATATAAACGGGGTTGTGCGCCAGCGATACGAAGCGTAACGAAGTACGTATGTACAATCACTCGCACACAAACACGCACACACGGCTGTTTTAAATAAAGAGGCATATTTTTGCCCCTTATGAAATCATTGAAACTCTCCCGATGGAGGACGGTAGATGTTGGTGTCTGCAAACTAGTCTTCAGTATGTAGATGGTGTCGGTGTCTGCAGTCTATTCTTCAGTATGCAGTGCAACACGAAGCAACTCCAACGTGTAAAAGACTATAAGAGCTTGGTTGGGAAGAGAATTTTCACTCAGTGCAGACTAGGACGTCGATTATGGACTTTGTCAATTTTATATGTCATTAATATAATTATTAAGGAGGTAATCCAATAGAATGCTTCAACGAGTGCCACGGACTGCATTTTGCTAGAGGTAAAAGACGCAACATTTGTTATATTATATATTTTATACTATCGTTTTATTGCTTTTCTGACTATTGTCAACTGTGAAGAATGTTAATAATTAACACACCTTGTTGGAATCCATGTTCATTTGCTACAAAACTTAATCTGATAGGCGAGCGGCAAATCAAAAAAGTGCTTTATTTTAGGAGTTTAATTGCCCCCCTCCTACACACACCCAAGTGTTATATTGCACACGCTAATCACCACGCAAATATTTGGTTAAAGGCAGATTGTGAATATAATAAATTATAGCTGTATCATCTCATATCGACACAAATATGAGGAAGACGAATGCCTGTGTGAACGCGGCTATCCCCTATTGTAGATGTTTGTGGATGCCACTCAAAATACAGGGCGGCTCGGCGAACTGGCTGGATCGTTTTTTGTAATGCAGATGATACTATTATGTATAGCTGTAGCAACGAAGTGATCGCGGTCCACAGAGATTGGACACAAATGTTAACAAAGCTTTCTCACCTGAAATGGGTTCGTTGGTGGTATGTCCCAAAAAACCCACCCGAATCCACCCATGACAAAACCTCTTTTTCGGCTCAAATCCAAGATGGCCTACATTTTACGCGGCAACGATATCTCCAAAGAGCTTTGGGGTTGGGTAGCATCTTCTGGTGGTCTTGAGCCTATATCAGAATGTCTCAGCCTGCGGCACCAGAGCGACTCCTCAAGATAATTCGATGCAATTGCGGTGGTCACTGCGATAAGAAAACGTGCACCTGCCGTAAGAATGGACTGCACTGCACACCAGCATGTGGCCAGTGCAAGGGCATGACATGCATGAATGTGATACAAGTGGAGAGCCAGGATGGTGATCACCGGGATGTTGGTCAGGATCATACAGGATTGTAAATAGACAATATGCATATATTGACATTGAAACGTGACGTCGAACTATACTCACTTTAAATGATTAGGCATAGTAAACTTGGTTGCAAACTATGGATTGGAAGTGTGCTCATATATATATAGAGGGCTTGGCGGCCATGACATGACATGACATGACATGACAATGACAATGAGTTTGATTTCCATACGATCTCTTGCGGAGTATAAGATAATTTTTATGTGTACAGTACATTTTAATAGAACATATAAATCATGTTTACTGTATGTTTACAGAATGTAAAATATAAACAACACGTAACAAAATAAGTGACCTTACTTTATTAAGTATTTTCCATAATTTTATAATCAGCAGTGCAAACCAAATAATGTAAAATAGTGTAGACTAAAATAAACCACGTATTATAGTATTTACATGGACACCAGAACGGAAGCCGTAGTCGGCGGATGTGACACAGGCGACGAGGAACTTGGAGAAAACTTTGTTAGTTTGTTGAATACGATGGCTGAAAAAACTTCGTGGGAAAATTCAACTGCCGAGACGACCCAGCCACGCTAGGCATGAGATGGGCAAGGTGGTTGGCATCGTTTGAACTCTATGGCTATGCGGACAGCAGGGATTCATCGTCACGGATGCTGATGACGCCAAAAAACAACGGAGACGCGCACAGTTGATACACTTTGCCGGTCCTGACGTCCAAGATATCTTCCGGACACTTGCCAATACTGGGACGGTACGGGAATACGATAACGCAGTCAACGTGCTAAATGCGTATTTCGTCCCGAAAGTCAACGCATGCCTTTAGGCAGGTGACCCAGAGTCCGGGTGAGACAATGCTGCAATTTTTCATCCGACTCTGGGCGGCAGCCAAGGATTGCGACTTCGGCGGAAAACCAGATGGGAAAGGCTAAAAGCCAGACTGTTCGAGACCATGACGTCACCCATTTACGTGCACCTTCTTTATTTACATGCCGCGCATGAATGTAATCAGATACGGTGTACCGGTCTGGATCGAGGTTCCAGTCTAAGAGTAAGTTCCGGTTCCGTTTTGCGCATATATACTCGTGCTAGCGCAGTGCATCAAATGCGACCCGCGGTGAGCAACGTGACCTCAACTGACCGATAAACTTTGACCTCGTGCCAGAAGTATGCGGCGACTGAGTTACATCGCGGTGAGCAACGTGACCTCAGGTGACCGATCAACTTTGACACACAAGTAGATCCCACAAAAAATGTCAGCTTCATACATGCCAAATTGATAGAGATGTGTGTCATTTATAAATTGTTATCCCAGGATCCTCACCCCCGGTGATTAAAAAAAATATATAAATCTATGAACCACCCCAATGCTAGACTACATACACAATGTCAGCTTTATACATGTCAAACTGACGGAGATATGTGTCATTTAAAATGCGGAGATTTGTGTTTACCACAAAACCCTCTGTGCGTATAAAAAGCACTGAAAACTGCAGCTCTGTGTGACGAAGTCGTAAGATACACAACGCTCTGAGACAATGACATCAAAATAAAACACATTTTTTTGCAAATAATTACAAGTTATGCTAATTATGAGGTTTTGTGTATACTAATAATTACGAAAATAACTGTATCATTTACGTAAACTATAATACAATTGGCTCACGCATAATTCCGGCAAACACCTTGTTTAAGATGACAAAAAAATAGGCGCTAACCTTTGACATCTACAGTGTGTACGCAAAACGGAACCATAACTTACTTCCAGACTGTACAGCTGCGTTTCTAAGGTAGGCGCTAACTTTTGACATGTACAAGCGCATGTTCGTGACCAGTGTCAGTGCCACATAGGAATGGATCGCACAACAGAATAACGTACATATATGTTCGAACTGAACGTTGGGTGTTACGTATGCACCCGTATGACTTTCGTGTGGTGCATATCTCTGGAACACAAAACATCGCCGATCCTCTTTCGCGCTTGATAGATGGTAACACCGGATCAGCAGAACATCAACATGAAGCCGAACAGTATTTCCGATTTGTAGCAATCAATGCGACGCCGAGAGCAGTGAACACTCGTGAGGTGGAAGAGGCATCAGAGGTCCTAATGGTGGTAAATTAAGAAAGGTGAGAAAGGCCATAAAAACCGGCTGTTTCGTTGACAGCACCCCATATGCCCCCATTGCTGGAGAGTTGTGTGTTATTGGTCTATTGGTGTTACGGGGTACACGCATCGTTCTACCAGCCAAGCTATGACCGCAAGCACGAAGGACACTTGGGAATAGTTGACACGAAGCAGAAACTCCGAACGAAAGATGATAGCCGGGCATGGACAAAGCAGCAGAGCGACACTACAGAGCGTGTCATGGTTGTCAGATGGTGGCTCGACCTGATCCACCTGAACTGCTGAAACCAACACCTCTGCCGGATGGACCATGGCAAGATCTTGCTGTCGGCCTGATGGATCCATTTCCGTCTGGTGTAGTGCTTGTAGTGGTAGATTACTACAGCTGAAATTATGAAGTCGCAATATTACAGACCACCACAACAGGAAAGGTGATCGATTGTATGGACGACATATTCAGTCAACATGGTCTACCTCTTTCTCTGAAGTCCGACAACGGTACACAGTTCATATCAGACGACTTTCGGGAGTCCTGTAAGCAAAACGACATCGTGCCCTGAAAAGTGACCGCCAGGTGGGGACAGGCGAATGGAGAAGTGGAACGCCAGATCGCGTCACTCCTCAAACGAATCCAGATTGCACAAGCGGAATCACGAGATTGGAGGAAGGAGACGAGGAAGCACTTGACTTCCTACAGGAGCATTGAACATGCAACAACAGGGAAAAACCCAACGAAACTGCTATTTCGCCGCAAGATGAGAGGCAAACTGCCCGAGATATCTACGAAGCACGTACCCAACTTGGAAGTATGCGACCGAGACGCCGAACAAAAGGGCAAGGCAAAGACTATGCCGACGCGAGACGTGAGGCACGCAATTCTGATGTGATCGTGGGCGATAAGGTGCTAGTCCGACAGGACAAAATTGACGGCAAACTTTGGTCAACAAGAGCGGCAACAGTCTGGCTGTTGAATCACCAGATGATGTTCAATACTCGAGGAATACCACTCACGTGAGAACATATCTAAGTGATGTGGACGCAGCCGCGAGAGAGGAAACGGACAATACAGATGTACATTCACAAGCTACGGACGAAGGCAGTAGAAGCCGCGAACACGAACTCACGGAGACGGCCGCGAGTGCTGAGAAAACACCCAGCACAGCTAAACCAGCGCGACTGTCACCGCTAGCCGAGTCACGTGCGGCACGTCCTCGAAGGGAGACACGAATGCCGAAGAAGTACGAAGACTTTGTGACGTGAATGGAACTGCAGTTACTCTAAAGTAGTCAACAGGATGTTGGTGAATATGTATGGGGCAAAATAATCCCCAGAACAAGTACAAGGTTTAAGTAGTCTTGATTGTTCAAATATTACTGGAATTAATTGTGTCATTTTGTCACCTGCCATTTGAACATTAATAAATGCATTACGAGAAATAATTCGAGAAAGGAGAGATGTATGTAGTGTATTGGTTCCTCCCATTGGTCTACATACATAAACTATGCACATGGACACGTGATGTAGGTAACGCTGACAGCGCATGCGCACCACCCATTCTTTGATTCAATTCGTTACACATTCTCGAGATTGTTTAGTCGGGGTGTGTGAAAACGACTTGAGGACGGACCAGAATAAAGTCAAGGATCCAGTGACACATGGAGACGTCTACCGACAGCAAACGCAGCGTGTCAAAGAGTTTCTGCGGGACGATCGTATTGAACGCGGAACTGTAACCTACGAACAGGATGGTTCGGAGACTCCAGGTGCTGCAAGACGAAGTGAAGGACCAGTGCAACAGCGTCATCAGTGGACAGGTTTTCCCTGTACGCGAACTGGAGTGGATCCATGTTGGAGAAGGTGACCGACTTCAGGTACTTGAGAACCAAGCGCTCCAGTACCTTTACCACCACTGGCGTCTAGGCCACGGGACGGTAGTCGTTCAGAGCTGTCACCTTGGATTTCTTCGGAACAGGGATGATAGTTGCTGCCTTGAAACAGACAGGAACAGTGTGCTGATGGAGTGATGAGTTAAACAGTTCCGTCAATACAGGAGTTTCAGTGAGGAGGTGAAAACATCGTGAGGACCAGCCGCCTTCCTGCTGCTCTGATGGTTTATGAACGTCCTCACCTCGTGCTCCTGTACGGTAAAGGGAAGAGAGAGTGGCACAGCAGGGTCGGGCGGGCTGATCGAGACAAGCATCAAATTCTGACGGTCTAAGCGAGCGTAAAAGTTGTTAAGATTGTCCGGTGTTGCAGAATCACATCCACGAGTGGATGGCTTCTGCTTGTCGCCAGCGACACTCTGCGGGCTCTGCCAGAGAGCACAGGTTTCGTTGGAGAGGAACTGGCCTTCAAGCTTGCGCCTGTAGTCAGTCTTTGCTCCCCGTATCGCTCTTTGGACATCGTACTTACACAGATCCTGGCAGAAGCTTATGTACGACGTCACGGTGTCTGCATATTCACGAATGTCTGTGCACGCGTGTTTAAACGAGTCCCAATCTGTACTGGCCAAACAGCCTTGGAGACGCCGATTTGATTCAGGGTCCCAGCGCTTGACACTGCGAACGCAGGGTTTCGTCGTTCTAAACTTCTGGCGGTATAGGAAGGTAGACCATGGAGCGGTCGGAGAAGCCGAGGGCGCACATAGGACCGCATGATAGGCATCCCTGATTGTACTGTAGCAGTGATCCAAGGTTGTCCCCTCTCCAGTATCTGACAAGTACCCGAGTCTCAGGTCGTCAATGGTTGACTGAGTCACCCTTCCTACTCTGCCTTTCTCCTCGCATTCATTGTTGTTTCTTTTGCAGCCACGACATTCACAGAGTCTATGTATGAAACATACAATACACGCTTGACGGCTGACAGTGTTTTCTGATCTGATCTCACCTAAGCGGAACTGGTGCTCTATGCGATGTCAACAAAGATTAGGACGTGAAATACTAATCTTATGCAGCAAGACAGCGTGGAGAGGTAGCGTTCGCAAAATGGCTACAGCGATACTGGAAGGTTGCTAATTACGTGTTGATGTTTAGAAGAACTGAGTGTAGTTTATCCCACACATTGCCATGGGGTACAACAACAAATCCTTTATTACA
The DNA here is from genome assembly GCA_963995525.1 of Escarpia spicata. NCBI lineage: Eukaryota > Metazoa > Annelida > Polychaeta > Sabellida > Siboglinidae > Escarpia > Escarpia spicata. The sequence continues at coordinate 7,415,763 of OZ023206.1, read as the reverse complement.
GACTCGTCTAGTTATGCACGATCGCACAAGCAAGAACAAATATGGTAAACACGAATGATGTCTGGCACCAACTTACAATAATAAACCAAATATCACATTGTTTTTTGTTGTAATTATTTAATTGCTCTTTGGTACATATAAATATAGTACAGTCCATAGATCGAGTAGCTGCTAGCGATACTACAAATGCTGTGCAATGCAAAACAAATCTGAATAATAAAACAGGTGTTCTATATGTATCAGTAACAATGTAAGTCATTGTCACCAGCTTGATATGACGTCACTCATCTCACATTGACGGTTATAGCATAAATACAAGCACTGTGTATCATATCAAAATAACATTTTAATAAAAACTAATCATATGTGGATGTCGGATAATAATTGAAACACGCATCCATCTGGCTGCGAGGACTGGTAATACCGTCAGACGTTGAAATAATCATAATTATTGCAGAAACGAATGGACCAACGTAGGGAGAAACTGGAAGACAATCATTTAGACGGAAATCACACAAATATATGGCAAACAAATCACACAAAGCCAATGCATAAAATTTATGCTAACAGTACAAATTCTCATCATAACAAACGTAAACTTGACATTGAAAACAAAGCAATGAAACATGTCTATTAAAACTACTGTCGCCAGAGATCGCCTTGTATCCGTCTAACCTGTTCCAGTGGCGACATCTACCACTAGCTGAAGCACGTGCCGTGTATATATGATTACACTATGGTGACACCACCAGGCTCGTTAACAAATGCAGTGCATTTGAACGTGCATTCATTCAAATCACGATTATTTCAATGCATGTTCAAATGCAACTGTGAGTTTCCGTGCATTTGCATTAAAGTATTTTTAAATGCAGATATTACTGTTTGAAAATTAGTGTTTAAGATATTTCTGATATCCGGTGCAGTTTTATATCTTTGCATGAAAAACCAAATACTTTGTAGACTCTTATTCATTGTTAACAAAATCTACATTTACGTTGAGTTGTAAATAACATATGTAACTTGGCTATTGCAATAAATAAATAATATGTTTCTGCACCTTTTGTTTTATTTTTGCTTCAAGTGAAACACAAATTTAATATAAAACAAAAATAACTTAACCATAACACCTGCATCTGAAAACAATTTGTTTGTGACCCTGGAAATAGCATTTGCATAAATTGAAACATGTGTCAACAAATGCATTGATATGCATTTGTTAACCAGTGTGAAGATCACTAAACATATCAAGCCAGCCTTCTTTTCTATGTGTACATTAATGGAATGCAATAAGTCGTTTCTCTGTTACCTTTACATGTGCAAGATTTCATAACAGGTTAATTTCTATAAATATTTGTCCAAAAACAAAAATTGGTCAATATCATACACTACTTTTCCCTGCTATCTAAGATGAATATAAAAAGGACACGCAGTATTCTGCGCTATCCATTCTGTATTCTGTTTTCTTCGATAATTATGGATCAAGTTTTTCTTTTACTTGATTCAAGATTTATTGACCACTGGAAAATGATATGGTTTCCACTCATGGAATGAAGTCATATTGAGTACACATGCACATACACGCATACCACACAGGCACGCACGCATGCATACCACTCACAAACACACACGACACACCACACAGGCATGCACTGGTTCAGTTTATGGAATGTTTTTACAGGAATATACAATGAGTGACACAGAATTTATTTCTATTAATAACATCCCGGTTGGCAAAAAATAAACAAACAAAAAACGTTCTTATTGTGATCTTTCACATCTTAATATTTTCTAAAATACGGAATTATGTTAAATATTATGTGAATTTACAACATGAATAAATACAACTTTATAGCATTAAAAGACCAACCACTAAATCTTCTCCTTTTAAGGTAAAATACAACGTTTTACCCCGGATGATTTAATGGCCTATCAAATATTTGTCATATAATTTCCAAAGGTAAATATATAGCAGCAACAATGAATAAAACGCCAATCTTAACATTGTTCATTTATATGTATTTTGAATTTTAATTATTCAAAATCCCAATCTATCTGCACACCAGTTTGTTAACCAACTATTGAGCACTCATTTTAGGGAAATGTCAAAAATGAAGTTAGAACCTCTCTGCTGGTGAGACAGAATGTCTGTAGCTGTCTTTATGTCTTTATTGGTACTGGTGTCACGTGAAGGTCAACGGTGGCTTAATATAGAGCGCAATGGTTTCTTTACTTCCTCCTGAGACGTAATGCCTTTTTTTGCAAGTTCTTCTTTCACCCTTTGAATGTATGTTGGATCTGGATATCCAAACCTAGGAGAACAATATTTTGACATTGCTAAATATACACAAGACATGAAACACAGAAGTCTGTAGTGAACCTACATTGGATGACTTAAATCACAAAGTGGATCGTCTATTCCTCGATGTTGTAACATTTAATTAAATATTATTCTTAAAAGGGCACTGTATAGACTGCGTTATTCTATGGCAGAAGTATTTTGTCGGCCGACGCTTGGCGTCTGCAGCTATTTATAGACCAGGCAGGCGATATGTTTACCGTCGTTAGTTTTCGACAAGCGTGAGCTGAATCTAGTGATTGTGTTGTTGATAAGGATTTATTTATGACATATACTGTTGCAAACTAACATCATTAAATAAATAAATCCTTATCAACAACACAGTCACTAGATGCAGTGCACGCTTGTCTTGTGTTCCCGAGAACTAACGACGGCAAACATATCGCCTGCACAAAACTGTTCTATAAACAGCTGCAGACGCAAGGTTAACTGCCTGTCAAATAGTTTGTAATAAGCCTGTAACATTGTGCACAATTTTAAGTTTTAGTACCTGATAAATGCATAAAACATTCTGATTACATATGATTCTGTTTAATAAGATTGCCGTCCAAAGCTATAAGCTCCAGACGGCATGTGGACAAGGAAGCCTTTGGCTTATCGAGAGTCCAATAATTTTCCACCTACGTATAACCCACTCTCGCCAGATAGCTGTCAATTTTATTTTTGAACATATTCACACTGCTCACTTTAACACAATCATCAGATAGTTTGTTCCAATTATTTATTGTCCTCTGAGAGAATGAGTACTTTCTCATATCCAACCTACACTGTTCCTTGACTAAATTACTAATGCTGCATTGTGCCCTCTGGTTATACTGCCTTCTTTCAGTTTGAAGAAAATATTTCTATCTATATACTCATAACCATTCAATAACTGAAAAACGTCTATTTGGTCTCCTCTTAGTCTCCTAGTCTCTAGTGTTGTCTACCCACATTCTAATAGGTGTATTTCTTAACCAAGATCTTTCAGTTCAGGAATCAGCTTAGTTGCTCTTCGTTGTACTCTTCCAAGCTTATCTGCCCCCTTCTTACGATATGGCCTCCATGCTTGTATGCAATATTCCAAATGTGGCCTAACTATTGCTTTGTACAGTGATACAATCAGCTGTTTCTCCTTATATGTGATATTTCTCCCAATTAGCCCTAGTATTTGGTCACCCTTTGAAGCAGCAGTTCCACATTGCTCCAAAACATTCATGTCAGCACCAACTGTTACTCCTAAGTCCTTTTCTTTTACATTTACCATTTTTCAGACCATAATTTCTACCAGTTTGGTTAGATCATCCTGTAAAGTGTGTTTATCTTTAACTGTTCTGAACACTTTCGTATCGTCTGTGAATTTCAGTACTTTGCTTGATACATCATCATCCAAATCATTTATATATATATCACGAATAATATTGGTCCCAACACAAGACCCCTGTGGTACTTCACTCCAAACTGGTTTCCAGTTTCAAATCTCCCCCTCTACTATTACTCTCTGTCTTCTGTCTGTCAACCATGTTTGTATCCAACTGATCACACCATCCCCTATACCATGGGCTTTTAGTTTAAGTAACAATCTTTGATGTGGCACTTTATCAAATTCTTTCTGAAAATCTAAGTAGACAACATCCACTGGTGACCCATCATCTACCCACTTTGTAATTTCTTCAAAAAAACATAAGAGATTGGTTAGACAAGAGATTCATTGATTGATGTTGGCAATACAATGGATGCCGACAGTTTTAACCTCAAAACTCTTTGATGTTCAATGCTGTCATGATTTTCCCACATTAAAGACAGCTCATTCAGCAAGCTACTTGTTAATAATGAATACCCAGGCTGATTCTGGGTCGAAGAACAGACAACCAATCTTTAAACAGAGCCAGTCAGTTCCTCTACCCAGATTTAGCATGTGTAGTAATTTGTAACTGGAAGTCTGTTGTGTTGAACATGGGAAAATGGGACATTGTTGAACATCAAAGGGTTAACCCAGCCCGACTCAGCCGTATTGCCAATAAAGCTTGTTTTGAAGCTGGATGTTTTGTTTACTTCATGAACATGTTCCGGGGTCGCACCTTCCAAATTGCGAAGGTGTTTGTTGGTTATTTATCATTCTCACTTAGGGGCCACAAAATAATTAGTGTCATTTTGGCAGGCAGTATACCTTCAACATAGTTGGTATAGTTTTAAGAACATTACAGTGTTTCCCCTGGTATATGACAAGCGAGGCGGGCCGCCTCGCCGTTTTTCTGTGCTGCCTCGCCCAAAATTGCTGCCTCGTAGCTATTTCGTACGCCCATTTTTTCGTTCTTTCGCGATATATTCAGCGCCGGCGAGCGGCGCGAAATGACACCACAAAGTCACTTATATTCCTGCAAAATCGCGGATTTGTAGCTACATCGTTTAGTCATCTTAACGAAAATTCGCTCAGAGCGGTTAGGATTGAACTCCATTGGACAACGTGAAAGATATTGTTTGGCAGTTGTCCAATCACAGAATATTCCTGCGGTATCTTGCGTTTTGGTTTATAACGGTGGTGGGATTGAAAACCGTGCAGGCTGATGGCATTACGTCACTAGTCCGGACTCTTTTGAAGCCCAAATAAAAACCGTGCATCCTATTCACTAGTCGGCACTTGTATCGAATCCAGGCCCTGTTGAAACTCAAATAGCGACCAGGTTTGCACTAGTCTGTTACCGCACAGCGCGCGTAAAATGAGAGCTATTATGCTATAGCAGCGTATGTTTATACAAACCGGAGCGCTATTTACGCCTCATATGGGCGTAAGACGCAATATTCTTAAAGGTAAATATGCCTAGGATAATGTTGAATGATGGAACTGAGGTATCAAAGTTAAGCAAAACTAAGTTATAACGGAAAAATCAATTCAAGGTGGGTCTGGATTTACGATTAATAGAAACATACTTTTGTGGCATTCCAGAAATGAATGTTTAATTAATTGCATAGCATGCTAGCAGCAAATAAAATTGGAACATAAACCTCCAATTTCCCATAATATTATGATATTATAATCATTTAAAGGTAATTATGAAAGAGTCTTCAGATGATACCCCTGGATGCTTACCAGAGAAGTCGAGATGGTGCTCGACTGAACAGATCTGCCAGGGAGTAAAAATGTAAAGCGCTTTCAGCAGTCCTTCGCTTTATAAAATCTTACCTTTTACTTTTATACTGACTCTGTCAACGTGGTAACAAGGCCTAGGGTTAGTGCAAAAAAACATAACCACAGCCAAGTACCAGTGGTCAAGACTTTTATCAATCATGATTACTACATTTACAAGTAGTGTCTTGTTGTTTTATATCTCCCCCTCTATATTCAAGAGTAAAGGTTAAAACATACCTCAGAATGCACTATTTTAAAGCTAGTTTTTAAAAAAATCTCCGGGGGGCATGCCCCCGGACGACCCTAGCAACACAGCTGCATAGGCGCTTGCGTACCCCATCCCTGCCACCTCGCCCATCATTTTACCCAGGGGAAACACTGCATTATATTAATTAATTAATAAAAAACTAGGAACAGACTGCCTTCTTGAATTGAATTAGCTTACGATATCTTTACAAGCAATATAACTGTGTCTGTAAGTAATAAAGTTACACTATTTGCAATACCATGTAGCAGGGGCAGTACTCTATTTATGTAAGCGAAAAGTTTGTGGTCAGCAGGAACTACAAAGTTGGTGATCCCGCTCAAACATTGAAAAGAATGAAAGTGACACTAAGATACACTGGCATGCATGAGTGATGTAAAAGTGACTCAGACACTGACATACATAAAAATGACACAAAGATACACCAACAAACATGAGTGACGTAAAAGTGACTCAGATGCTGTGACATATAACTGAAGGGACATGAAAGTGACACAAAAGATACATTAGTTAACAACTTAACATACACAAAAGTTACACAAAAGTAACAAAATATACACTAACAAACATGAAAGTGATGTGAAAGTGACACTCACCCAATGGACCCGCCATGGATGCTGGTCTTGTGGTGGATGTCGTTCCATGTGATGACGTCCTTGTGCCCTGTCGTGCGGGAGTCACTGATGGTGAAGACGAGACCAGCGTCAAAGGCTTTCTTCAGCAGTGTCACCACCTCCCGCCCGTCCAGGTTGTTCGGCAGGAAGGCTTGTCGCTCGATTCCACTGTACGCTTTTCCCGGACTAGGGTGGTAGTCCTGAGACAGTGGCAAACACGTTCATGGTCCGTGCTCAATGTCAAGTCAATGGAACCATTATTTTCTAACAATTGATCAACCATGACAGGAGACCAACCATTACACTAACTTAGATCATTATTTCTATATCAAATGTTCTTCTGATCACATCTGTGAAGTTTAAATGACTGGATATTTCAACAGTTCAACTAGCATCGGTTGCCTTGATAGAACAAATTGTATGCTTTCAGGTTTTCTTTGCTCACCAGATGGAGTGGTGAACAGACAAGGGGGATACTGACGAGGGGGAAATCCCGGGGAATAGATACTGACGAGGGGGAAATCCCGGGGAATACCAATCAGGGGGAATACCAATGGAGAATCCAGGATACCAAGTACATGTGTGATAGCTTGCACGCCACACCATGTGGCGAGCAGTGGAAAAACTGAAATCTCACTATTCACGGACAAAGGTTGCCGGTCTGGGCCCCCCAGATTTGTCACAAATTCATGACTTGCATATATTACAGAGCAAGATGGGACATTGGGAGATTATGCAACAAACAAATTATGTTACACTATGCTACTGAATGCACACACATATTCACGCATGCACTCACACACACATACACATGTACAAACACACACACAAACACATGCACACACACACACACACACACACACACACACACACACACACACACACACACACACACACACACACACACACACACACACACACACACCTGTTGGGTGCCATCGGGGAAGGCGTACTTGATAACAATAGCTCCAACGCTGTCAATGAAGCCAGGCAGTCTCAAGGAATGATCGACCTGCCACGACATAATACCCCCCTCCGGCTGGTCGCCCTTCAACACCCCGTAGATGGCGCCACAAATTGGACAAATGGGTTTGCCATGTCGGAAGTGCGCGTCGATACAACATGAGCAATATCTGTGGCCACACTTCGGTAGTGTCTTTGGTAGCACCATGGCGTCCAGGCAGATAGAACATTTCTCCACCTCCGGTTTCTCCACTTCAAGTTTCTCGACCTCGCTCTCGGAGGTACTGGGGCTGTCCGGTGGCAGGGCCTTCTTTTTGGGCGGCTTTGATGGCCGAACAGGCACCGAGGCTGAGGATGATTTGTTGCGGGAGAGAGTCTGTCGGAGAGTCTTGGAGATCTGCTCGTTGGCGCGCGGCCGCATGGCGTGGGAGTTGTTGTCTCTCAGTGAGCGACACCACGACCACGGCTCGTCGCACGGTCTTTCGCAACCACGACGCCGATCCAGAGACGTACAGCGTCGCCTGCTGGAGTCTCTCCCCCTCGGCCGATCAGCAGACAACGGTCGATTTTGTGACGCCCTCTGTTGGGCCACTTCAACCTTGTCGTCTGCCCGGAAGCCCTGTGACTTTCTCGGGCAACTCTTTGCTGCCGACACGCGGCTGTTTAATGACCGCCGCATCACAGATTTACTAGCGTCTCCACCAGGTGACGAGTCTGACGACGATGGCACAATCCGGTCACCAACATTCCAATGCTGGTCACTTCTACCCACAAGTCCATTAGCGCCGTCAGGGGCAGTACTGTCAACACGATTGATGGTGCGACCGTCGACGGACAGAAGCTGTTCGAGAATGATTGCAAACATCTCGGTCACTTCCGAGTTCAAGTTGACAATGCGGACCGTGAGTAGACTGCGATCAGACGTCCGCTCTCTCGCAAACTGCTGAAGTGCCACGAGCAAACACTGGGCACAGATGTCTGTCGGAACGTGGAAGATACCTGCAACAGACACTTCACATGATACATGTCATTCTGGCACAGCTCCATCCACCAGACCAGAATGTCTTCATAGAAAACTTGTAGATAAATACTGAAGAAAGGAAGGAACAGTATATGAAAATGTACTAGGTTCAAATCCTGTGCTGGCATTTCGAACCTTGGACAAGTTTGCTCGTCTATGTTGCTCCAGTTCACTCAGCTGTATGGGTACCTGGCTGTAGGCAGTGGCGGATACTTGTGTACAACTTATCTTCATGCATCAATTGCATCATGGCTGAATGCTTCTTAGAGGTTGAGATTGTGTTCGACTGAAGGGCAAGTATATTTACCTATACTGGTGACACGGAGGGCCAGTATATTTACCTGTACTGGTGACACGGATGGCCAGTATATTTACCTGTACAGGTGACACAGAGGGCCAGTATATTTACCTGTACTGGTGGCCCGGAGGGCCAGTATATTTACCTGTACTTGTGACACGGAGGGCCAGTATATTTACCTGTACAGGTGACACGGAGGGCCAGTATATTTAACTGTACAGGTGACACGGAGGGCCAGTATATTGACCTGTACTGGTGACACGGAGGGCCAGTATATTTACCTGTACTGGTGACACGGATGGCCAGTATATTTACCTGTACAGGTGATACAGAGGGCCAGTATATTTACCTGTACAGGTGACACGGAGGGCCAGTATATATACCTGTATTGGTGACACATAGGGCCAGTATATTTACCTGCACTGGTGATACAGAGGGCCAGTATATTTACCTGCACTGGTGACACGGAGGGCCAGTATATTTACCTGTACTGATTGCAGGTAGGGCAATGGAGGTAGCACCGAGATCATCCGCAGCACACAGGCAGTTGTAGAAGGTGTACAGGTGACACGGAGGGCCAGTATATTTACCTGTACAGGTGACACGGAGGGCCAGTATATTTACCTGTACTGGTGACACGGAGGGCCAGTATATTTACCTGTACTGGTGACACGGATGGCCAGTATATTTACCTGTACAGGTGACACAGAGGGCCAGTATATTTACCTGTACTGGTGGCCCGGAGGGCCAGTATATTTACCTGTACTTGTGACACGGAGGGCCAGTATATTTACCTGTACAGGTGACACGGAGGGCCAGTATATTTAACTGTACAGGTGACACGGAGGGCCAGTATATTGACCTGTACTGGTGACACGGAGGGCCAGTATATTTACCTGTACTGGTGACACGGATGGCCAGTATATTTACCTGTACAGGTGATACAGAGGGCCAGTATATTTACCTGTACAGGTGACACGGAGGGCCAGTATATATACCTGTATTGGTGACACATAGGGCCAGTATATTTACCTGCACTGGTGATACAGAGGGCCAGTATATTTACCTGCACTGGTGACACGGAGGGCCAGTATATTTACCTGTACTGATTGCAGGTAGGGCAATGGAGGTAGCACCGAGATCATCCGCAGCACACAGGCAGTTGTAGAAGGTGTACAGGTGACACGGAGGGCCAGTATATTTACCTGTACAGGTGACACGGAGGGCCAGTATATTTACCTGTACTGGTGACACGGAGGGCCAGTATATTTACCTGTACTGGTGACACGGATGGCCAGTATATTTACCTGTACTGGTGACACGGAGGGCCAGAATATTTACCTGTACTGGTGACACGGATGGCCAGTATATTTACCTGTACTGGTGACACGGAGGACGAGAATATTTACCTGTACTGATTGCAGGTAGGGCAATGGAGGTAGCACCGAGATCATCCGCAGCACACAGGCAGTTGTAGAAGGTGCGTCTGAGGTCTGCCGAGCAGCGGTTCTTGTCGACATAGAGGTTCCAGACAGGTCCAACAGCATGAAGGACGTACTGACAGGACAGAGGGCCCGATACTGCCATTGGAACCACCGCCGTCACCTGGGGAACGACAGACAAACACTGAATATGTGTGTGAGTGCGTGCATGTGTGTGTGCGTTGTGTATGTACGTGTGTTGTGTGTGTTTGTGTTTTTATAAGTGTGTATGTGAGCGTGTGTGTGTGTGTGTGAGTTTGTGTGTGTGTGTGTGTGAGTGTGTGTGTGAGAGTGCGTGTGTGCATGAGACAGACAGACAGACAGACAGGCAGAGAGAGGACAGAGAAAGAAACCATTGGCAATCACTTTTAATTATTCGGTTTTTTAACTTGTTTTTATACTACTGTTACAAGTGAGACTAGTTACTTTATGACCTCTATGTGAGGATGATAAGTGAGACTAGTTACTTTATGACCTCTATGTGAGGATGATAAGTGAGACTAGTTACTTTATGACCTCTACGTGAAGATGATAAGTGCATGAACTTACCGAGAGGGGGCCATGTTTTGTCACGTAGTCGATGCAGTCCCGCTCATATTGCCGACCGGCAGCTCGAGATATTGCACCGGCAACGCCAGAATAGTTCGCCAGATGCCCATTGGCGGCGCTGACGATGACATCGACTCTCTCCGCAGTAATATCGCCGTCAGATATCACTACATTTAAGTCGTCACCCATGCTGAACTGGAACTGGTTTCCTCCTGTTGCTGTGTCGTTGCTGGGTTTACGCGAGACACCAGATGGCCCTTCCGACTGCTTCTTGGCATCACCCGAAGTGTTCCACAGTTTCGTGGGGATTTTAGAATGTTCACCTGTTCGAAAACTATGTTGACTAGATACACCCACTTTCCTCGTTTTCCAGCTAGATGGCTCTGTCACACTGTCGTCGGTTACACCGTCCAAACGGTCATTGCTATTTGACGTGCTGTAACCGTTGCTGTTTATTCTGCTTCTTGTAGCGCGCTTACTGCCAGAAACAGACGCAGTGCCGTTGCGTGACTGTCTATCAAACGATTCCTCTTCGCTGCGACGCTGAGTGGCTCCCTCTGCAGGGTACTGGCACTCTACGTAAATGTTTGCCTTGATCATGTCCATTGCCTGACTGACTTCTGTGTGACTACCGACAAGCAACAACTCCCCAGGCTGGACCACATGAAGCACCAGATGGTTGAACTGACACAAGACGCCTGACACAAGCTCGTCCACTTGAGGGGGTGTGATGTCATCGACACAATAACAGAACCTCTCTTTTGCCACTGTCTTGACAATGTCATCGAAGAGTCGCTTATGCGCCATGTCAAGGTTCTGCAGTAGCATGTCAAACGGCCGCGGCAATGAGATCACAACGCGAATCTCATCGCCGGCCTCGTGGAACTGGAAAGTCACATGTAGATCGCTCTCGATCGCTAACACGTTGCGGGCATGCACTTTCTGCACAAAGCCAGCGACATCACGGTCAATCAAAACAGATTTGAATGGAACTGTGGCGTGTTTCTCTGATGACCGATCATGCCACGGCAACGAGTTGGTATGTTTACGCAAATTTTCATAATTATCGCTTGACCGATGGAAATCGTCACCCGAGCCATGGTAGCTGTTGCCTACGCCGAGGTGATCGTCAACGTTAAACCGACTACCTGAACCAGCATCCTGTCCCTTGGTTCTTACAGCTGCCTCCGTAACTAACCGCGGGACCGGCTTGAGACTAATCTCCCCCGTACAACTTCCTGCCAGGTAGTCCTGCGATCCCGGGGTCGTCCATGCAACCTCTGGTGTCCTGCCAAGAACCATGGTGTCATGCTGGTGACGTTGCCCTGTCAGACGATCATCGCTGTTAAAAGCTGTACCACCGATTGCCTGAATGAGAATCTCCTCCATGTTGCGACGACCACTGACTGATGCCGTAAACGGGGCTTGTGACTGAAGGGGCCCAGGACTGACATCGCGAAGAACGGGCTCAGTGTCGCGTTGACTTGTCCGCGAGCCGTGGCTCCCAGACGCTTCACGCAAACGACCATACTCAAGACCCTCTGCACTGTGTCTCACTCGCATTCTGTGTCCGCCAGTGTCACTGTCACTTGAGATTGTTTCCCCTAAGAATCCTGCCTCCCTGAGTGATAAGTCTCCCAGCCGCAACCTTGTGCTCGCAATGCCCCGAGACTTATGATCATCTGAGGGTAGCCTTGTACCCGAGTGACCCCGAATGTTCTGATCATCTGTCTGATACCTTGTACTCGCATGACCCCAAGGGTCATGATCATCCGCCTGCTGCCGTTTACTTTCATGGCCACGAACAATCTGGTCATGTGACTCACGATTAATCATGTCGAGTTCCCTCTCCTGTCGCATCACCTGATGCTGCCACAGCTTCTGCAGACGGACGTTGGCACTCTCAATCTGAGCAAGCGCTCCAATCAGAATCACGTTGCCTGACGACCGTTCGACCTTCACACCAAGGTCACGCTCAATGGCCTTGAGGCACTGGTCAATGTGGGGCGTGCAGGTCACCAGCACCAGGGAGTCAACCTGGACCGTGCACCTCGTGAACATCTACAAGACAGAGCCAGCTGGTGTTAGGTCCAGTGATCAATGAGTCTCAGTGACAACTGAGTCAATGATTCTAAAAGGAGAGTCTCTTCCTAGTTTTTCAAGTATTAATATAATGTTCTTAAGACTATACCAACTTTGTTGAAGACATACTGCCTGACAGATTGTATTTAGTAAGCCCCTAACAACACTCATTCAAATATCCAGTTTTAACACGATATTCATTGGTAATAATGCAGGGGCGGGCTAAATTAACAGCAATACCTTTTGACATTCAATAATTTCCCATTTTCCCCAAGTTCTACATGGCAGACTTCCTGCCACAAATTACTAGGCCCGCTAATTCCAGGAAGAGGAAATAACTGGCTCCCGTTAAGGTAGTTTTTGGCGATATGGAATCATGACAGACAGACAGACATATTAAAGGGCAACATTTCAGTTTTACAATGGTGTCAGTGCCATCCAAGCAAAATAATATGTTGCAAAGTTACATGTGGTTGAATTTACCCGCCTGAAGAATTCAAGTTTTGAGACATGCAACATTAATTTATTTGTTTTTAGGCGACACCAATTGTATTATTCGGATTACGGACACGCCAATATTGTTTTATAACAAAATGGAAATAAAAATAAATTGCAATTTTGAACTTGAACTTTTATTTCTGATCGAAATGCTGACCCAATGATTTTGTATTGATTCATGAGCATATACACTTCATACCAAACACTGTATGTTAAACACTGTTTCGTTGGTTGTCGTGCATCTTCCTACGAATCCGCGAAAGTCCAACGTGTCATTAATTCACCTAAACCATGGCTGAACCAGACACTGCAGTATGGTTTTGTATCAAGAAATTGAAGTTTGGCGCTGCTTCCCAAAAGGAAGTCACAAAATTTAAATTAACCCGCTCTGATATCGAAAGTATGTGTTGGCGTCGAATGCGCGGATTGTTGTCAAAATGACAGCGAGCGTCCTTGCGGATGCTGCGTGAGCAATTCAACATTTATTTTCTTGAACGATGACAACGTTAGTGCCACCGAAATGAAGCGAAAAGGCAACCCGAAGGCTGACATTTTAGACACGATGCAAAATAGCAATAAAGAAAATAAACTGCCAACGCGCAACACAGGCAAAACCAGTAACGTGCGCTGGTTTAACGTGCTACTCATTCTGTCTACATGCAAAATTCTGAACATCAAATTTTCGCCAATCAAGTTGACACGCTGGGAAAACGGGTGTAGACATTCTCTCCAATGCCTGCATAGTCAGCATCGCATTGCATTTCTTCGGAATAGAATAATGTATATTTGGAGATATGACAATCATATCGTAATTATGCTAGTGAAATTAATATTATCACAGCAAGATATATCCTACCTCTAATCTACACGTTTGTGGCTGTAATGTTAACACACCATAATGGTATCTGCCAAGTCTTGGTATCAGTATTTGTTATTCTAAATTCTAATAGTCTTCAACTTTTATTAAACTTTCATAAAAGTCTGTCTAGTAAGTTTTGATACAAAGCTAAATAATTTGTTTAGCAATGTACTGTATGGCTCATATGATAATTCATGTATTTACACAAAATACCTTTCTCGTGCAACAACTTTTTATAATTTTTAGTCCCCCCTCCTCCCTAACAAAAATTTCTAAAAAATCTGTAATCCTAATAATCAAATTTAACAAGATTTAACAAGACTGCCATCCAGAAAATTAACTCTATATGGCAGGTGGACAAGGAAGCCTTTTGGCTTATCGAGAGTCCAATACTTTTTATCTACGTGTATCCCGCCCTTTTAAGGTATGTGTCGATTTTATTTTAAAACATATTCACGCTACTAACACCAACACAATCAGGAGGTAATCTGTTCCAATCATTTACAGTCCTTTGTGAGAATGATAATTTTTTTTTATATAATCTACACTGCTCCTTTATTAATGTAACTTCATGTCCTCTGGTCCTTCTATCTTTCTTAACTGAAAAAAAAAAAAATTCTATCAATATTTTCATAACAATTCAATATTTTAAACACTTCTGTCTGATCTCTCAATCTCCTGGTCTCTGGTGTTGTTAAACCACATTCTTTTAGGCGTATTTCGTAACTAAGATCCCTCAGTTTTGGTATCATTTTATTTGCTCTCCTCTGCACTCTTTCTAGCATATCTATGTCCTTCCTGCGATATGGCCTCCACGCTTGAATACAATATTCTAAATGAGGCCTAACTATTGTTTTGTACAGCGGTGTTATCAGCTTTTTTTCCTTATACATAATGTTTCGCCTAATTAATCCAAGGATTTTATTTCCCTTTGAAGCTGCAATACCGCACTGCTCTGAAACCTTCATATCAGCACTAATGGTTAACCCCAAGTCTTTTTTTTTACAGTAGTACTTAGTACAGTACTCTCATTGTATATTCTACATATTCGTTCCCATGTCCTGTGTGGAGGCATTTACATTTCCCAAAATTGAACAACAGTTGCCATTTTAATTGGTGTGGCCTTATATAATATTTTGTAAATATACCAAAAAATTATGTTATTTTTACTTTGTGTGGCTCCTACGATAGTAACCAGTTTTTCAGTAGGAGTCTCCCATCCTGCAGCAATTTGTTCTTCTTTTCGTTGTAAAATATACATTTTATTGGTTATTTATCAATTGTGCCTACCTCCCGGGGTCGAAGGGTAACCAGTATAGGGGCGCCAGCAATCTCATGGGTACACTTTGCTACATAGGTAGCCGCTGTGAACAGACAGAGTTGACAGCATCAGTAAAGCAACAACAACATCAATGTTCAGCAGAGCAACAATATCATCAGAACAACATCAATGTTCAGCAGAGCAACAATATCACCAAAGCAACAACAACATCATTGTTCAGCAGAGCAACAACATCATCAGAGCAACATCACCAATGTTCAGCAGAGCAACATCATCAGAGCAACAACAACATCAATGTTCAGCAAAGCAACAACATATGCAATGCAGCAACAACATCAATGTCCAACAGAGCAACAACATAATCAGAACAACAACATCAATGTTCAACAGAGCAATAACAACATCAGAGCAACAACAACAGAAATATACAGCAGAGCAACAACCTAATCAGTGCAACAACATCAATGTTCAGCAGAGCAACAACATAATCAGTGCAACAACATCAATGTTCAACAGAGCAACAACAACAACAACATAAATATTCATCAGAGCAACAACCTAATCAGTGCAACAACATCAATGTTCAGCAGAGCAACAACATAATCAGTGCAACAACATCAATGTTCAGCAGAGCAACAACATCAACAAAGCAACATCATCAATGTCCAGCAGAGCAACAACATCAATATTCAGCAGAGCAACAACAACATGTAGAACAACATCACCAGGGCAACAACAACATCAGCAAAGTAACAACATATTTAGAACAACATCAGCAGGGCAACAACATCGGCAAAGTAACCAAATATGTAGAACAACAACATCAGCAGAGCAATAACAACACTGTGTGCTGCCAAAAGTATTGTACCGTGTGGGTTCTGTATTGTTACATTGACCCTACTTGAAACCAATGCAATTTAATTCAGACATCACTCCTCTATGTGAAACTTTGCATTACAATATAAGAATTATCCATGAAAATGTTCTGTGATATTCCTACTAAGTTACTAACTGGTCATGTCATGTGATGCACTGGCTTCTCCAGATTCACTTCATTGTACAAGTTTCACGAAAACCCTGGAAATCACACCTTTCTGCACTTTACCAAACATCACCCAATCCCCGATCCCCACACCCTCTCACCAGTGCTGTCTCGGAAGGCCACGATCGCTTGCCTCGGGTCACCATCTAGTGGGTGAAGCAGGTATGAGAGTGAATCGACAGATCCAGCTTCCTGCTCAAAGTAATCCCGCAGCTCAGAGGTATTGCACTCCGCGGGAATCTCACTAACCACCAATGATGCCATCGTGGTCACTAAGGATCACTGGACATTAGACTGCAACATAATAATACAGACAACATCGTGGTCACTACAGTCACTGGACATTAGACTACAACATAATAACACAGACGTCATCGTGGTCACTACAAGTCTCTGGACACTACACTGCAACATAATAATACAGATGTCATCATGGGCACTACAAGTCTCTGGACACTACACTGCAACATAATAATACAGATGTCATCGTGGTCACTACAAGTCTCTGGACACTAGACTGCAACATAATAATACAGATGTCATCATGGGCACTACAAGTCACAGACACTAGACTGCAACATAATAATACAAACGCCATCGTGGTCACTACAAGTCACAGGACATAAGACTGCAACATAATAATATAGACACCAGCATCGTCACTGGACACTAAACTGCAACATAACAATTCAGACGTCATTGTGGTCAGTGAACACTAGACAGCAACATAATAAGAGCCGTCATCGTGGTCACTACAAATCACTGCAACATCATAAAATGAGACATCATTGTGGTGACTATAAGTCACTGGACACTAGACTGCAACATAATAATACAGAGGTCATCATGGTCACTACAAGTCACTGGACGTTAGACTGCAACATAATAATACAGAGGTCATCATGGTCACTACAAGTCACTGGACGTTAGACTGCAACATAATAATACAGAGGTCATCATGGTCATTGGGCACTGGACTGCAACATAATAATACAGACATCATCATGGTCACTACAGGTTATTATTTGGCATCTTAGTAATGCTTCTCTCAGATATATAGAGGTTCATTTTGATGCCAAAATCTATGTACAATAGTACCTCGCTTGTCACTTCAGTAATACAGCCACCTCACAAGGCACAATTAAGGTCACCTTTGGACAGTCCCGAACTATTTCAACATACAGTAAAGTGTAGGATATTAGCTAATACGGTCAATTCGCTACCCGAGTGGTTTCTTACCAGTGCCAAGGGTGACCTTAATAGTGAGGTTCCATTGTACTGTGAAATTAAAAAACGACATCTATGACCATTACTTCTATGATATTACTTATTAATGTTAGGAAAAAGCTAGAAAACATACAAAATGAAACAAACTCACCTCAACTTGAATTACTGCCAAATTTAATATTTGCTCTGGCTATTCAACCTATGTACAACACTGCGATGTTAAGAAGTAAATAAGAACTGGTATCAGCGTATAATGACGACCAACCTTCTAGAGCTGTGCTGTGTGTTGCAGCAGAAAGAGAATCATAAGCTGGTCCTGTAGTCTGCTGGAAAGTCGCTGCTGCATTCAGAAAACAGAAAGTAAATAGTCGCTGTTCAATAACATGATAAATGATTCAATAACGTGTTTGAATGCAGCCTCATGAGTTGACACAGGTGCTTCTACAGAAAGGCCAGACCTACTGAACAGGTGCTTCTACAGAAAGGCCAGACCTACTGAACAGGTGTGCCAACCAATGCTGCGAAACTGACACATGTCATAATTGTACACAAATGTCACTGCACCACCACTAAATGGTGTACAGTAACCAAAGACACATGTCACAAAACAGCCACTAATTGGCAGTGACAAATGGCACACAACTGTCACTAAAATAATTGACAAATGTCATCATGGTCACTGGAATTTGGATACATGCAACAACAAAGGTCACAACAATAAATGTCACACTATGGTGATTTGATAACAAATGTCACAACAACAATACCCCTGGTATGAAATCTCACACAAAAATGTGTAACTTATAAGTGTATTGGGGGTTGTGGTGAGATTGTACATAATATTACATTCGTCTCCTTTCATCTGGATGTCCTGTGTGAATTGCTAATTCAGAATGTCTGTGCTCAAAGTTCCCATTAATATTTGTTTGCCCTGTGCTACGATATTGGCTAAGGCTGCCCAGATATTCTAATTAAGTTAACATTTTCATAATTATATTTATGCACATTTTTTTGATAAGTGATGTATATTATTGTATTGATATATTTAACGCGAACATTTGATTTCTTTAATTTAAATTATAGGTGTGTAACTAACTGTATGTAGCATGTTGTGAATTCACTAGAACTCCTCTGAAAAAATCTCCTATGTTACACCGTTGCGGTGTTTAGTGTATGGCCTCATAACTCACGCAATGATTACGTCTTTGTACCTCGGCTCAGGAGGAATAATTTATAAGCCATGTGGATGAATGAGTCTTCAACAAAAGAATGCCAATGCTGGTGGTCTACAGCCCACCTTATAAGCCAGTTTTAATACAGACCGATATATTGTTACGACTTATGGCTATAGTACAAATGGTTTTCCACCCAAGCCTAGGACTAGGGCTTGACACCTAGGCTAAGCCAAGCTGAGTCAATCTAGACAAGCCTGGTCAAGGGCCCGGTACTAAGAATGAGTAAGATTAGTGCAATGCGTGCACGGGCGTGCGCTCACACGCACACCGAGTGTTTACGGAAGGCCTCGTGACAGCTGACGCAAACGAAGCTAACACAATCGCTATCGAACGTTATAAACAAACGGGACAAAACAAACTGACTAATATGTGTCAGCCCCTCTAATTCTATGCTGAACATGCCTGGACCCGCAGTATCCTTGGCAACGTCGTCGTATCCAGCAATGCAAAAATGGCCTCCGGCTCCGGTCATGTATGCGTTGCGTCGCTTCCTACTCGCACTTGCGAAGTTGTGTAAAAAAAAAATGTATATAATAATAATTATAGTCTTCACTGTTAAATATGAGGCCGACAACTGCGAAGTACTATATATTGCAAACGAAACGACAAAGTTAAACACTGTACTCATATTCATAGTTTAAAATATGCTCGTCACAAACCAGTATTAGTCGCAATAATTTGCAAAGGCAACGAAAGCCAAGCCAAGTGACAAGTCAGCCGCCACGGCCCAAACCAGGCTAAGCGAAAGGAACGCTGTCAAATCGAGAGAAGAAAAGAAAATACTTTAAATAGGAGCTTACAACAGTTTGTGGCAGCCTAACACAATAATGTACTTCGTATTCACATCTGATGTATGTACGTGTCACATATTTATAATGAATAAATCAAATAAAAACACATAACGTAAGTCGCAACGCCACGGTAACCGAACATTACTCGTTATGGTTATGTCGAGTATAACGTAACGGTTGGTTAGAGGTAGTCTTCTGTCAGAAACCAGTTTTTGTGTGATAAAGGAAATATTACGTCAACCTACTTCCTATGCTGATCAATCCACTGTTTATACTGTCCAGGTGTTGGAGTCCATCATCGCCTCAAAACGTCAGATCTCATGACATTTTACCATCGACTTATAGTTGAACTGAATCGGTGTTGGGGATTCCCCCGAGGCTCTGGTGTCATAAGAAAGTATAACCGCTGTAAATTGTGTTGTTTCTTTAGTCGGCAGGTGGAGCCACTCTACCTTTCTTCTTCCACGTCCACTATGGTGTAGTGTAGCACGTTGTGTTTAGGGCCTAATTATAATAATAATAATAAAAAGACGTTTTATTTTCCAACATAACAACGATAATGTATGTACAATGTTTGTGGCACATAAATACGTCTTATGTCAGAAAAAGGGGTATACTGAAGAAAGTTCTTATAGTTGTATACCCCTGAACAAGTTGCTTTAGGTATTACATAGTATACAATTTAGTATGTGACAGTACAGCATAATATTCATATTGATTTTTGGTATGGAAATATATTATGTGTATGAAGTTGGTGACCGTATACGTACAACATGAACGTGGTGCAGGTTAAAATTATTTTTGAAAATGTTTAAGTTATGGATATAACGGTGTTATACCGTAGTGCTGGTTAAAAGAGACACAAGCGCGAAGTACCTAAACCAGCGTCCCACAAACTTTGGCATACGGACGGTTTCCAGCTGGCCCGCGAGACCTTAGGCTTGGGTGAGAGGCAAATTCCCCAATACATCCAAATTTTATATAATTTGAAAGCTCTATGTCTCCCTGTCCCAACGAGGCCTGTCGTAGAGCTGCCAAGTGGTGCAGTAAGCGTGAATCCAAGGTCAAACAAAGTCACCGTCAAATTATTAATTTTCGAAATTGTGCGTTTCTGCAATCGTCTTAATTAATATTACAATGGTCGCATATCTACTTTACTTAATTACAAGATCGACAAGTCATATATGTTTTGGAAAGTCTCCCCGTCAAAATGAGATATTGATATGTCTCCCCCTCAAAATGAGATATTGATATGGATGTATTACCTGATATTTTACGAGCGGAGCTAAGGTCAAACAAGGTCACCGTGAAATTATGAATATTCGATTTTTTGCAATACTACGAAAGTCATAAAGTTACAATGACCCTGCAAATACTGCATTTATATGTACCAATCATATACTGTGTGATCGAACCATTTCTCCACGTCAAAATTAGACAACATGGAGCTGTCAGTTGATGGAGTAGGTGTGGAGCGACGATCAAACAGAGTCACCGTCAAGTGATAAATGTTCGAAATTATTAATTAATTTGTTTGTGTCATCCGGTGTTGATCTTTGAATTTACTCATAAATATATGGAATAATCTAACATAAAAACGTGATCATTTCAAATGTGTTTATCGCATACACCAAAGTTGTTTACACACCGAATTATTCTTTGTAAGCCTGTTTGTATATATTCCTGTTGATATAATAGGCATATTATTTATTACTACACATGCATTTGGTCATTAACACAAGATTATAAACATGTATATTGATGTTGGGGAAACTTCGTAATAAGCAATGAGCTTCTACTTTCCCCCTTTCCATTTTGAACTGTGTCAACTGTAATGTGTATACATGTTGTATGTTGTATTCTCAATTGAAATAACGAATTGAATTGAATTTACGTGAAAGTCAAAGAACTAGCCCAAATGTAGTTAAAGTGTTGAACCAGAGAGGTGGCAATCACAGATTAGAACTCTACTCGCAACACGGTCGACCAATTGTCAAATGTTTTGAGGAACGAGACAATTCAACATCTCAAGGAGCAATTCAAATTTCAGGACCTGGTTGACATACGTGGAAAGTATGGAGATTATGCTGGACATCATCAGGGCTGAGAAGATTGGCAGCTATATAGAATATTTCGCTGTAATTATACATTGGCTAACCATCTACGATCATACAAACTACGCCCTCTCGATGGAGAACAGTCTCTCTGTCAGATGTGAAACACTCCGAGAAGACAGCACCAGAGGGTCATGCAGTATTCATTAAAGGAAAATTTGTTTTGAAGAAAACCAAAAGGTCCTTCAACAAAATTTCAGCTGATCAGCCAACTGAATTGATGTATAGATTATACAAGATGCATAATGGCATTATCGGCCTTACAAGGGACGATCAAGCTAGTGATACGTTTTGCGTCACATTGTTAGAACAATTACGAATGTCATAATACTCAAGATCCCCCCCCCTCAATATGGAAGACGACGAGGAAGAGGCTATGCACGTTCAACTGCTCTAATGGTATCCGCCACTGATGAAGCATGGAAGGGTGACGCTGATGATCTAAAGAAGCTTGTCACAAAGTTATTGGTATGTTCAAAGGAACTGACGGTGAATATGGAAACACTGACATATAGGTGGGAGCAATAGTCACGGATGCAAGAGTGGTAGCTTTTTAACCCCTGTTATTTGCTACCTGTCGACGGACTTGCTTTCATGTCAAGCGTGCGTATGTCAGCAATATCGTCGCTGACTACATGCAAGAGCCTACAGCAGAAACCGGACTAACCCACAGAGTAAGAACATGCCTTTAGTACATAGTCAACTCATCTAACAGCTAAAGACCAAGAAACATAGTAGGTTATTAGCACCGTGAAACAAAGACTGGCTGAAGAAACTACATGGTTTCATGACGCACCAAGGAAACAACGTCCATATACCTTAGCAATATAAAATGTACGAAACACTATAAAAGTTGACAGAACGCTATTAAAACAATAATTCAATGGTGTCACTACTGGACGAATAGTGGAAATGCTTAATACCATGAAGCTTTAAGTATCCCCAGTCCCGCTGTCTATAAACACGTTTGGAGGTGACATGAACCCAACACCAAAGGTATAGCTGCCCAGTATCTTGGTACGGCTGGACATCGTACACCCTTGGAACTTCCAGAAACAATCTGAAAGACACAACCTGCGAATGATAACCTGCTCAGCTTCCACGCACTAACAGGAATTCAACATCAGCCTTTTGTGGTCATGTGAAGACATCGAGCTTGCACAATTTCTAGAATCAACCAGCTCCTTGTCAAGGGGATTGGTCACGATGGGGGACTTGCATGGACTGAATATATTGTGTGTCACCTATTTTATGGCACTCGCTCGTGAGTAGCAAACCATCGATTCTGTCAGGATCCAACGCTTTGGTTACGGGCAGATTGTGAATATAATATTATAGCTGTATCATCTCATATCGACACATACACGAAGAAGTATGTATCAGAATGTCTGTGTGAACGCGGCCATCCCCTATTGTAGATGCCTGTGGATGCCAATCAAAATACAGGGCGGCTCAGCGAATTGGCTCGATCGTTTTTGTAATGCCGATGATACCATTATGCATCCTGCATGTGCTAGTAATTGGCTCAGTTGCCTGATCAGCCCTGATGATGTCCAGCATGATCTCCATAGTTTCCACGTATGTCAATCAGACCCTGAAATGTGGATTCCTCCATGAGATATTGAATTGTCTCGTTTCTCAATACATCTGACAGTTGGTCGACTGTGTTGCGAGTAGAGTTCTAATCTGCGTTTGTCACCTCTCTTCTACAACATCCTAACTACATTTTGGGCAAATTCTTTGACTTTCACGTCATGTTAATGACCAAACGCATGCATAGTAATAAATGATGTGTACATTATTTCAACAGGAATATATACAAATAGTCTTACAAAGAAAAATTGGGTGTGTAAACAACTTTGGTGTACGCGATAAACACATCTGAGAAAATCACGTTTTTATATCAGATTATCCCTTATATTTATGAGAAAATTCAAAGTTCAACACCTGATGACACAAACAATATATGTACAAATTATAACATATTTTGTTTTATGCAACGGTGTGTACAAGAAGATGTCAATTAATTAATAAAACTATTTTGACACAGGTTTGAGTTTGTGATCTTCAAATAACCTTCAAATCGAGGGTAGCATTTACATACACCTATTATCTTATCCCTTGTGTGATGGATCTAGCATGAATTCCTGCCATTAACAAACAATGCAGTTAAAAGTACATCACATGTTGGCAAACCTACTGTATGCAGAAAGACATAATTTCGAAAATTCATCTTTTGATGTTGTTGTTTAACCTTCACTCCACAACTAGAGCACCATTTTACAACTCCATGCCGTATCTCAGTTTGACGGGGATAGAATATGCTTTCAAACGGTATGTAACATGGCCTAGTGTATGTAGATAAAGTAGCTACGCAACCATTGTAAATGTAGAACTTTTGCGGAGTGGCGTAGTTTTGAACTTTCATCGTTTCATGGTGACCTTGTTTAACCTTCACTCCACACCTACTGCACCACTTGATAGATCCCCGTCGTATCATATATTTACGAGGAGTCAGTTGGCTTTCCAACGATAATACACTGCCACACATAGATAGGTAACGTACACATACGCTACCATTTATATTGTATGACATTTTTCAGATTGACACAATTTCGAACATTTATCATTTGACGGTGACTCTGTTTGATCGTCGCTCCACACCTACTCCATCAAATGACAGCTCTGTCATATCTTATTTTGACGGTGAGAAACGGTTCTTTCACACAGTATATGACTCGTTCATATAAATGAAGTCTTTACAGGGACATTGAAACTTTATGACTTTCGAGGTATTGCAAGAAAATCGAATATTCATCATATCGCGGTGCCCTTGTTTGACTTTAGCTCCACTCGTACCATATCAGATACTACCTCCATATCAATATCTCGTTTTGACGGGGAGACAACAAATTTTCAAAAAATATATGAATTGACGATCTTGTAATTAAGTAAAGGAGATACGCGACCATTGTAATGTCAAGACTATTGCGGAAGCGCACAATTTTGAAAATTCATCATTTGATGGTGACCTTGTTTGACCTTGGATTCAAGCTTATTACACCACTTGGCAGCTCTACGACAGGCTTTGGTGGGACGGGGAGATGCAGAGCTTTCAAATTATATAAAAGTTGGGTGTATGTATGGGGGGGGGGGGTATTTAAATCGGTCCGATAGATGGTTCTACCGCTCGCCTAAGAGTTTTCGTTGGCTGAATCGTCGAGTGCTGCTGGGGAGCTAATAATTATTATATGTGACTTGTGAGCTTTCTCTATGGAATTGGCGGGTCGGTCGCTAAGTTTATATATATATATATATACATATATATATATATATATATATATATATATATATATATATATACATATATATATATATGTATATATATGTATATATATATATATATATATATTGAACACGTTGAATATGCTACTTCAGGGACGACAATACATTATTAGCAGCGTCCAGTAAGCAGTGGAAGTCTCGATATAAAGCTGTCCCCCTTCAGAAGTCATGATGAGAACGACAAATTCTACATTTCGAATTCACCAGAACATTTTGCGGCTAAGGATAACAGTAGTTCCAGTGAAATGTCGTCACTGGTGTACACAATTTTTCGCTGCTGCGCAGTAACTTCAGCTTCTCCGCTGTCTCGATTCGACTATGATATCGGAAGGTTGGGGTGCTGTTGATTTTTTTGCCTCCGCGTCGCCGTAGCTTCAACTTATTGTAACATCAATGGATTTTGTGAGACCGTGCGTGATGCGTGCTTGTGTGCGTGCTCATTGTAGGCTACCCACCAAGATGTCTTGTATATGGGTTTTCTGTTGACGTAGCCTGAACACCACTGTCACCAGCGGGGCTACTTGCATGGGATTCGGAGCGCGCGTCGCTGCGTCTCGCAGCGAGGCGTATCAGCGAGAAGAAAGTCTAACCTTGTCGGTTTGTTTGCATAGGTAAACTATGTCCAGATAGTTAATTCATGACACATCTCATATACAGGAGTTAAGTGACTCACAACGACAACAGCAACACCGACGCGCGCCTGCCTGCCAATGCGGCGAAATATGACACCGCCATGGGGGACAACCCGGGGCGATAAGAGGTCGCTAGTCGTGGACAAACACTCGCTGGTCATGAAAGCGCGGAACAGCGGACGGACTGCGGTGTCGGGTGAACATACATCATCACGACTTTCACGTCGACTCTTACGCTCGCCAGTGGTTTATTGCGGGTAAGCGCCTCTGATACGGGCGGGACAATAAACGGGACGACTTTACGACGGTGTCATTTGAGCGGAAACGTAGCGATGACAGATTTGGGCAGTGGGCGCTCTGCAGCGCCGGTGAAGACGATGTCGGTGTTGCTAGAGAACGCGGAATATCACGAATGTGCGTGTTTTATCAACCGGATGAAGGGAAAGACGCTGCGAGCCATCGTTTATGAACTTCCGGCGGCTGAGCTGAACGATGCGCTGCCGGCGTCTCGTTGTGTCGTCGAGGGGTTGTACCTCAAGATGTCCGTGTTGAACCTACCCATCGACTGTCTCCAACCGGAGAGAACTGTGGTACAGGTAATACGGTGGATCACGGCCGACATCAAGGACTCCCCGTCAGCCTCAGGTTTCGATCCGGAGAATGCTAATCCATATATGGCGCAGATCCGGAACATCCTGCGTGTGATTGCAGTGCGCAGACCCGACATCCGTGAGAAGTTGTATGCCCGCCAGAGGGTGCTCAAGAGGTGCCTTCAGATCCTGGTCAGTCGACGAACCGTGGACACGTCTGATTTCCAGAGAATGACCCTTCCGGAAGCGCTGAAGCTGGAGGTAAGGAAACACATCAGTCACCTCAAGCAGACCCTCGAGAAACTGGAACTGTGCATGGATAAGCGCCATCTTCTGAAGGCGACCGACACTACCAATCTTCGCCCAGTGAACCGAAACAACATCCAGGATCGTCTCTTCTCAAACAAGTCACTGTTGAATGCCTTCGAGCCGATTCGGAACTACAGCCAACTCACCTGTCTGCTGCAGGTTTGTAATGTTTGCTCTCATTGGCTACATAGTTTGTAAGGCTTGCTTTCATTGGCTACATAGTTGGTATGGTTTGTTTTGATTGGCTACATTATTTGTAGGATTGGCTTTCATTAGCTACATAGTTTGTATGATTTCGTTTCGTTGGCTAGACCTACATACTTTGGAAGGAACCGATTGTAGATTTATAAGCTTTCTAGATAAGTTGAGATCCTGGATAAGCTGCACGATTGTAAACAAACACACTTTTTATTTTGGCAGTTAGCCAAAATGTTCATATATATATATATATATATATATATAGATCTATTGTAAACATAATTTATGATCGCATCAATATAAGTAATTAACATCAATTTGATTATATAAAATGTATATTTTCATTATTAATATGCATGCAGGTCTTGAAACATTGCAAATATTAACTCGCCAGTGTGTCTGTTTAAAATGAAAATGTGGTGCCGTAAAGGCACTGCAGTCTAATCCAGTTCTAATCAGTGTTGACAGACTGCACATAGATATATAATACTAGGTAAATATGTTATGTTAGAACTTGCTTGTGTTACAAGTGTTACTAAAATTGTGTTACAGTTACTTATGTGATTTACAAGTGTTACCTTGTTTTACGTATTACCTTGTTTTACTTGTGTTTCCTGTATTACTTTTGTTACTCCTTTTACTTCACAGTACTCCATTCAAGTACTCTATTCACAGTACTCTATTCACAGTACTCCATTCACAGTACTCCATTCACAGTACTCTATTCACAATACTCTATTCACAGTACTCTATTCACAGTACTCTATTCACAGTACTCCATTCACAGTACTCTATTCACAGTACTCTATTCACAGTACTCCATTCACAGTACTCTATTCACAGTACTCTATTCACAGTACTCTATTCACAGTACTCCATTCACAGTACTCTATTCACAGTACTCTATTCACAGTACTCCATTCACAGTACTCCATTCACAGTACTCCATTCACAGTACTCTATTCACAGTACTCTATTCACAGTACTCCATTCACAGTACTCCATTCACAGTACTCTATTCACAGTACTCTATTCACAGTACTCTATTCACAGTACTCTATTCACAGTACTCCATTCACAGTACTCTATTCACAGTACTCTATTCACAGTACTCCATTCACAGTACTCTATTCACAGTACTCTATTCACAGTACTCCATTCACAGTACTCTATTCACAGTACTCTATTCACAGTACGCTATTCACAGTACTCCATTCACGGTACTCCATTCACAGTACTCCATTCACGGCACTCCATCCACGGCACTCCATCCACGGCACTCCATCCACGGCTCTCCACCCACAGCACTCCACCCACAGCACTCCACCCACAGTTCTCCACCCACAGTACTCCACCCACAGTTCTCCACCCACAGCACTCCATTCACAGTACTCCACCCACAGCACTCCACCCACAGTACTCCACCCACAGTACTCCACCCACAGCACTCCACCCACAGCACTCCACCCACAGCACTCCACCCACAGTTCTCCACCCACAGTACTCCACCCACAGTTCTCCACCCACAGCACTCCATTCACAGTTCTCCACCCACAGTACTCCATTCACAGTACTCCATCCACAGTACTCCATCCACAGTACTCCATCCACAGTACTCCATCCACAGTACTCCATTCACAGTACTCCATCCACAGCACTCCATTCACAGTTCTCCACCCACAGTACTCCATTCACAGTACTCCATCCACAGTACTCCATCCACAGTACTCCATTCACAGTACTCCATCCACAGCACTCCATCCACAGCTCTCCACCCACAGCACTCCACCCACAGCACTCCACCCACAGTTCTCCACCCACAGTACTCCACCCACAGTTCTCCACCCACAGTACTCCATTCACAGTACTCCATCCACAGTACTCCATCCACAGTACTCCATCCACAGTACTCCATCCACAGTACTCCATCCACAGCACTCCACCCACAGCACTCCATTCACAGTTCTCCACCCACAGTACTCCATTCACAGTTCTCCACCCACAGCACTCCATTCACAGTTCTCCACCCACAGCACTCCATTCACAGTTCTCCACCCACAGCACTCCATTCACAGTTCTCCACCCACAGTACTCCATCCACAGTACTCCATCCACAGTACTCCATCCACAGTACTCCATCCACAGTACTCCACCCACAGCACTCCACCCACAGCACTCCACCCACAGTTCTCCATCCACAGCACTCAGAACTCAGAACTCAGAATCAGTTTATTTGACCTATATATACGATATATACACAATGAATAACATGAATACTAGATAAGGTCGGGAGACTCCCATTAAGATATACAATATCGCTAGCACAGGAGCCACCCCATAAATATAATCAACATCAAAATTTACATGTCACAATATGCATATGCCTTGTTTTACACTTGATAATTACTCAATCATATCAATGTATCAACATACATACATAATACAAGGAGATTAAATGTACTCTTGTACAAATTGACGTACAAATTGACACTTAGGTATACATTTCAATATATATATTACGAATTACATATAAAGCAATTATGAATACGACAACAGGATTCATAATTTAAAATAAGAAAGTTTGTTGTGTATGTTGAAAAACCATACAGACTGTGGGTGTAAATTTTATTAATGATAATACTCGGTGTATTGTTTACTGTCTCAACTATGTTGTGTCTAATGCATTTTTTGGCAAACTCATGTTTGAATCTGGACATATACAGATTATTTCTTTCACGTGTGCAGTGCTGATGAATATTATAGATGTGTGTGTTTAAAAAAACATTGAAGTAGTAGGGTAAAAGATTGTTAATTAATTTGTAGTAAAATTTTAATTGTTGGATTTTATAAATGTCATCCAACTTTAGCAACTGAAGTCTTTTTAAAATGGGACTTGTGTGAGCATTATATTTACTTAAGGATATTATTCGTATTGCTTTTTTCTGTAATTTGAAAATTCGATGTGCCTGATGACCCCATAAAAGTAAGCCATAATTAATATGAGGGAGAATAAGAGCATTGTACATAATATATAATGTATTAGGTGGTAACAAATGTTTAAGTTTATTTAGTATGCCTATTGTTTTAGAGATTTTATTTGCTATTTTGTTTGTATGACTCGGCCAGTTTAAATGGTTATTTATTGTGATGCCTAAAAAATTTAAATCATTTACACATTCAATGTGTGCCCCATCTATTTGTAACACAGGGTATTCTATTTTCTTTTGAGGCATATGAAAAATCATGATTTTAGTCTTTTTGGCATTTAGTGACAGTTTATTAGCTTTTAACCAATTACTAATCTTTGTTAGTTCTTTGTTAATATTTTCACTTCGCATTTGGCCTTCTGAATCATTAAATGTTTTTAGTGTACTAGTAAGGGTGGTGTCGTCAGCATATGTTATGAATTTGAAAAGGTCACTAGAAAGTGCTATATCATTTATATATATAATAAATAAGAGCGGCCCTAAAATTAAACCTTGAGGGACACCAATGTTGATGACTATTTCCTTAGACTTAACATTTTCAATTTCTACATACTGCTTACCATTTTGTAAATAACTCTTGCAAAGGTCCAGAGCCTTGTCATTTAATCCATAGTAATTTAACTTCTGTACCAATATATTATGATCAATTGTGTCAAATGCTTTTGATAAATCAAGGTATATATTTATTGGAGTAACCGATTTATCAAGTTCTTGTATAATTCTGATTATGATTTCGAGTGTAGCAAGCTCAGTAGAATGTTTCTTTCTGAACCCATATTGGCTATTGTAGTATAACGCTTTAGAATGGAAGTAATCATGGATTTGATCAAACATAACCCTTTCAAAAAATTTTGAAATCACTGGCAGGATAGAAATAGGACGGTAATTGTTAAAGTCAGAAACATCACCTTTTTTGAAAAGGGGTATGACTTTTGCAATTTTTAATTTGTCTGGAAATATACCAGTTATTATTGATTGATTAATAATTAGAGTGACTGCTTTGCTGATATCATTTTTTATTAATTTGAGTAATTGTGTTGAAATACCGTCTTTTCCACAACTTGATTTTGGAGGTAAACGATCAATTGTATTAACAGTAGTTTCCATGTCAATCGGATTAAATCTGAAAGTGTGAAATATCGGGTGTTTCAGGTAATCTTTGTATGATTTATCTCCACTAGTAGTTGTTTTAGAGGCTAGAGCAGGACCAGCATTAGTAAAAAATGTGTTAAATTTTTTTGCAATAATGCATTTGTCACTAATCATTTCCCCATCAACTTTGAACAAATCTGGAAATTGTTCTTTCTTTTGACTTTTCTTAATAATTTCTTTGATTAAACACCATGTCTTTTTAACACTATGCTTATGCTTTTCAAAACTGGATTGGTAATACATTTGCTTAGCTAATCTAATATTACTCTTAAGAATTTTATTATAAGTATGTAAGTCAGTTTTAAGTTCATGATAATGCTCTGTATTTACTTGAGTCGTTTTCATTCTCGAATACAATTTGTTTCTAAATTTTATCGACACAATAATGCCATTGGTAATCCAAGGAGTTTTCTTATGTTTATACTTGTTAAATTTGATTATTTTAATAGGTATAAATTTATCCATAGCTGCAGTAACAATTTCATCGAGGATATTGTAGTTTTCATTCGGATCCGCATGAATATCTGTGTTAAGTTTAATATAAATATTTGAGTTTATTATTTCAATTTTAAATTTATTGAGCGAGTTAGGACTTTGTTGTTTTATTCGTATAAACCTTGGTATTGCACTAGTGGTTTCAACATAATCCAGACTTAGAAAATAAGGAAAGTGATCAGAAATATGGCTCACTAAAATACCAGCTGAGGATTTGAAGAATCCTTCTGACAAATTGCATAACAAATTATCAATGAGTGTTCCATGATATTCTGAAAGTCGTGTTGGCATAGTAATTTTAGGGAAGAAACCATGTGAAACGATTGTGTCAAAATAGTCACATATTATGGGTTTTTCGTTAATTTTAAGCAAGTCAATATTGTAATCTCCTGCAATTATTATTTCACTTTTAGATTTTTGTAAATCAACTAAATTTGATGCAAATTCTTTTGTAAATATACGGTAGTTTTCGATAATATCTCTAGGTGGTCTATATATATTTCCAAGAATTATTTTTTTCTTCATGGAACAACATGTTATTTCAATAAATTGACCTTGCTGAGGTAGATTGCCAAGCAGGCATGTGCACTACAGATTTTGCCTTGGCATATTAATGTATATCCATTTATTTGAAATAAAGAAGTGTCAGCCTCTTCATCGAGCCATGTTTCCTGTAAACACAGAGCACTAATCTCACAGCCACTACTTCTGAATGATTCTAGCTTTATTTTAATTTAATCAATTTTTGCATTTAAACTCTGACAGTTTAGGCTTAGCACGATAAATTTGCATTGTTTGTTCATTAAATGGTTGATTAAACTATCGTCGTCGAAGTATGGTGAATGTTGAATTGGTTCAATATCCCCATCTTCATTCATTTGATCCGTTTTTAATATGTGATAGAGAGAATTTTTCTCTAGACCACCAAATTGCGCTAAGAAATAATTTTTATCAATCATATTGGAAAATTTAATAAACAATCGTGCTCTGTGTTTACAGAACACATCATATAAACATAGATTAGACGTTGTGAAAGAGCTGCACAAGCTATACCCTGAGCATTATGGAAATACATTTTATAAAAGAGAATATTACGAATAGTCCGCATGCATATAAGGTGTATAACACAATGTACTTATTGCATCAGCGCAAAAAAGTAAAAGTAAATTACAACAGATGTATTGCCGCAACATGAACGTAGAGTGAGAATAAGCAAATAAGTATATCGAACAAAACACAGCATGATTATTAAGTGGACACTAATGTTTGAGGAAATGCTATACATAGTGCATTGTCCCAACAAAATTAAAATGTAAAGTAACTAACACTAAACGTTGTGAAAAGAAAATGTATAAACATTGCCCTCCCCAAAAATGAAAACAACGTGAATATTGACCGTACATCAATACACATCGATGCACACCATATAGCTGTAGACTAAAATGTCGATGATATGAAATTGCACTATTTAAATAAAACGTCATTTCATGTGGAGCAGTTCGCTCAAGAGTAAATGTTAGCAAAACAGCATATATCAAAAACATTAAATGCTTTATAGAAAACATAATTGGTACTATAAAGTCCTTTGATAAAATTGTGTAAGTGAGCCTATGCAATAACGTTAACATAGCTAAAACGAGTTTAGACATAGCGTTAACAAAATCGTTAAAAAAGGTCACGTTTGGTATTGTAGTATTGACATTCAAAAGCAATTTACAATTAAACGTTACTTTGATTAAACACAAGTGAAGGGTAAGAGGGATAATAAGGAAAAGAACAAGTAAGGAAAAAACACAAAACAGATGACTAGGCATGTTAGTCACACTGGAGTCTGACTCACAGCATAACTGATTATAATAATAAATGCAGCATAAATGCATTGACCACATGACCAGAATGATTACCGCTTGGAAAGAAAAAAAACTGGCCATGAAAAGCCATATGTTATACTGACCATGAGATAATCAAGATCTCCCTAATGACGCTGAAGTTGTCGCAGGTGTTGTTCAGTTATTAAGGTAACTTTCCTCCCGTTTACCAGGAGGCACACTACACAACCGTCAATTGTCCATGTTGCTTTTACGTCCCTCATTTCCCGGCATTTCCTTAGCAACTCTGACCTTCTTCTTTCAGACTGAATGGTATTCTAATCTGTTGCAGGCATTGCAGTCTCAGATCCAGAGTGATAAGGATGTGTTGTTGACCTTCACAGAACTGCGTAAACAAATGCAGACTATTCCCATGAACTGTGCCTTGGAGACTGTCTTCCAGCGATACATCGCAGGCTATGGACGAGTCCTCAGCATCATGCTAGAGACTGCTCCATCTGCCAGGAACTGGGTCTCCATGAATGACATAAATCTGCACCCAGACAAATTGGGACAGCCACCAATGTTTTCGTCAAACTGGCACATTGCAGGTAAGTCTATTTAACATTGTTGTTCTCTTCTTTTCCATGAATGTGTAGGGTGACACTGACCACAAGCCCTTCATACTGGTCCTTGATTTATGTTTCTCTCCCCCCTCACTGCGCTGTCTCCACCAGCCATCCCCACCCCCTCTGTCGTTCACTCTCGTTCTCCCAATCCCTCAAAATCTCTCTTTACACAATGAGTTAAAAAAATCATAATACATGTTACAGTAAAATACATTATCATTGTTGTATTAAAAAGTACAAGGATATGTACAGGCATTACACTTCCAGGGAGAAGACTATTTATAAATGCTAATTGTGAATTGTTGGCAACAAATACTTTTTGTGAGGCAAAAATGTAACATCAACAAAATGT
The DNA here is from genome assembly GCA_963995525.1 of Escarpia spicata. Taxonomy (NCBI): domain Eukaryota; kingdom Metazoa; phylum Annelida; class Polychaeta; order Sabellida; family Siboglinidae; genus Escarpia; species Escarpia spicata. The sequence continues at coordinate 7,381,480 of OZ023206.1, read as the reverse complement.
TTACATTTCTAATAGGAATGACACCCCCGTTTAGCCTTTAGGGAATGAAAATTTCTTTTCTGCTCAACTTATTGCCTTCACTAACACAAGAAGTAATTTTATAGGTAATATGATATACATGTATATCACTGCACATTTAAAAAGGTAATAATATTGATCATTGAAATAGGTATAGAATAATTCCAAGTATATAAAATCAACATATGTGCGTGCATGCATGCATGCATGTGTTTTATTTTCTGTTATTAGAAATTAACCAATGGTGCATTTATATATATATAAATGTGTGTGCATGCGTGTGTGTGTCTGCACATGCATGCGTGCATGTTTGTGCATGTGTGTTTGTGTGTGTGTGTGGTATGTATGTTTGTGTGTGTGTGTTTGTGTGTGTTTGTGTGTGTTTGTGTGGTGTGTGTGTGGTGTGATGTGAGTGTTTGTGTGTTTGTGTGTGTGTGTGTGGTGTGATGTGAGTGTTTGTGTGTATGTGTTTGTGTGTGTTTGTGTGGTGTGTGTGTGGTGTGATGTGAGTGTTTGTGTGTATGTGTTTGTGTGTGTTTGTGTGGTGTGTGTGTGGTGTGATGTGAGTGTTTGTGTGGTGTGAGTGTTTGTGTGTTTGTGTGCGTGTGTTTGTGTGTTTGCGTGCGTGTGTTTGTGTGTTTGCGTGCGTGTGTGTAGTGGAACAATTCTTCAAATGGTAAAACTGCAGTGTATTTTTAAATAAATGCCTCTGGCTGAATAAAAAACCTACTGATACGTGACCCCCTCCCCTCATCTCCCCCGCATTGCCCTCACTAACACAAGAAGTATTTTTATAGGTAATTTTGTATAATATCACTGCACATTTAATAAGATAATAATATTGATCATTGAAATTTGTGTAGAATAATTTCAAGTTTATAAAATCAACTTATATGTATGTGTGTGTGCATGCATGCATGCGTGTGTGAAGGTGTGTTTTTATTATCTGTTATTAGAAATTAACCAATGATGCATTTATATTATATATACCCTGTGCGTGTGCGTGTGCGTGTGCATGGAAAAACTGCAGTGCAGTTTTAAATAACTGCCTCTGGCTGAAAAAAACTACTAACACATGACCCCCCACCCCCTCATCCCCCAACCAGGTGTCCCCCCAGGAGGATTAGCAGCTGTTGACAGCAGGAAAATTAACACCAATTGACTCCACACTCTCTAGTTTTTACCATGCCTGACTTAGTAGGGGTGTGGTTGTCATGTCATCACTGTTTACCCCTTTAGACAGTTTACAAGTTGAGCCAGTCCAGGAGGGTGATTACCCTCTCCAGGGCATTCTTATCACAAGACCCTGTCCTTCATGAAGTTAGACATGTGGTATTTATAGGTCAACAAATGAGGTCTTCAGACCTGACCATTTGCTGTATCTGTGGCAGTTCTTATTTGACAAATAATTTGTTCATGTTTAATGCACTTTGAATATATTTTTGCTGCATCAGTGGCATATGTTATTTATTAACTATCCTTTGGAGGCTAAATATAGTTGGTATGAAAGCAAGGTGCTTTTTGTAGAATTTGAGCTTTGGTCTGTTATTAATAGACACACACAGTGGAATAGTTTGTTTGACACATTATATTACAATGTATAAAATGTCAAAAGGAGTAGTTTTTTGTGTGCTTTGGTTTATTTGCCATTCAATGCTAAGATCAACTATTGCATTCATTAATGATTTTTTTTTAAATTAACTATAAGTTTACTGTTAAAAAAGTTCCAGTTAAGTTTTATATATGAATGTGTTAACATTAGTCCAGTAACCAAATAATTTAACTAGTAACATGTCATGCTTGTTTTAAATATCAGTTTAACTTTATTGATGTCACAGGTCCCAGTGGACTTATTGGTAGCTTGTTGAAAATTAGTGTTGTTCATAAAATATTATCATAGTTAGTCACCAGAGGGAGGCACTGCAAACACTTGTATCCTGCACAGTCTGGCTGTGATTGTAAGATCACAATTCGTCATAGGTTCCAATCTAACTTCTTAGAATATCTCATTGGGAAGATAAGTCATTGATGACAACCCATTTGTGTAATAATTTTGTATTGAACAACATCTCTAAAGCCATACAGTGACTTTAATAGACTGGTTCTTCAACTAGTAACAACTTCCGCTGGTTGGAACAGAAGTGTTGGTTAATTACGGTTTGGTTAGAACTTTGATTACAGAGTAAATTAAAAGATATGAGGATGCACGCGAAAGGATAAACACAGCTTGTGGGTATAGGTACTAAAACCATGACTTGATAGATTGCAGCTGCTTTATTATTTATAGTTGAACCTCACTATTAAAGGGAGTAAAAACACACTTGAATTCATATTGTACTACATCTCTAAAGCCATACCTGCTATCTATTTCCATGTTCACCTAGCCAAAAAAATCAACAAAATCAGTGAATTAGAAATTCCACATTTTATCCTGTGCAGTTGGACATTTTCAAATATGCATATTTTTTGCGCGCTTTTCGGGATGCCGAAATGTGACGTCTCTTATGACACATCAGGTCGACCCTTTCTATACATTCAGAGCATGTTTACAAGGATAGCTTTCTGGTCGAAACGAGCGTCAAAATGAGTTATTGTGCGATATTCCGATGTAATATAAACACTAGTCATCATAGAGGAACAAGCAGTTATCTTACGGTTCCACAATTAAATTTGATTCAAAACAGTGAATACGAATGAGCCTACAAGTCAACTAAGTATTGCCGAGCTTGGGCTAATTTTCAGAATAATTATATCGAATGCAACCAACGGGAGATAATCTACACCAATATACATACATACATAGCAAACATATATTGTATCCAGCTACAGAAAGTAACATGTATAATTTCATAATATCACTAAAATATAGGTGTATGAAGGAGGAGTTGTACAATTTATCATAACAACTTAAATCAGTCAGTGAATTTCCGTCTTTTATACCAGTCGCTAACAATGATAAGAATAACCTCGCGACGGATTCTGTGGAAGCTTTACACTGTTGGCTCATGGATGTGAATCAATATATCAACATGTGCATGAAAATAAACCTGTTTGTATTAATATTTTTTGAAATGACAAATATGCATGAGATTTACAGGTTCATGCATGAGAGCGTGAGACGGATGCTAAATGTGTGAGACTTGGTAGTTCTGATATATTGTTACTTCACACTTTCAGCAGAATCTGCTTGGCTAAATTGCAACAACACTCAATGCATGTTTAGCGTTCAGGAATTTGACCTTGTGTTAAATAAGCATTTGTATAACTATAAACTCCTAAAGCTAATCGTTTGTTTATTTTTCGCATGTCAATAGCTGTAGACAAATTTGCATTGTATGAAGCACAGACTGTGTGGTAGTTTGTTGACCAGCACCAGCACTTGAGTGGCCACAAGAAGTGGCTGTTTGTATTGTCGTAGTGAACACACGTGTACTTCACTTTGTGATACCTTCACTGAACCATTCCGGCTGTATCGGATCAGCAGACACTAGTAATAAAAAATTACTATAAATACGTGCGTATCAAAATTATATACATATACAGCCCCTGTATATAATTATATATATTCTGGCGAGAGTTTCATGGACATTTGCTGCAGTGCTGTTCACAGCCAAATTGTCAGGTGTAGTATCACAGTGGTTAGAACATCACACACAGTCGACGGAACCTGGTCTTGAATCCTCTTGCAAGTGTTTTCAGGCTAAGGCAATTTCGTTCACACCACATTGCTTCAGTTCACTCAGTCATATGAATGAATACCTGGCAACAGACAGTGGTGTTTTGTTTGCTTTTGTGCAGTAATTATAGCACAGCTGAATGCTTTCATGAGAAGTTGATGGTGTTTGATTGAATAAGTCTGCCAGGGGGTGAAGCATAAAGGGCTTCGAGCAGTCCTTAAGAACTGTGTACCACATTATATAATAATTTATTAAGAACTTCTTCCATACCACGCCTTATAGTTTTAACAGCCCCCACAAATCTGTGAAAATCAAGGCCAACTTGCTTTGCATTCAGTTTGACCAAATTTGACGTCTAAATATGTAGTAAAATATCAGAAAAATTGTTGGGAAAACATATGTTTTAGTACTTTTAGTTTAAGTAAGTAAGAAGCAACTTTGGAACTGGGCGTTTGATCATTATAAATGCACAGGGCTCAGAGGTAAACTCAAATAAACATGGTCCTGTTGACTGACATTAACATGTTAACATATAATTATGAAAACAATATTTTAATACAAGTACTTGGATTTTTCCATTTAACCATCATGACATCATAAATTAAATACATAATAATCTATATATATTAATACGAAAGTTTGGGGTCAGTCTGACAACATCCCCTCCCAGGTACCGAGGTCTACGACCCTCTCTCTGTGTTCACTTGCTTCCTTAGACCTTTAGCCTCTCATCTACAAATTAAAAATGTTTTGTTTTTAAATTAATAATTTGCTTACATGTTTGCTGCTCGTATGGAATATATTGAGTGGTATGCCACTCTCCAGAGGGTGCCACTGTAGCATTAGTAGAAATTATACGTGGTCAGTGGGAACAAGTTAGAGAACAAATATGTCGTGGTGATAACTGCAGGGCTCGATTTGTTGTTTCATTATTGGTGTAAGTTAGTTAGATATTATTAATGAAGCAATCAATTTTAAGTAACTAATAAAATGCCCATCATAGATGGCACTACGTACACAGACGCCGAAAAATGCACCTCAAAGTATCATACTGGATGTTTGTTCTCACTCAATATGATGTCATCCCCAACTTATTGCTGGATTATTTATATATAGCTGGGAACAATCACAGAAAACACCGAAAATTGTAGACAATCGATTAACATACATGTAGTGTCCAGTTTGAACTCTAAAACTGGTCATTTTCCAAAAACATAAAGTTTTTCTTTTTTCTGAGGGGTCATAGTTGAACCTCTGAAAGTTTTCCACCCGAGATGCAAACTGGCTAGAAGGAAATACGTTAATATACCAACTATGTGGTACACACGCACAGTGCCACACATGCACATTCGCACGCATTCACACACACACACACACACACACACACACACACACACACACACACACACACACACACACACACACACACACACACACACACACACACACACACACACACACACACACACATTCACAAGCTGGCTAGATTACAGTAAGACATAATGTATTGCTCTTTATCCATGCTTGAAACCTGAGAGCCACAGTCACAGCATTACTCACTTTATAGACTGGCAGATATTGCCTTGCAGCTGCATGGCTGTCATTGGTCCATCCATGACTCACTGTGTCAACTGACACTGGCTTGGCTGTGTTCTATTTATGTCTGTGGAGCCAGCAGGAGATTGATTATGTCCCAGATAAATGGCTGACTACAGTGAAGCCGGCTTGGGCTACTGGCCTCCATCTGGCTGTAAGGCAGAGGTGGTCATATCACAGAGACAGTGTCCCACTGGCAGCACACACAAGGATAGAACAGGTTCTACCGTCAACATCTTTACATGACATGGACATGTAGCATTTAACTTGATGATCTCCCACAACCCGAAGTGTTTAACTGACAACTGTGTAGAAGACGTTGAATATGGTCACTTCCTGTGTTGCGTACGGCTGCACCAACAGACAGAAGACTGGGTCGGACATCTCATTTCACAGGTGAGAAGGCTCATTTAGCTACACAAACAGTGATTTATTGACAGTGACAATGACACGAGTGACACAAGTCAATAGCAATTTAGAACATTTAAGCAATTTTAACCTGTATTACATATTTATAACATGTGCATATTTAGAATGCATTATTTAAGTGTGGTGAATCCTTTAATAACAAATGATTTAGGTGCCTCTTATGACACATTTTATACTATGTTCATTCGCATCCTTGGACCATTGGCCTATGAACTGTCAGTCCATGGTGATATATTAAAATAACAGGTAGTTATGTAGGATTATTCTCCGTTTTAGTTTATGAACGTTAGTGGTGAGACAGTCTCAAGAGGGCGCCACTATTAGAGCATTCGATTTACTGGGAAATTATATTGGCTGCATGCAATACTGTAATTTGCAATACCAGAAATGATATGGTCAGCAGGAACAAACGTAAGATGAAAATACTGTAGCAGTGATAACTTGGTGTGTTGCTCCGCAGGTGATGGTAAGCTTGTTTTAGTTAAGTATACTGATAACAGTTATTCTCTTTGCAGATTCCCGGATGTGAAGAAAAGGCCAGAATGCCGTGCAGCATGGATCCGTGCGATCCGGAGAAATGACTGGAAGCCGACCAGCAACAGCTTCCTGTGCAGCGAACACTTCGAGAAGAAATGTTTTGTTGTTCGACCGAACAAGGTCGGACGAAGACTCTACGACTTGGCTGTACCCACCATCTTCAAGTTCCAGCCCCATCTCCAAATCACCCCTTTCCTGCACCCCCCTAATCAGGATTGTCAAAATCCAAACCCGCAACCGAAAGTACAGGAAGCTAGAAAACGGCCTGCGGCGTCACAGTCTGTGGAAGACGATCCAAGCCCAGCTAAGGTGTCTCGTAGACTCAGTACAGAACACAGCTATATGTCTCGTGATCCACCATTGGCTCCGGAGGTGGTGAAAAGACTGGATCGGTTGAAGAAGAAGATAAAGTCGCTGAACCAGAACGTCAGACGGAAGCAGGATAGGATCGATAGACTCCTCAACCTTCTCAAGGTCACAAGGCAACGGAGGTTACTCGCAGAAGGTGAGCTGGATTGCCATGAGGTAACTTTATTGGGGGATGATGTTGTAGTTTATGAAACTGAATTCTTTGTATCATTGCAACTGAATAAACCTCTTAATGATTTGTTTACTGCATTGAACAGCTCAGTTACGGCATTGCATGCACAGACAGTTATTTCCTGATAAATCAAATGTGACTTCACAGTGGAAAATGGCTGACCACTAAATTTTTTCACTGAAAAAGAAAATAACTGTAAATTACTACATTTTGAAGTGCATTGCTAATTGGTAGATCACTGATCAAAGGCCAATGGTCCAAAGATGCAGATGAACATAAAAAGAGACAAGTAAACTTTACACTTGGGAGGGGATGCAATTACAATGTCTCCAAGTTAGCATATTAATAATGATATAGATGATAAAGACAGGAAGTTGTGCCATAATGTGTAATGCACAGCACCGTGCCTGCACTGGGTATAATGGGTTGACACAGCACAGTGCCTGCTTTAGGTTATAATGGGTTGACACAGCATGGCTGTCACTGACCAAAGTCTATTCACTCTATCATGTCAACTGATAGGGCATCGTCTACATTGGAATTGTGTTCTATTTACAGGGGATTACTCTGATAATGTAATGGGAACACGTATTGGTTCACAGGTAAAAAACCATTTGTGATTTAGTCACTAAAATTATATACCCTTTTAGCGACCTTGTTTACAGGAATTTTACCCTCCAATTTATTTAAAATACAATAGAACTCGAAAGCGGCCATATATTTTTTCATACTTGTGCATTAACAAATCAGCATTTCTGTTACTTCCACTGAATGTCATAGTTGCATCCTACTACATAGCTACTCCCCCACTCACACCACTACTCCCCCACTCACACCACTACTCCCCCACTCACACCACTACTCCCCCACTCACACCACTACTCCCCCACTCACTCACCACTACTCCCCCACTCACACCACTACTCCTGCACTCACACCACTACTCCCCCACTCACACCACTACTCCCCCACTCCTCCCCCACTCGCACCACTACTCCCCCACTCGCACCACTACTCCCCCACTAGCACCACTACTCCCCCACTCGCACCACTACTCCCCCACTCGCACCACTACTCCCCCACGTGCACCACTACTCCCCCACTCGCACCACTACCCCCCACTCGCACCACTACTCCCCCACTCGCACCACTACTCCCCCACTCGCACCACTACTCCCCCACTCGCACCACTACTCCCCCACTAGCACCACTACTCCCCCACTAGCACCACTACTCCCCCACTCACACCACTACTCCCCCACTCGCACCACTACTCCCCCACTCGCACCACTACTCCCCCACGTGCACCACTACTCCCCCACTCGCACCACTACCCCCCACTCGCACCACTACTCCCCCACTCGAACCACTACTCCCCCACTCGCACCACTACTCCCCCACTCGCACCACTACTCCCCCACTAGCACCACTACTCCCCCACTAGCACCACTACTCCCCCACTCACACCACTACTCCCCCACTCGCACCACTACTCCCACACTCGCACCACTACTCCCCCACTCACACCACTACTCCCCCACTCGAACCACTACTCCCTCACTCGAACCACTACTCCCTCACTCACACCACTACTCCCCCACTTACACCACTACTCCCCCATTCGCACCACTACTCCCCCACTCACACCACTACTCCCACACTCACACCACTACTCCCCCACTCGCACCACTACTCCCCCACTCGAACCACTACTCCCTCACTCACACCACCACTCCCCCACTCACACCACTACTCCCTCACTCACACCACTACCCCACTCACACCACTACTCCTTCACTCACACCACTACTCCCCCACTCACACCACTACTCCCCCACTCACACCACTACTCCCCCACTCACACCACTACTCCCCCACTCGCACCACTACTCCCTCACTCACTCACCACTACTCCCCCACTCGCACCACTACTCCCCCACTCGAACCACTACTCCCTCACTCGAACCACTACTCCCTCACTCACACCACTACTCCCCCACTCGCACCACTACTCCCCCACTCGCACCACTACTCCCCCACTCGCACCACTACTCCCCCACTCGCACCACTACTCCCTCACTCGCACCACTACTCCCCCACTCGCACCACTACTCCCCCACTCACACCACTACTCCCACACTCACACCACTACTCCCCCACTCGCACCACTACTCCCCCACTCGAACCACTACTCCCTCACTCACACCACTACTCCCCCACTCACACCACTACTCCCCCACTCACACCACTACTCCCCCACTCACACCACTACTCCCTCACTCGAACCACTACTCCCCCACTCGAACCACTACTCCCTCACTCACACCACTACTCCCCCACTCGAACCACTACTCCCTCACTCACACCACTACTCCCCCACTCGCACCACTACTCCCCCACTCACACCACTACTCCCCCACTCGCACCACTACTCCCCCACTCACTCACCACTACTCCCCCACTCACACCACTACTCCCTCACTCACACCACTACTCCCCCACTCACACCACTACTCCCCCACTCGCACCACTACTCCCTCACTCGCACCACTACTCCCCCACTCGCTCACCACTACTCCCCCCACTCACACCACTACTCCCCTATTCATACCACTACACCCAACCTCCCTCCCCCGCTCTCCCTGAAGACAAAAAAAAGATAGTTTAACGGCACACTGTATAATAGCAAAGACAGTGTGTGTGCATTGTTTACACATGTACGCAGCCACACATTCAGTGAGTATCTGTCGACGTACTACGAAGAATTCACTTGACATTGTTGTTTCTGTTAGATCTCACCCAATCAGAGGCCTTAATACAGTGCCATGTATGTAACTATAATCTGGCTATAATAGTAGTATGCGTGTGTGTGGGGGGGGGGTAAATAAATAATAAATAAATAAATATACTTATATAGCGCCAACTCTAGTTAGAAACTATTCAAGGCGCTTTACATGTAAAATAGTAATAAATCAAAACAGTAATTAATTAAGTAAAAAAATGAATTAAAAAAATATATATTAGTATTATCGTGTCATATAAACAAAAGATAATTGATAAAAGCTTAATGCCAAGTCTAAAAGTCATAGTAGCAGTTAAAATATTGATTAAAAGAGAATGTTTAAAAGTGCTCTTAAAATTCTCAGTGTTCATTACATGCATTTAAAACAAGTAGTTTACTCCGCAGATCCGGGACTGCTGCGGCTGCTGGAGTTAAAATATCGATTAAAATAGAGTGTTTTTAATGCGCTTTTAAAAGCTGCTTCACTGTTTAGTTCACGCATTGATGTGGGTAAATCATTCCAGAGGTCCGGAGCTGCTGCCATAAAACTCGCGTCTCCGACTTTGCATCTTGTTTGCGGTCTCGCAAGTTGACGATTTCCCGCTGACCGAAGGGACCTGGTAGGCATGTAGAGGCAGACAAGCTCGCTCAGGTACACGGGCCCACACTTGTTGACAGCTCTGTACATGAATACCAGGACCTTGAAACGAATGCGTTCTCGTACCGGCAGCCAATGTAGGTCCTGGAGCACTGGCGTGATGCTAGCGTATTTGGGCACTCGCACGATCATTCTGGCTGCAGAGTTTTGGACACGCTGTAAACGTACACAGTTCTTGTCCATGGTGCCGTACAGGAGGGAGTTGCAGTAGTCGACTTGTCCATGGTGCCGTACAGGAGGGAGTTGCAGTAGTCAACTTGTCCATGGTGCCGTACAGGAGGGAGTTGCAGTAGTTGAGCCTTGATGTCACTAATGCGTTGACTGTTCTCTCCCTCGTCTGTCTTGGCAGGAACTTGTTGATTTGGCTGATGTGATAAAGGTGGAAATAGCAGGACGGGATAATCGCTGATGTGTTGGCAGACATGTCCATATGACAGTCCAAGACTGCACCAAGGTCTTTAATCTGATGCACAGCTCGGATGAGAGAACCACCAACATTGATGCTGAGATCGTTTATTAACTTTTTTGCACACACTGGGACAATTGGAAGGAACTCGTTTTTCTGGTCATTCAGTTTGAGGTAATTAGAGGTCAGCCAATCCCGAACCTCCATGACGCAGGCTTCGAGACGCCGTAGGGCCTCGAGTAATGCCGTAGGATTAAGCGCAAACGCACGCATCAGCTGCAGGTCATCAGCATAGTGATGAAACGTTACACCATGCCTTCTGATGACATCGCCGACTGGTTGGGCGTACAGAGAGAACAGTACTGGCCCAAGGACGGATCCCTGCGGCACTCCTGTTTTAAGAATGTGATGTTCAGATTCACTTTGGCCAATTACAACACGCTGCCTGCGGTCTTGCAGATATGATTCCATCCACTGGAGGGCGTAACCTTGAATACCATAGCGCTTGCTGAGCCGATTGAGTAGAATGGTGTGGTCAATCGTGTCAAAAGCTGAACTCAGGTCAAGAAGCACGAGCAGAGTGCCTTCTTTGCGATCCAAGGCCACCCGGACATCACTGCAGACTTTCAACAATGCGGTTTCTGTAGAGTGAAGCTTTTTGTATGCCGACTGAAAAGGTTCATTCATATCTTGTGAGTCAAGATGGTCAGATAATCGCTGTGCTACTATCTTCTCAATAACCTTGGACAGATGAGACAGACTGCTGACAGGTCTGTAGTTATGTAGCACGTCACGGTCCAGAGATGGCTTCTTCAATAGTGGACGAACACGAGCCTCCTTTAAGGACGCTGGCACTGTTCCTTCTTCAAATGACTTGTTGGTAATAGCGGTAATAACTGGTACCAATGATGACAGGCACTGCTGAATTTTTTTGCCTGGCAGAGGATCGAGTTGACAGCTCTTTGTTAATCCAGACACAATCTTGTGTGTCTCCTCTTCCGATGTTGGCACGAGCAAAACGAGAGGTTCATTGAAACATGCCTTCTCTCTCACTGGTGAGTTTGAGCGGTACATCGTTTCTAACTCTGCCCGGGTAGGTTAACGGTTTCGTCCTAGACTGTTTACATCACTGGTACGATATGATATAATTGTTAAACCTGTTTTTTAACGAGTGAACCAAAATAAGTAGATACTGTCTCCTAAAACAGATTATTATCCAGCATTGGAGCAGTTCCGTTTTCCGCACGTCCCCATCCTCACGACTACAGCGCGAGGCTCGTGGCGCTAGATCCTATCTACCGCCATCATGTCATGAAAAGTGATGGATCTGTCACTTTTAGTGCAATAGTACTTGGCACCTCTGTAGTGCATCTAAGTCCACGTGTTCCAATTAATTAAAAACTACTACATCATGTTGCTGTTGTGATTCCACAGAAGTTAGTCATGACATTGATTGCTTATGCTTGCACTAATTAAATTGACGATTATGTTGTGAACAGTTTTTTGTAAAGCTCTCTGAACAGATCAAAGTAGAAAGTATGGCAGTGTAAGAGTGTATTTATTATTAATTAAATTATTCATCATTATTAATCATAAAAGTACTAACCAGTAACTTGTTAAAACATACACATTACAACAAGCTCTCATTATATGTTTAATCATAATTTGATATCATTGATAATCAGTTTAATCACACAGATCAGACTGCATCATAGGCCGGTTGTAGTTGCACTTTGAAAGCGATGCTTTCCTCAAGAAATAAACCATTTATTTCAGTCATTGCAAGAGCTCTATGTTTGATGTGACTGTGCTAAATTACGTTTTTAATAATAATAATAATTGATTATTCTTCTTCTTGGCTGTATTTTCTTATGTGGGGCTTTTTGTGGAAGCTTTTGTTGGGGAGGGGCTTTTTCTGTATCTCTTGCAGACACTTGCACACATGTTACATACATCTCAACATAATTATCAAAGAAATATCTTGTTGAAACCTGGAAGTCCACCGTGGTCATTCACTTACTGTATCACAGGAATGTTACAATTTAAGGACATTGTCCATCTATTGATAAGCGTCCAGCCAATGTTATCAGTAATTAACTGATCACAAGTATGCAGATAGGTGACAGTATATAGAGAAGCTGTACCTTGCTGGTGGCATTCAAACGCTCACCAGCAAACACAAGCTACTCGGAAATATTTACGTTATAAAATTTGGCCACAGATTTTATGAAATGCAAACTCCACGCATTGGGTGAGTAAACATATTGGACTCGAGTCTTTTTTAAGATACCATAATGACTGCAAGTACTACGGGTGGCTATCAGGGATAGGTTTACTATCGTGATAATATCGCGATAGCATTACATTACGTAAAAAAGTTGAAAAATAACTTCTGTGAACTATTACAAGTAAACCTATTGATGTGTTTGGCAACTGTCGTTACTATCGATAGTTCACTATGTTATCGCCAATAACTATCGATAGGTAAATTTACTTGATATTGATAGTATTGCATCGCTACATTGACTGAAGCATTGATGATAGTTCGATGTGTTGTTACACCTAGTAGGTACAGCTGTATTAGGACACAATGTGTTGTTACACCTCTAGTAGGTACAGCTGTATTAGGACACAATGTGTTGTTACACCTCTAGTAGGTACAGCTGTATTAGGACACGATGTGTTGTTACACCTCTAGTAGGTACAGCTGTATTAGGACACGATGTGTTGTTACACCTCTAGTAGGTACAGCTGTATTAGGACACGATGTGTTGTTACACCTCTAGTAGGTACAGCTGTATTAGGACACGATGTGTTGTTACACCTCTAGTAGGTACAGCTGTATTAGGACACGATGTGTTGTTACACCTCTAGTAGGTACAGCTGTATTAGGACACGATGTGTTGTTACACCTCTAGTAGGTACAGCTGTATTAGGACACGATGTGTTGTTACACCTCTAGTAGGTACAGCTGTATTAGGACACGATGTGTTGTTACACCTCTAGTAGGTACAGCTGTATTAGGACACGATGTGTTGTTACACCTCTAGTAGGTACAGCTGTATTAGGACACGATGTGTTGTTACACCTCTAGTAGGTACAGCTGTATTAGGACACGATGTGTTGTTACACCTCTAGTAGGTACAGCTGTATTAGGACACGATGTGTTGTTACACCTCTAGTAGGTACAGCTGTATTAGGACACGATGTGTTGTTACACCTCTAGTAGGTACAACTGTACTAGGACACGATGTGTTGTTACACCTCTAGTAGGTACAGCTGTACTAGGACACGATGTGTTGTTACACCTCTAGTAGGTACAGCTGTATTAGGACACGATGTGTTGTTACACCTCTAGTAGGTACAGTTGTACTAGGACACAATGTGTTGTTACACCTCTAGTAGGTACAGCTGTACTAGGACACAATGTGTTGTTACACCTCTAGTTGGTACAACTGCATTAGGACACTCTATGTTTTCAGACACTCTAAAATCTTCAAAATTTATTAGTTTTGCACCTTACATTTTGGACACCTTTGTAAACATAATTTTTCTTTGTTCCTACGTGACAAACATTTATGTGGACACCAATTATTATTGATCTTTTATAAAGTAATTTCTCACTGATGACATCACAAAGCCCTATTAATAACATGTGAAATGAGACACGACATCATGACACTTGTTCGTGTTCATAAATATTCAGATGGTGTGTCCGAATTACCTTTTCTGTACCTTGTGTATTTGGAGGGCTGAGGTTTAATTATTTCTAGGTCAGTCATTATAGTATACACGTGGTATGTTGGTAACGGCAATATTCTCTCTTTTTAAACTGATTCGGGGAGAAGAAAATTACGTTTACAATAATACATACGTTTCTCAAGCTGGCATTTGTTTTCATTTGAATAATTCACAACTTTATGTTGCCATGTTTTCCAATTATTAGCCACTGGCGATTCAAGTGTGCTCTACTGCTGTCTACAGACTTCTAACAAGTGTATATTTACCAGATTTTCTGGGAACTGACATTCTAAGTGTATACAGTCATGGAAGCTGTTGTGTGATTGGCTGGAGACCAGCAACCTCATTTCTGTTAACCAATCAAATTTCATAGTACATCTATTCAGCAACACATATGAGAACATGGTAGATCATTCTGCTGTTGGTGGTGTGACATGTAATGATAGTGCTGGTTTGGCTATTTGATGCTGTGCACAACAGAATCTCTGGTGATATCGATGGTCACAGCGTAGGCCATTGGTATCACCATTGGTGTCTCTTCACAAACATTTCAGCCACTTTGAATCCACTGTCTGTGCAGTGCTTTCGGTTGGCAATCCGTCTATTTTACTTTTATATTGTCTGTTTTTCCCTGGTAGTTTTCTACTGGATGAAATTAGGAAATGGGTCGTGACATTGAAGCTCTCTCCAAGATCACACACATGCATGCACACACTCACGCACGCATGCATGCACACACATAGGGTGCTAATTTGGTAGACCTCTCCATGAAATCTCCTAATATCAGGGTTCAGACTTTGTGGTCCATTCCACAAAATCACGCAGACTCGTGATTTGGTGTTCCCCTCCATTAAACCCCCACTAAAAAGGTAAAAAAACAGGTAATTTCTTATACAGTGTGGTGTCCAATCCGTGGGACTTTGAGAAACCAATTAGATAATATCTCAAATTCTTTGGGAAGCATTCAGTCACACAGCAATTACTACAGGAAGATTACTATGTGTACATTATAAATTAAATATCCATTGCAGTCTATAGCCACATCCATGAAAAGTCCTAGAGGCCGACAACATTAGAGCCAGACCACCAACTTTGCCACTCAGATTTTGGAAACTGGTCCTGTCATGTCGTCCGCCATATGTGGTGTATGGATGGATAGTCTAGAGATGTACGTTGCATTATGAGCACTTACAACTGCTACATCTATTGGCAAGACCCTCCATATTGCCGACACACCAGGAGGACCACAAGTGGCTGCATACCTCTCACTGCCCATTTTGCTACACCACTTCAAGTGGACCGGAGCTTCAACAAGCTGTGTCCACAAGTACTCGCATGTAACATCAGTATGTATGACAAGCTGCGAAGTGGCTGGCTCTCTTCCCTTGTCATTGTGCCTTGAGACAGTCAGCATAGCGCTGTTTAGTCCCCTGCTACCGTTGTATCGATGTTTGATGCACCAGCGAGATTCAGCAGTTGTTGATTATCATGTTGTTCTCTTGGGCCTGTGTCTGACGGTCACAATAGACTGCACCGGCTTTGGATTTATGTCTTGTTGGTTGTCATTTGAATCAAGTTCCATGGATGCCGATAGCATGAACAGATGATATTAATATTCAAGTTCTCAGTGCTGTTGATCAGGGACGTGACGTGTTAGATCTGACATCATCATTACTCTTAAGGAGGTAACAGTAGCATCTATTGCAGAACAATAACTGCAGAATATCTCACTTTATCTACATGGAAACATTCTGAGACAACATGTCTTTCAACACGGTAAAGCGACTCCTGCTGATGAAAGGTGACCATAAACACGAATCAACCACAAAAGAGACCAAGAAAACCGATGATGCACGCCCCCTGTTGTCAACATCAGACACCACGAAGCGACACGGCCGAAGGAAGGTGCTCTCACAGAGTCTGAGCGGCGTCCATGACATGGGTGCGTCCCCTGTGTTCTCTTTACGTCGTATGGTGATGTTGTTTGAGAACCGAGACTACTCCGGTTGCGCCACACTCCTCAACAAACTGAGCATGCTCACACTGACCGCGGTTGTTGATGATTTCCCCGTCGTGACAATCATCGACAACATCCCGACAACCCTCGGGATTCTGGAGGTGTTGTATTCCAGGTACTTTATGACAGATTGCTTCATCGCGAGCCTCCAGCCCGACTACCTGCTTGACCACCTCATCCGCTGGCTGACCACAGTCTCTGACCTTAGGTCACCCCACGGCTGCTTCGGCGGTCACCTGACGCAGGTACAGAACACGTTACGCATCATCGCATTCCAACGCCGCGACATCGGCAGGAAGCTCTGTGCTGAGCAACAGCAGCTGAAGCTGTGCATTGTGGGACTTCAGAAGCACGGACTGGTGAAGACAAGCGGTGTTGAGACCCAGACGGTAGAGAAGGGGCTGAAGGGGGTCTTCAGCACCCAGGTGCACCAGATGAAGCGAACCCTGAGGAAGCTTGAGGACATCACCTTTGATAACGAAAAACAACTTAAATCTTCGCAAACAAAACGGAGCAGCCTCAAACGTCAGCTGAGCGCCCAGAAGTCACATCACATGACACAGGGCGAGATCGAGGAGAGGCTGACGTGGAATACGACGATATTGAATGCCTTTGAGCCGGTCCAGACTCACGTAGAGATGGCGAGACTGTTACAGATCTTACAGATGAGGATACAGGCAGACAGGAACGTTTTACGACGCTGTGGGGAGTTGCGGTTGAGGTCACACCCGATCGCACGCAACGCTGACGTTGCACAGTTCCTCCACCAGGTGGTGCAGGCATATGGGAAGGTGTTGCATGTCTGGAGTGAAGTGTCCGAGGGTGTGGTCAGTATGTCCAGTGACGATGGGTCAGCAGCTTCGTCCATTCATAAAGAGTCTACAGACACGAGTAGTTTGAACTCTTCCTGGTTGGCACTAGGTAAGCCATGCTTCTTTGTCTTCTTCTACTTGGGGGCAGGGGCTTATCCAGAGACCTGTCTGCCTGTCTTCAATATTGGCAGATGACTGGCAAAGATGGGTAATTACAACTGGTGGAGTTTAGAGGGGGCCAGCTGGCCACTAGACTAACTAATAGTTCCAAGTCTAGGGGCCCACATTAATTACCATCACTGGCACAACTGGCAGTGAAACAAATTGAATGGATCAGTATTAATTAAATAAATGGCTCAAATTACACTGGTTTGTCATTGAAAACATCCTCTCAAGCCAGGGCTGTTTGCCATGCAAAACTAGCCCTGACTGATCCACTACGCGAAGTGCGGAAATTAGCTGAATCAAACTAGTAATTTACTTCAGCAGTCGTGACTGTGTCACCCGTGAGAACAGCACAAATACCCGCCCCAATTTGAAGACGGATAAACGACTTCTGGGAATCCCAATATATAATGACCCGTTCGCCCATTAGCACAAGCAGTTGAGCGGTATTGTATAATCAAATAATTGCTTCTACTTCCTAAACATTGCATGTAACATGAGCCCTGGTTGGTTGAAATTAGTTTTATTATGACCACCTGACCTGCTGACATCCACTGACCTAGTGAGCGATTTCATAGGCTGAGCTTAAATTCAGAGTTTCACAAAGTGATCAGCCAGGGGGTACTGCTGGCTGGCACTGACGTAATCAGTAGCAGCGACCCCTGGTGTGCGAGGATGATTGAAAACACTAAACTGGCCAATAATGGTTGTGTTTGATGTGAATGGATTCCACACAAGTTGTTCATGTATTAAAAGGCACACTTTTGATTTGTTTAATACTGGCAAACAAATTTATTTCTAAGGGCCTGGGGCAGGTTTGGATGTGGTGGCACAGTTGTTAGGATGTCAGACCCTCGATTGAGAGAATCCAGGTTTAAGTCTTTTTGGTGTTGTTTTGAACCTTGAGCAGTTTTGTTCGTGAGTAAATGACAAAAACATTTGATATTGATGGATATTTGTGTAGAGATATGTTTGTGCAGTAATTGAAACATGGCTGAACGATTCCCAGAGAAGTCGAGGTAGTGATTGATTGAATAGGAAGTGAAGTGTAAAGCACTTTGAGCAGTCCAAAGGACTTAGATACCACACTAGATAGAAACTTACCATTACCCCCGGTACTTATCACTTTCACCAACTGATGTAGAGACATCTCTGTCAACTTTAAATGACACTCGCTGACAACTTGCTGTGGATGGAAGCAGATTTGTTTAGCACGTGTGGTACTAAAAGCACCTTTTTTCTCACCATCTCTGCCCCTACTTAAACAGTTACACTGGCTTCCAATTGCATACAGAATACAATTCAAGTTAGCCACTATCACGTATCGCATCATATCCTATCTACGTGACACCCATCCTAGTTTTTTAGTCTCCTTCGGTTTTCCGATATCCTCAGGAATCTCAGATCATCAGTTTCACAACAACTTTTTGTTCCAAAAACCAAGCTTAATAAATATTGGCAAACGTGCTTTTTCTGCAGCTGCACCCAAAATTTGGAATCAACTCCCTATCACTTTAAAATCATCTGAGACTATAGCTACCTTTCGTAAAAACTGAAGACTTATTTATTTGAAATTGCATTCCCACCCTAACGACTCTTGCTTGTCCCTCTTAACGATTTCGCCCAATGATTCTTGTATGTTGCGCCTCTGAGCTGAGATTCCTCGGGATTTAGACGCTACAGAAGTTTGTTATTATCATTACATCTTACTTTGATAATTAACAGAATCCTTTTGTCAGAATATTGACACCAATGGGGGTTTACTGATTAACTAATATAATAATTGTTTTAAACACAGTGTACAGAAAATGTATTTAGGTGTTTTATGAATCTGACTGGATGAATTCCGACGTAGTGAACTCAACTGTACTGAATTGCAGTTAGTAGAATCAGCCATTTAACATCTATAGAACCAAATAGGTTGGCTTGGACAGAATCATTCTCTGTTCTGTTCTTGACATAGTAAAATGCACCATTTATATGAATTAACTCTTTAATAAAATCAACTTGGTGAGACCCGAAGTGATTCTGTTTTAGATTCCATTGTATTACTCTGAATATTTATTGTAACACGTTTAAAATCGTAATGAAAGTATTTGTGATTGGTTGTAGTAAGTGCTAAAACCCTATACTCACCTCCTCTCACATACAGGGAACATGAATGATGAAATGAAACAATATATAAATAGTGCTGACGTGTGCTGACACTAGAAGCAATGTTTACCAAGTAATATGATTGGCAAAATTTAACTGTGTTACTGAATATCACATGTTGACATAACATTGAGTAGGGGCCTAACTGTTTGTTCTCTTCAGTATCCTATTGATGGCGGAGAGGGGTACTGCTTGAATCATTTTACAAATGTCAAAACTACATTAATTCATTTACGTCATTTCTCGCTACAGCCATACCAGTATTCAAAGTTCTCACGCATTAGCAACAGACTGTGAATATTTAGCTATAGTTGCTAATTTACAGGTCCATATACAGAATGTTTAGATTGTGGTCACATACGTCAGTAAAGTAGAAATGTGGAAAGGTGATTATTGCTTTCAATATTTAACATAATTAGGGTTGGGCAGGTGAGACGAATGTAGGAAATAAAGTGACAGGAAACAAGCCACCGAAACGTCACAGGAAATAAAATCCCCCTTGTGGAGGGTTATAATTGAAGCCATGCCTTGCAGGGTAAGGTAGAAGGGTATCCTGATATGCTACCCCCCACAGAGCACCCCCCAAGGAGTATGTAGCATCTTATTCCACATACTTCCTGCTTAGATGTCATGTGCCACTTAGGAATTTTTTCACAAATGATATTGTGTGCCAATCTCTGTGGGGGGGTCAAATTGGGTGCTTCATGTCACATGACCAGTTAGTGCAGAAACACTGCACCTGTGAGGGCGCACTTGCCGACCCCTGTACAAGGAAGCACACTGGATCATTCCTGCACCCAAGAACCCAAGGACTACTCCTAGTACTAACCATAGCCCCACTCTGTGTTGCCTTCTCCACAAGCCCCATCCCATTCAACATAAATGAGTTAATCATGTAGTTTACTCAAATTATACTAACAAGGGCCCCAGGGTGTCTACCCTTTGCCCTGCTGACAACAACATTTACCTAGTAACTAGGCCTGGGATGTGTCAGCTGTCAGCTAATTACTGTGCCCAGCCTCCAGTGAACTTGATCTGTTGGCAGCTTCATTCTCACCATTAACCCTTGTCTTTCCACGGTCTGCAATCATGTTGTGACAACCAGAAAACACTGTACTTTTGTTGTTTCCCAAGTTGACAAACTCTGGCTGGTCTGTAGACGTAACGTCAACATAGATCCTCAGTAATGTAATGTCCTGTTAAGTAGGGATGTCTGTCTTAATTTGGGGCGATGAAAGGGCGAGGGTTAATTGGGAGTGGAATGTCAATGAAGTGTAGGGTTACCCCCTCCTCTCTAATCCCTGCCATCCCACCCAAGTTATTGGAAGGTATGAGTTTGTACCTGCTTGGCAGCAAGTGAACTAGCACAGGTCAATATTAGTGTGGTTAGTCTTGTCTTACACACAACCAGAATGCCTTAGATGTGGTCAGCTGCTGCTGGTGGACCCTACTACCTGGGACACACACTCACAGACCGGCTGGACATGTAGGTGTGTGTGAGAGGAGTTATTTAATCTTGCCACATAGAGTGAGATCATGTAACCGGGAGAGTGACTTCACCAAGGCTCAGACACGTCTGGCTCATAACTGCATTGTTATCGGCTGACAGAAGGCTGCCTGCTGCCTCCAGGACCTGTTTTTGTTGCGGAGTCAGCCAGCAAACGCCTCTAGGAAGTGTGTGCGTGTTTATTACTGGATCCCGGCGTCTTCAGTCTGGTGTTTCAGTCCTGATGACTTCAACCTAACATCTCTAACCTGACATCTACATCACGTGCGTGGATACATAACGGATCACCGGACACTTGCTTTGTGGTGCCTTCAGTTTTGTTTTTGTTGAGTGCGTTTCCTTGACAACCGTTCTCAGAATTATTACATCACCCACCCACACAGGGATTTGTGTTAGGGAAGTGTTGCGACAGGATTATCACTGTCGGGGAGAAGGTAAAATGCAGAAGTGGATGACAACGAGGTCTAATCCTGTCTCAGGTAGGCACAGAGTCTGAATCAACAGCACTTGCTGTCAGTAGTTCTCATTTCCTTACTACACTAACTGTTATTTAGAATAATTTCTACTACTGTTACTACTAGAGGCCTCATTAATGACTACCATTGGCACAACTGGCAGTGAAACAAATCGAATGGATCAGTATTAATTAAATAAATGGCTCAAACAACACTAGTTTGTCATTGAAAAAACTAAACTGGCCAATAATGGCTGTGATTGACGTGAATGGCCTCAATGCAGCCCATTCGCTCATTAACAGGCACACTTTTGTCAGATATTGGTTGATTCAAGATTAGCAAAAAAATTGTGGCTGAGGGTCTGGAGGAAGCCCCTAGTCACCCATGTTGCAATAGCAGGCCTCCCTAACCTTGTGTGTGGATCACGTTTATGGCCAACTGCTCCAGGCAAGCACTCTATGTATTGGTGTCAATGAGCTCCAGTTACCTCGCATTGTTTGCAGATCACATTCTTGTTTGTGTCAGTATCAATGACCAGTGAATGTGATAGCTGGATGAGTGATTCTGTATCTTCTTTCTCAAGTGTCTAGTCTATCTGGCAGTTCAGCAGTTTGGGTCTGTTCCAGAAGGTTGCCTTGTTTGTATAATCTTTGTTCATTTTGATGCTAGTGTTGTTACTGTTGAGTGATATTTTTTACTTATTTCACAATCAGTTTAACTTTTTTCCTTGATGTTTCGGCTGTTTTCAGCAGTCTTCCTCAGACGGCTACTGCTAGATGTCAGCATCTAGCGGTAGCCATCTGAGGATGACAGCTAAAAGCAGCCTAAACGCCATGGAAAAAAGTTAAACTGACTGTGATATCAGTAAAAATATCACTCATTTGAACCATCCAGTCTGTTTAACTTCTTCACTTATGTTGTTATTGTGGACGTGATTCTTTTTTGCTGATTTACGTAGTCTAGACTAGCTTATGTCTAGGTTATTTTGTGAAGTTGTAGTTGTATAGGTCTGGGCGGGCTCTCCACACATATACAGTGTCATAATATAAATTTTCAGTAGTTGTTCATTTAAATACATTTTTGTTTATAGCACAGTTTTGTTGTGATGAATGTTACTCTTGATAATAAATCTACTAGGCACCAATCACATGTAATTATACCATTTGCTGCTGTATAATACATCCTCAAGGGGCACTGGCTAATATGATTCACTGATACATTATAATGATGCTACCACATGCAGTATGGTAACTGATACATACACATGTGTGTGAATGTATTAACCTAAATGTGAGCCTAGATCAATACCAATATAGGAGAAAGATATATATATATAAATGATTAGAAAGAAAACAGAAAGGATTGCCAGTTGAAATGACATCCATGAAAGTGCACACTTTGAATGACTGCATTTTGCTACAGTTGTGGTCTTTGAATCTTTCCCTATTCGATGTGCAAACATATTAAATTGAAATCAACCTTTGACAAGGCTATATTAGTACTGGTAATAATAAAGTGATAAAAACCATCCTTGCATGCCTAGGGTTGTAGTTGACTACACTACCTAGGGTTGTAGTTGACTACACTACCTAGGGTTGTAGTTGACTACACTACCTAGGGTTGTAGTTGACTACACTACCTAGGGTTGTAGTTGACTACACTACCTAGGGTTGTAGTTGACTACACTACCTAGGGTTGTAGTTGACTACACTACCTAGGGTTGTAGTTGACTACACTACCTAGGGTTGTAGTTGACTACACTACCTAGGGTTGTAGTTGACTACACTACCTAGAGTTGTAGTTGACTACACTACCTAGGGTTGTAGTTGACTACACTACCTAGGGTTGTAGTTGACTACACTACCTAGGGTTGTAGTTGACTACACTACCTAGGGTTGTAGTTGACTACACTACCTAGGGTTGTAGTTGACTACACTACCTAGAGTTGTAGTTGACTACACTACCTAGGGTTGTAGTTGACTACACTACCTAGGGTTGTAGTTGACTACACTACCTAGGGTTGTAGTTGACTACACTACCTAGGGTTGTAGTTGACTACACTACCTAGGGTTGTAGTAGACTACACTACCTAGAGTTGTAGTTGACTACACTACCTAGGGTTGTAGTTGACTACACTACCTAGGGTTGTAGTTGACTACACTACCTAGGGTTGTAGTTGACTACACTACCTAGGGTTGTAGTTGACTACTTCAGGCAGGTAGCAGAGGCAATGTGAGGAAGTTTGATGCTTTGGTTGTACTTTGTCCTAGTTGTTATATTCGCCGGTTATAGCTGACATTGTGAGATACCCCCAACAAACATTAAAGGGTAATTCCAGGAAATCCCAGCAAGATTGGCCATTGGTAGTGTGTTTACTGCTTACTTTTATTTATTGTACATTACACTGAGGGTAATGAGACTGATGTTATTGGAAATTGTGGCAGTACACCACAGGGTGCTGTGAGTCTGAGACTGATGTTATTGAACATTGTGGCAGTACACCACGGGGTGCTGTGAGTCTGAGACTGATGTTATTGAACATTGTGGCAGTACACCATGGGGTGCTGTGAGTCTGAGACTGATGTTATTAAACATTGTGGCAGTACACCACTGGGTGCTGAGAGTCTGAGACTGATGTTATTGAACATTGTGGCAGTACACCACGTGGTGCTGTGAGTCTGAGACTGATGTTATTGAACATTGTGGCAGTACACCACGGGGTGCTGTGAGTCTGAGACTGATGTTATTGAACATTGTGGCAGTACAGCACAGGGTGCTGAGAGTCTGATACTGATGTTATTGAACATTGTAGCAGTACACCACGGGGTGCTGTGAGTCTGAGACTGAAGTTATTGGACATTGTGGCAGTACACCACGGGGTGCTGAGAGTCTGAGACTGATGTTATTGAACATTGTGGCAGTGCACCAAGGGGTGCTGGGAGTCTGAGACTGATGTTATTGAACATTGTGGCAGTGCACCAAGGGGTGCTGTGAGTCTGAGACTGATGTTATTGAACATTGTGGCAGTACACCACGGGGTGCTGAGAGTCTGAGACTGATGTTATTGAACATTGTGGCAGTGCACCAAGGGGTGCTGGGAGTCTGAGACTGATGTTATTGAACATTGTGGCAGTGCACCAAGGGGTGCTGTGAGTCTGAGACTGATGTTATTGAACATTGTGGCAGTGCACCAAGGGGTGCTGGGAGTCTGAGACTGATGTTATTGAACATTGTAGTAGTACACCACGGGGTGCTGGGAGTCTGAGACTGATGTTATTGGACATTGTGGCAGTGCACCAAGGGGTGCTGGGAGTCTGAGACTGATGTTATTGGACATTGTGGCAGTGCACCAAGGGGTGCTGGGAGTCTGAGACTGATGTTATTGAACATTGTGGCAGTGCACCAAGGGGTGCTGGGAGTCTGAGACTGATGTTATTGAACATTGTAGCAGTACACCACGGGGTGCTGTGAGTCTGAGACTGATGTTATTGGACATTGTGGCAGTGCACCAAGGGGTGCTGGGAGTCTGAGACTGATGTTATTGAACATTGTGGCAGTACACCACGGGGTGCTGGGAGTCTGAGACTGATGTTATTGAACATTGTAGCAGTACACCACGGGGTGCTGTGAGTCTGAGACTGATGTTATTGGACATTGTCGCAGTGCACCAAGGGGTGCTGGGAGTCTGAGACTGATGTTATTGAACATTGTGGCAGTACACCACGGGGTGCTGGGAGTCTGAGACTGATGTTATTGGACATTGTGGCAGTACACCACGGGGTGCTGTGAGTCTGAGACTGATGTTATTGGACATTGTGGCAGTGCACCAAGGGGTGCTGGGAGTCTGAGACTGATGTTATTGAACATTGTGGCAGTACACCACGGGGTGCTGGGAGTCTGAGACTGATGTTATTGGACATTGTGGCAGTACACCACGGGGTGCTGGGAGTCTGAGACTGATGTTATTGAACATTGTGGCAGTACACCACGGGGTGCTGGGAGTCTGAGACTGATGTTATTGAACATTGTGGCAGTGCACCAAGGGGTGCTGTGAGTCTGAGACTGATGTTATTGAACATTGTAGCAGTACACCACGGGGTGCTGTGAGTCTGAGACTGATGTTATTGGACATTGTGGCAGTGCACCAAGGGGTGCTGGGAGTCTGAGACTGATGTTATTGAACATTGTGGCAGTACACCACGGGGTGCTGGGAGTCTGAGACTGATGTTATTGAACATTGTGGCAATGCACCAAGGGGTGCTGGGAGTCTGAGACTGATGTTATTGAACATTGTGGCAGTGCACCAAGGGGTACTGAGAGTCTGAGACTGATGTTATTGGACATTGTGGCAGTACACCACGGGGTGCTGTGAGTCTGAGACTGATGTTATTGAACATTGTGGCAGTGCACCAAGGGGTGCTGGGAGTCTGAGACTGATGTTATTGAACATTGTAGCAGTACACCACGGGGTGCTAGGAGTCTGAGACTGATGTTATTGGACATTGTGGCAGTGCACCAAGGGGTGCTGGGAGTCTGAGACTGATGTTATTGAACATTGTGGCAGTGCACCAAGGGGTGCTGGGAGTCTGAGACTGATGTTATTGAACATTGTAGCAGTACACCACGGGGTGCTGGGAGTCTGAGACTGATGTTATTGGACATTGTGGTAGTGCACCAAGGGGTGCTGGGAGTCTGAGACTGATGTTATTGGACATTGTGGCAGTACACCACGGGGTGCTGGGAGTCTGAGACTGATGTTATTGAACATTGTGGCACTACACCACGGGGTGCTGGGAGTCTGAGACTGAATTTATTGAACATTGTGGCAGTACACCACGGGGTGCTGTGAGTCTGAGACTGATGTTATTGAACATTGTGGCAGTACACCACGGGGTGCTGGGAGTCTGAGACTGATGTTATTGAACATTGTGGCAGTACACCACGGGGTGCTGGGAGTCTGAGACTGATGTTATTGGACATTGTGGCAGTACACCACGGGGTGCTGGGAGTCTGAGACTGGTGTAATCAGCACCACCTAGTTTGTGAGGATGACAAAACTAAAAGAACAGTTTACTTAATTAAAAATGATGATCATAATTTAGCAAAGTAAATAAAACCATAAACATATAATAAAATCATGACCTTGAGAACAGGTCAGACCAGTGACTTGTGTAGTCGTGAACATCCATGTCATATCTCACTATCCTGGTATGACTGTGTATAAAATGTGTCGGTATTAACCTTAAATAAGCAGACCTAGATAGTAATTAATTCATAGTAGGTTTGGCCTTCAGGTTATGTTGTTGCAATGGTTTTCCACCGTCGTAAAACTGACAAAATGACTACAGATTCTTTAGAGTTGTACCAGGAACATGGAACTTTATTATTGATAACTAATGCTTAATGCTGTGATGATTCTGGGGTCATGAGACGTGTTTCACTGTCATATTAATGACCGAGTCCTTTGTGATTGGGCATAACTTTTGTTTGACCAGTCTAAAGGATGTATCATAACATCCACAGAACCAACTGAGACCCTTGGCTGGCTCATTAACATGAATGTAATATTTTATGTTTCCCGGGGATGAAATGCTTGCAAAAGAGGTATGAAATAGACTGGTAGTTAGTCATAGTAGCCACAAACCATTGTCCAATATGTCGGATAGAGTTGAGGCCAAAGGTTCCGTTATAACGGCTCGCATGAGGATTTGGCGGAATGTTTTCTGGTATATTTCTTCGAGAAGATTACGAAGATCCGCCATACACTGAATCACCGTTACATGCCACCGCCGTTACTGCCAATCGACAGCAGTCACCACCACCGTTGTACTCTGTCAGCATTTACACCAACAACAGCCACAGCTGTCGTTCCACTCATGAACAAATGCCCTTGCAAATCTTGCTCTCTCGACCCTTGGCCGACAGCACTGTTGAAAACAAACATCGATATCATCGCACCAATTCTGGCGAGTATCATCAATCTGTGAGTGGAATCTGCTACGGTACCAGCTGAAATGAAACATGCGCTGGTCACACCACTGCTCAAGAAGACTGGTCTTGATGCAAATGACATTACGAACTACCGCCCTATATCCAATCTCAGCTTTGTTTCAAAGTTATTGGGAAGGCATGTCGCAGCTGACCTTTGCCGCTACATTGATGAAAACAAAATGCTTGACCCGTTCCAGAGCGCGTATCATCCGCACCAAAGCACCGAAACAGCACTCGTGCGTATTCACGACGATATCATACAGGCACTCGACTGTCGAAAAGGAGTAATACTTGTCCTTCTTGATCTTACTGCTGCTTTCGACAATGTGGACCATGCTATACTACTCGGGCAAAAGAAATCCATCGGCATCCGTGACTCGGCACTGGCGTGGGTGGCACTGGCGTGGGTGGCACTGGCGTGGGTGGCATCTTATTTGTCGGACAGAACACTGGAGATAAAAATCTGCGATGCCATTTCTCGCCGGCAACTGTTGCGCTATGGTGTGCCTCAGGGATCGGTTCTTGGTCCCTTACTGTTCACAATATACTGTATGCCAATCACTGCCATATTTGCTAAACACTGCTTGAAATACCACATGTATGCCGATGACACTTAACTCTATGTTGATTTCCCACGTGATCAGCCATGTGACGCAGACAATGCTACCCGCCGTATTGAACAATGCACCATCGACATAAAGCATTGCATGGCGAACCATCAACTGTTACTAAATGAGGCAAAGACCGAAACAATTGTCTTCTACGCACCTAACACCAAAGCGCCTCCTGCGATTACGAGAGTCGACAGTATGAGACATCGGCGTTTTCTTGGACAGTGGGCTGGATATGTCAGTGCAAGTTGCTCGTACGTGCCAGGCGGCATATTTCCAGCTGCACAACATCGCCAAGATACGACAGAGCTTGACCGTTGATGCATGTAAAACCATCGTTTATGCTCTAGTGACCTCAAAGCTGGACTACGGTAATGCGGTGTTGTTTGGCATCAACGAGCGATTGCTGCAAAAATTGCAACGGATGCAAAATTCAGCGGCACGTGTAGTAATGCAGCAACAACGCCAAGATCATCTCCACATCTCGCCTGTGTTGATCGTACTACACTGGTTGCCCATTCGATGGCGTGTAATATACAAAATACTGGTGTTGACTTTCCGAGCGATGCACAAACTAGCGCCCGAATACATCGATGACATGATTGTTGAATACACGCCGGGCCACCAGCTTCACTCCGCTGGAAGCCAACTCCTGAGAGTACCCCGCCACAATTTAGAACGATATGGTCGGCGTGGTTTTTCAGTGACGGCACCGCGCCTGTGGAATGATCTGTCAGACTGTCTGCGCCTGATAGACTCTCTTGAACTTGAAGTCACATTTGAAAACACATCTTTTTAAAGCCGCATTTGTCGACTACTTGTAGTATGTACTATATTGCATTTATCTTAATCATAATTATATGGTTTTTTTCAATATTATTTTATTATCTTATTTTATTATTAATTATTGACTTATCCTATTTTATTATTAATTTATTAGTTTACTTTACTATTAATTTATTATGGATAAGTTAGGCTTATACATTACAAATTTTAGAAGCCTTACATTTTCTCCATATTAATTTACATATCTTATGTAATATATTTACCATGTAAGCTCAAATAATTGTATATTTATATTGTAACAATGTTGTATTTTTATGCGCCTCTGAGCAGAATTATATTCCGGATATACGGCACTTTATAAATAAAATTATTATTATTACATATATTATTATCATATAAACATAGTTAGTGTCCACAAAGACATCATCTGACAGAAATAACCGTGTCCTGCCTGTGCTTGTGGCGGTGTAGTGATCTCAATCAGAGCAACTGTGTTCAAATCCCTTGCTGCTGTTTAGAATATTTGACAAGTTCATTCACTCTACGTTGCTCCAGTTCACTCAGTTGTATGAATGAGTACCTGGCTATAGATGGATATTTGAGTACAAATAGTCTTTGCACAAAATTGCAGCATGGTTGAATGCTTCCCAGAGAAGTTGAGAAGGTGTTCGATTGAACAGGTCTGCCAGGGAGTAAAATGTAAAGCTCTTTGAGCTGTCCTGAGGTCTGGATGCCGCGCTATGTTGAACTTCCGGTTTTACATTAGGGTGGTCAGTATGGTAAAACAGACATAATTTGTAGTAGTTCATAATGTTATGAAGTATGTGTACTTGGACAGTTGTACTTGCCAAAATATCAAGTACCTTTCAAGTATATAACTTGAGTACAGTATTTCAATAATACCTCTCCACTGTTTCGCCTGTGTGATGTATAGCATTTACATCTCATCCTGATTAGAACTACAATTAATATTTAAAAAATTCAAAATAGTTAATAATTAGGACTGAAATGATATTAATAGTGTTGATCATTACAACTGAAATGTGCTTGATCAAATGTAATTGACTCAAACCCTGCTTTAATACTTTTAACTCCACCCCATCTCTTAACTTCACACTCTTCTAACCATGATATAAACACACAAACCAGTTCTACCTGAATACATCAGATAAACACTGACACCAAAGTTCACCCTGACCCCTCCTAAGTGACCAACCCACTCCACCCTCAGGCCCTTCCATATATATACCCAATCCCCCTCTCCCTTCCCCTGGAACACAGCCTCTCGTGGTTGCCTAGCAACCAAGCCTGTGGGCCCTGTGTGCCTCTGCCACTGTCCTTGTGGGATATATTGGTGCCAGTGTGCCTCCCTAGGAACCTGTACGCTGGGTTCAGACTTCTAGCCTTTCATATGGAATTCTGGCGAAGAACTGTGCGCTTTTTTAACGACGTTCCCGGTGCTGGTAGGTGGCTCAGCTAGATCCATGGACAGGTTAGTGTGGATTATCCGGGTCATGTTGGATTATTAGTTGTTCTAATCCGGCTGTTTCATCCGTGGTGTGGATTATCCGCCCAGATTAACACTGGATTACAGAATGGGTGTTTCAGTTTCATGACTAACTCGAGTGTGGTAGTTCCTGTCTTCCCACAGTTATTATGTGGGGATCAGCAGGGTGGGGGTCACTATCTTCTTGTGTTTCCAGGTCGCTGGGAAACAAGAAGTATAGTTGATGTTGTTTTATAATCATTGATTGAGTTTGGGGTGTTCATTGATAGAGTATGTTGACGAGTTATTGTGGGTTCTGCGGATTTGCGGTTGTGTTTTTAGTTTGCTTTGTTCTGCAGCTAAGTATTTATAAACGTACTGTAACATGGATGTGAAGGATGGCTTCCAACAGCTGGGTCACTAAACCCTGTTCCATAAATCATGTTAACAATACTAGCATTAGACTTCAGGACTGTCATTGACTGCTGGATGGATACTGGGTAATAACCAACTTTATTTATGCCAGAATGTATTATTGCAAAGTAGCAAAAATGTCTTCTGCAGATGGTGCTGCATACACATGGATATAGAAGATGGTTTCACAAAGTATTCATACCTGACGTTTAACAAACATGACGTAAATTTGAGCAGTTTTTCCAACAACCCCAGCTGATCTGTGGCCATTTTATGTATCTCAGAACAATGGCAGAAACCAGATGTAAAATTGCAGACAAACATCTGCATTTACTGGTAAGAATCCTTAATTCATGAGAATTTCAAGAGGAAAAATATATTCAAATACATGCGCTCATATGTGCAAGCACACATACACAGCCACACAGACACGCACGCATGTACGCATGCATGCACGCACGCACGCACGCACGCACGCACGCACACATGCACACACACACACGTGCAGACACAGATAGATGCACACACATGCTAGCTTGATTGTAGTTAAATGGACATACATGTGTATGCCCCTGATGTTTCACAGTTAAACCTCAGTAATACAGCCACCTGGCAAATAAGGTCACCATATGACAGTCCCAGATTGTCTCCATATACAGTATGAATGTGAAATTAGTTAAGTAATTAATTAATAAAAAAATCAGATCACTTTCATCCAGTCCCAAAGGTGACCTTAATAGTGACGTTCCACTGTGTGTGTCAAAATGTGACCTTAATAGTGAGGTTCCACTGTGTGTGTCAAAACGTGACCTTAACAGTGAGGTTCTACTGTGTGTGTGTCAAAATGTGACCTTAACAGTGAGGTTCCACTGTGTGTGTCAAAACGTGACCTTAACAGTGAGGTTCTACTGTGTGTGTGTGTCAAAACGTGACCTTAACAGTGAGGTTCCACTGTGTGTGTCAAAACGTGACCTTAACAGTGAGGTTCCACTGTGTGTGTGTCAAAACGTGACCTTAACAGTGAGGTTCTACTGTGTGTGTGTCAAAACGTGACCTTAACAGTGAGGTTCCACTGTGTGTGTCAAAACGTGACCTTAACAGTGAGGTTCTACTATGTGTGTGTGTCAAAACGTGACCTTAACAGTGAGGTTCCACTGTGTGTGTGTCAAAACGTGACCTTAACAGTGAGGTTCCACTGTGTGTGTCAAAACGTGACCTTAACAGTGAGGTTCCACTGTGTGTGTCAAAACGTGACCTTAATAGTGAGGTTCTACTGTGTGTGTGTCAAAACGTGACCTTAATAGTGATGTTCCACTGTGTGTGTCAAAACGTGACCTTAACAGTGAGGTTCTACTGTGTGTGTGTCAAAACGTGACCGTAACAGTGAGGTTCCACTGTGTGTGTCAAAACGTGACCTTAACAGTGAGGTTCTACTGTGTGTGTGTCAAAACGTGACCTTAATAGTGAGGTGTGTCAAAAGGTGACCTTAATAGTGAGGGTCCACTGTGTGTGTCAAAAGGATGGTGATTACACACAGCTGTCCTGTTTGTAGTTTATGCCCCTAGACTGATAAGGTTTGATAATCTTGTTTACCCCCAGACTACCTGGGTCTATGATTTATTACCCAAGGTAGCCTACTGCAGATTCTGTCCATTGTGAACCAAGTTTGTTAAAGTTCAACTGTGCCCTCAACCCTACACTGGGGCACTGTAGTGTAGTGGTTAGAGCATTGCCCTCAATCCTACAGTGGGGCGCTGTCATGTAGTGGTTAGAGCAATGCACTCAACCCTACAGAGGGGCACTGTAGTGTAGTGGTTAGAACATTGCCCTCAACCCTACAGTGGGGCGCTGTCATGTAGTGGTTAGAGCAATGCCTTCAACCCTACAGTGGGGCACTGTAGTGTAGTGTTTAGAGCATTGCCCTCAACCATACAGTGGGGCGCTGTCATGTAGTGGTTAGAGCATTACCCTCAACCCTACAGTGGGGCGCTGTAGTGTAGAGGTTAGAGCATTGCCCTCAACCCTACAGTGGGGCACTGTAGTGTAGTGGTTAGAGCATTGCACTCAACCCTACAGTGGGGCGCTGTCATGTAGTGGTTAGAGCAATGCCTTCAACCCTACAGTGGGGCACTGTAGTGTAGTGTTTAGAGCATTGCCCTCAACCATACAGTGGGGCGCTGTCATGTAGTGGTTAGAGCATTACCCTCAACCCTACAGTGGGGCGCTGTAGTGTAGTGGTTAGAGCATTGCCCTCAACCCTACAGTGGGGCGTTGTAGTGTAGTGGTTAGAGCATTGCACTCAACCCTACAGTGGGATGCTGTCGTGTAGTGGTTAGAGTATTTCCTTCAACCCTACAGTGGGGCACTGTAGTGTAGTGGTTAGAGCATTGCACTCAACCCTACAGTGGGGCGCTGTAATGTAGTGGTTAGAGCATTGCACTCAACCCTACAGTGGGGCGCTGTAATGTAGTGGTTAGAGCATTGCACTCAACCCTACAGTGGGGCGCTGTAATGTAGTGGTTAGAGCATTGCACTCAACCCTACAGTGGGGCGCTGTAGTGTAGTGGTTAGAGCATTGCACTCAACCCTACAGTGGGGCACTGTAATGTAGTGGTTAGAGCATTGCCCTCAACCCTACAGTGGGATGCTGTCGTGTAGTGGTTAGAGTATTTCCTTCAACCCTACAGTGGGGCACTGTAGTGTAGTGGTTAGAGCATTGCACTCAACCCTACAGTGGGGCGCTGTAATGTAGTGGTTAGAGCATTGCACTCAACCCTACAGTGGGGCACTGTAATGTAATGGTTAGAGCATTGCCTTCAACCCTACACTGGGGCACTGTCATGTAGTGGTTAGAGCATTGCATTCAACCCTACAGTGGGGCACTGTCATGTAGTGGTTAGAGCATTGCCCTCAACCCTACAGTGGGGCACTGTCATGTAGTGTTTAGAGCATTGCACTCAACCCTACAGTGGGGCGCTGTCATGTAGTGGTTAGAGCAATGCCTTCAACCCTACAGTGGGGCACTGTAGTGTAGTGGTTAGAGCATTGCACTCAACCCTACAGAGGGGCACTGTAGTGTAGTGGTTAGAACATTGCACTCAATCCTACAGTGGGGCGATGTCATGTAGTGGTTAGAGCATTGCCCTCAACCCTACAGTGGGGCGCTGTCATGTAGTAGTTAGAGCATTGCCCTCAACCCTACAGTGGGGCGCTGTAGTGTAGTGGTTAGACCATTGCCCTCAACCCTACAGTGGGGCGCTGTCATGTAGTGGTTAGAGCATTGCCTTCAACCCTACAGTGGGGTGCTGTCATGTAGTGGTTAGATCATTGCACTCAACCCTACAGTGGGGCGCTGTCATGTAGTGGTTAGACCATTGCATTCAACCCTACAGTGGGGCGCTGTAGTGTAGTGTTAGAACATTGCACTCAATCCTACAGTGGGGCGCTGTCATGTAGTGGTTAGAGCATTGCCTTCAACCCTACAGTGGGGTGCTGTCATGTAGTGGTTAGAGCATTGCCTTCAACCCTACAGTGGGGTGCTGTCATGTAGTGGTTAGACCATTGCATTCAACCCTACAGTGGGGCGCTGTAGTGTAGTGGTTAGAACATTGCACTCAATCCTACAGTGGGGCGATGTCATGTAGTGGTTAGAGCATTGCCCTCAACCCTACAGTGGGGCGCTGTCATGTAGTAGTTAGAGCATTGCCCTCAACCCTACAGTGGGGCGCTGTAGTGTAGTGGTTAGACCATTGCCCTCAACCCTACAGTGGGGCGCTGTCATGTAGTGGTTAGAGCATTGCCTTCAACCCTACAGTGGGGTGCTGTCATGTAGTGGTTAGAGCATTGCACTCAACCCTACAGTGGGGCGCTGTCATGTAGTGGTTAGAGCAATGCCTTCAACCCTACAGTGGGGCACTGTAGTGTAGTGTTTAGAGCATTGCCCTCAACCATACAGTGGGGCGCTGTCATGTAGTGGTCAGAGCATTACCCTCAACCCTACAGTGGGGCGCTGTAGTGTAGTGGTTAGAGCATTGCCCTCAACCCTACAGTGGGGCATTGTAGTGTAGTGGTTAGACCATTGCCTTCAACCCTACAGTGGGGCGCTGTCATGTAGTGGTTAGAGCATTGCCCACAACCCTACAGTGGGGCGCTGTCATGTAGTGGTTAGAGCATTGCCTTCAACCCTACAGTGGGGCGCTGTCATGTAGTGGTTAGAGCAATGCCTTCAACCCTACAGTGGGGCACTGTAGTGTAGTGTTTAGAACATTGCCCTCAACCCTACAGTGGGGCACTGTAGTGTAGTGGTTAGAGCATTGCACTCAACCCTACAGTGGGGTGCTGTAATGTAGTGGTTAGAGCATTGCACTCAACCCTACAGTGGGGCATTGTAATGTAATGGTTAGAGCTTTGCCTTCAACCCTACACTGGGGCACTGTCATGTAGTGGTTAGAGCATTGCATTCAACCCTACAGTGGGGCACTGTCATGTAGTGGTTAGAGCATTGCCCTCAACCCTACAGTGGGGCACTGTCATGTAGTGTTTAGAGCATTGCACTCAACCCTACAGTGGGGCGCTGTCATGTAGTGGTTAGAGCAATGCCTTCAACCCTACAGTGGGGCACTGTAGTGTAGTGGTTAGAGCATTGCATTCAACCCTACAGTGGGGCACTGTAGTGTAGTGGTTAGAACATTGCACTCAATCCTACAGTGGGGCGATGTCATGTAGTGGTTAGAGCATTGCCCTCAACCCTACAGTGGGGCGCTGTCATGTAGTAGTTAGAGCATTGCCCTCAACCATACAGTGGGACGCTGTAGTGTAGTGGTTAGACCATTGCCCTCAACCCTACAGTGGGGCGCTGTCATGTAGTGGTTAGAGCATTGCCTTCAACCCTACAGTGGGGTGCTGTCATGTAGTGGTTAGAGCATTGCCCACAACCCTACAGTGGGACGCTGTCGTATAGTGGTTAGAGCATTGCCTTCAACCCTACAGTGGGGCACTGTAGTGTAGTGGTTAGAGCATTGCACTCAACCCTACAGTGGGGCGCTGTCATGTAGTGGTTAGAGCATTGCACTCAATCCTACAGTGGGGCGATGTCATGTAGTGGTTAGAGCATTGCCCTCAACCCTACAGTGGGGCGCTGTCATGTAGTAGTTAGAGCGTTGCCCTCAACCCTACAGTGGGGCGCTGTAGTGTAGTGGTTAGACCATTGCCCTCAACCCTACAGTGGGGCGCTGTCATGTAGTGGTTAGAGCATTGCCTTCAACCCTACAGTGGGGTGCTGTCATGTAGTGGTTAGAGCATTGCCCACAACCCTACAGTGGGACGCTGTCGTGTAGTGGTTAGAGCATTGCCTTCAACCCTACAGTGGGGCACTGTAGTGTAGTGGTTAGAGCATTGCACTCAACCCTACAGTGGGGCGCTGTCATGTAGTGGTTAGAGCATTGCCCTCAACCCTACAGTGGGGCACTGTCATGTAGTGGTTAGAGCATTGCCTTCAACCCTACAGTGGGGCACTGTCATGTAGTGGTTAGACCATTGCCCTTAACCCTACAGTGGGGCGCTGTCATGTAGTGGTTAGAGCATTGCCCTCAATCGCACTATAGCTTTCTACAGTGTAAGTAACATGCACTGTCATTATAATATTGCACTATAGTTTCTTACAATGTAAGTAACATGCACTGTCATTATATTATCGCACTATAGTTTCTTACAGTGTAAGTAACATGCACTGTCATTGTAATATCGCACTATAGTTTCTTTTTATCCGAGTTATTTCAATACTAAATATCTTTTCTACAGATTTATTCTGAAACATGAGGCAGTTGAAAAGAATTCACTGTAGAGGGAACATTTTACTTAACACTATCTTGTTTTAATCAATTTTAAGATGCTTTTTCGCAACATGAAACCTAAATCTAGATGCACACAATCTTGAGACATTTGAAGCTTGCACAAGATTTGAGATTTCAGTTCAGTTAAATTTTGCTATAAACACCCAATTTGAAGTAGGAAAGGCATATGCTGGTTTTATTGTAACCAGTTTGTCCCGGGTTGACCCGAATATCCAAACATTGCCTAGTATATATTGAGGATGTGGTCAGGACAAACAAGTTTTATTCAAAGAGACTCTGGTTGGCTATTTCCCTTGTGTACAATTAAATAACACTTACCGTCAGTCTAGCAAGCATGTGGTGATAATGTTACCATTTATATGGTCCACAGCCAAGAATTATATTAATATTATCTTTTGGAGGAAATTGATAGGTTAATCTGCTGAAGTGGCAACAGTAATATTATGTTTTAGTTTATGCCTCTGTGGTTTGCTGATGAAAGTTTCTCTGGAGAAAGCGGGAGCAGGAGCAGGGGTGATTGCTGATGTTGTACCCTGGCTGAGGTTAACATGTCTGGTGAATGATCTGTCTGTGTTTTGTTGTAGTGGCTTAGGTAGAGGTCTTTGGGTACAGGATTAAATGACCCACGCAGGCTATCTTTGAGAGATAGAGAGCCTCTGTCTGTCTATCAGGTTGTGATGGTGATTGGATATTACCTGACTAGGTCAGCTTTGTGCCTACCCTGAGCAATTTACCCCTGGCTTTTCAACATTTCTCTTGACACTCTCCACCTTAATTCCTGTCTCCTTCTTTTCCTACCACATTGTACTCTCCTCCGAGTCTGTTTTCCATCATCTCTGTCTGTTTGTCCTTACTCATTCTCTGTACATGTCATACCCATCACGTACCCATCACGTACCCATCACGTACCAGTTTTATGGCCGAGTGATTAATCCGCTGATTACTCTGCCACGGGAGTTGTATTTCCCATATTGACCCTGGGATGACAATTTACATATAATTATAATTAATTTAAGTGTTTGATTGCCCGTTGGAAATGCAGATCATGTGTAGTAAAACACCTGCATCTCATTTCCAGCAAAAGAGGATAAATGAAGAATGTAATATCATCCTATTACAAGATTAGGAGAAGTCTGTTTTAACCAGCAGCTTGAGACTGCTTATACACATCCTGTTGAGTAAGGTTTCGTAGCCTCCAAAGAATGTATGAAATCACCAAAGATGTCACTCCTGCTGTGGTATTAGGAGAAACTAAATGTCTCGACTCGTGACTAGAATTTGTGGGGCCGTGGGAGTTTATGCCTGATTATGTGCATCCTGTTGAAGATTTGTCTAATTCCCGAAGAATGTATGAAACCATGCGGACATGATGGGCAGCCAGGAAGTAGGGAGACAACCAAGGGAGCCAAGGAGGAGGCTTTCCAGTTTCCCCACAGGATGTCTGCAGCCACAACCCCAAAATAAACTTGTTAGCAAGTGGTTGATATATTCCCCCCCAGGCCTGTCTTCCCCCCATGAAGGATGGGGTGCAAGGGAAGGGGGTGGAAGCAGCAACTGAGTGGGAACTGAGGTTTATGTTCCATTTATACATTATGTAATTTTTGCTCCCGCCTGCCGCAGCAAAGTCGGTATTAAGTCACAAAATTGTGAAATTTAGTATTACCGTTTTGGATTCCACATAATATTTTTTATGATCATGAACTTAAATTTGATACATCATTTGGTGAAATATCTTCAGTAGTTTTTTATTTATAGCCAAAATTTAAGCAATCTATAAAAAGTAACGTTTTGAGAAACGAGGTCATCTTGACTCAAATTGTTTATGCTTTTTTATTCTATGGGTTCGTAATAATATTAAGATAACTAAATCTTTAAAAACCAAGCTCAGAGGCGCATCAAGACAAAAGCCATAAGCAGTATTCCAGTTGTCAACATATGGGTCAAGGTGGTATATTAGCTATGGTGGATAAGTAAGCATTAAATTAGTTTGGGATTGTTTGCCAAAGAAAATAAGCTTGACATTGAAAGGTGAGACTCGGAGGTGGGCAATTCTGCCAAAAATGATGGGACGTGACCCTGACAGCTGTTTTGGCTCCTATCCAGAGTAGACTGGTGCAACTCAATACCAGGCTACTGGTGGGGCACATATATGTGTGTGTATGCTTTCGTACATGCATGTGTGTGTGGGTGCGTGTGAATGCGTGCGTGTATGAATGCATGGGTGTTTGTCATTGTGTATATGAGAAATGGTGGCAAACTTTTGAGAATTGTGACCATTCTGGTGAGCTTCATATTAGGGCTCTACCAGTAGGTTAGGGTTATGACTGCTGACTAGAATGCATAATTAGGATGCATTTTCTATTTTTGTTTATTTTAGTTGATCCATGTGTATACATACATGTGTGTGTGTGTTGTTCATTCTTGTACACAAGGTACATACATGCACTCATCTGTACTTGCTGCATGAAGGCATACGTATATGCATTATATATACAATACATTTAATATTTATAGTATGTTTTCAAAATGGTCCTCAATACAGTAAAATCTGCTGTATTGCACCTGTCTTTAACAAAAACCTGTCTATAATGGATACTTTTGGTAGTTCTGAATGACTGGTTTGCATTGTCCACCTATCTGCAGTGGTAATCCAGCCATAATAGACATACTACGCAGTCCTAACAGTGAACAGTTTTTACTGGATATGTAGAGAAAATCAGTAAAGTTAACTCATAAATTTATATGGTTGGTGTAGGAAAGGATTATAATTTACAGTGACTATGGAGGCAGCAACCCCCTTTCAGCAAGCATCTTGCCAGTTTCTTGTCTGACAGATTCTGACCACACCCCAAAGTTATGGTTTCCCTCCTAAATGGTGCTTAGAACTGCCACATAAACTCTGGTCTCCATCCCAGTTCTCACACCCATTTACAGCCGTTATTGGTCCACCAATGTTTACAGTCTGTCTTTTAACCTCGCCCACATTCCATATATGGTCGTGACTCCGCCCACATGCCGTATATGGCTGCAGGTGGCTTTTGGAGTTGGTACTTCGCTCCCATCCTGGGTGTATCATTAGATATGATTCTGTGAATCGCGTCAGTTCCAACCGGGATGTTGACACCACATCCGTCTGAATCTGGTTCTATTCTTAGTGAATCAGCCGGGATAAAGTCTCTACATAGGACGGACATACCACTTTTATGACACTACTGGGATTAATCGAACACAGGACAATACTCGGTGCCCTCTCTCTGTGATGGTCAAGGAAGGCATGGCGGATAAACCGGGATGGAAGGCATTGCAAGTAGGGCTGGAGAAGCTGAAGAGTGGGATAAAACCCCAGAGGAAAGATGCAGAAGGGAAGGCTCCCAAAGTCTCCTTCGGTGGGAAGTTGAGGCGAGCATGTGGGGCGTTTGGGTCTCGGCTTCTCAACGGTAAATGTTTGTTGTTTTCTCTTGGGTAGGGAGAGTCGTGGCTGGAGGCCTACTGGACGGGGTGGGGGTGCTTGTGGGCTACATAGTGGTCAGTATGAAGGAAGTGGTTGTTGAGGAATCAGGCATTTGGTGGTAATCGTAGATGTTGTAGTTGTTCAGTCATCAGCTGTTTTATGATAGTTTGATTAGTCATCCGGTGATGTGGATGTTGTTGTTCTCAGGGACAGAAAAATTTTATCTAGGCACAAGTTACCCTCATCAAGGGCACACTGGACAGGGTCATTAGCGTTACTAGGGTTATGGGAAGTCATGAAAGCACTAGGCTGGGGGTGGGTGGTCACTTGGACTAAAATAGTGGTCAGCATGATTTGTTGTTGCCGCAGTCGTCAGCTGTATGATGATAGAATTAGTAATTGTTCAGTCATCCACTGTCTTATGGTGATCATAAATGATCATGATGATGTAGATGGTGTTCTCAGCAGCAGAGACAGGACACGTTTATATTGTGCACTGGTGGTGATTTCCTTCTTTGACCCTCACTAATCAGAGCACATCACTTGCCCTAAAACACGGGGCACTCTTACGCTGAATGGGATTTCCTTCAGGGATATGAGTGACTCAATTGTTGACAGATTAAAGTTAAACACATTAAAATGACCATATCAGGGGGGTTGTTGTTGTTTACGGAGTTTGTTAAATTAGACAGATCTAATGCTTATCTTTTGCAAATGAATAAAACAAGAGAATGGCTTCGGCTCTGACAATGACCTAATGGAGATGTATCAGCCTGTTGCGTGGAATACAGTAGTCTTGTGATTCTGCAAACAACCTCGTGTGCAGTATTTGCAGCATGGCTGAATGCTTCACACATAAATGAAGGAAAGATGTCTTCCAGAACAAGGGGTGACATGAGAATTATTCTATGCCGCATCCAACTGTTACCCTGTTTTCTACAGACAGTGGACGTTTTTGTGGACAGTATTGACATGGATGTCGTATTATTTATAATAAGACACCTTTGTTGCAGTCAACAACGATGCATTCTCTGACTCGACAGACGGGAGTAAGGTCACACCGGAGAAAGCATCAGAGGCGACAGAAACCATCGAAGGTAAATCACACAGGAAATACCTTTCTGACCTCACCTATCCTCTTCGGGCCTTGTAGCCCATAAATAAGGCTGCTGTGCGACTCCGCCATCTCGCTTCATCGCAACAGCTTCATGTCTTGCTTCCCCCCCATGTTGTCCGCCCCAGTTGGTCTCGTTCTTTTCCCACTGTGATACTCCGTTATTTTTGGCCGACCCACTTTTCTTGGTCCTTCCATCCACGACAGTGCTGTCAGTGCTGTCAGTGCTGTCAGGCAGCGGTTGTTGTCGTTCTTCCTCAGCACGTGCCCGATCCATGCCCATCCTCTTCTTTGTACTTCTAAACTCATCCTTTCTTCTGCTGTTATCTTCTCAATGTCTTTGTTGGAGATCACTACCAGCCATCTAATTTTTAGATTTCACCTTTGACTGTTGAAGTGAAATGTGTCTAGTTTTCTGTTGTCATTTGTTTACTTTCCACTTTCCACATCTACACAATAACACTAATTTAACCAGAGTAATGTATAATTTCAGTTTAATTCACATGACACAGGTCATATGACACGCTTACAGCATAGCCAATTAATAAGAAAGCCGGGTGATATGGCCATAATATTCGGAAATAAAAAATCAAGTTTCTTATGACATGAACCTAAGTATAATCGAATGTGCATCATTTTATTTTCTCAAAATTCCCTGTGTATGCCCCTGGGGTATGTTTGTATTTTGTAGGTATAGCTTTCAAAACGTTGCCAGGCCATTCTCCATGGAGATACTACATTTCAGCCATTTGGGCTTGGCTCCAATTGCTAAGACAGTGAAGCTCTTTTTTCACAGGCATTTGTACTGGTGCAGTTTGCAACACTTCAGACAGGTGGTGCATTTTTTTGTACCAGTGCAACTTTAAAAGTTTGCCTACAGATGCCAAGACAATGAAATTGAACCTTTGCAAGTTGCAATGGTCAGTACAAAATGACAGTGTAAAGAGAGAGAGAGCACTTTGCAGTCCCGGTGGTCCATTTCACCAACATTCCTATCAGCTGATAAGCGTGATTTTGCTCTTTAAAATAAATTTAGCTCCTTAACAGTGATCTTATATACTGAAAATTGTCAACCCTAAGCTAGGCCGCCATGACACATTCATGGTGTGTCACAGAAATAGTTTCCTCAGTGACACGGCAACAGCAGTTTTTTGCATTTTGAATACATCTCATAAAATTAACATCAGATTCTGTGTAATGATGTATCCTTACCAGACCATTATCTTGGTGAAGCAGACCCCAGGTCTTTGGGTCCACTCCTGCATATGATCTCAGTTGGTATGACCAAAGCAGGACATTTGGTGTACTCTGGACCTGTAGATCTCAGACATTTGGCATTGATTACAGCCATGTGCTGGGAGGTTTGAATCATGGCACCTTGGGGTATTGCCATACTTTGCCTGGCTGGTCCACAAACAATAATTTGCATATGGTTCCTATGATTTGTAGTGCCGGGGAGAATGCTTTTATATTCTTCACTGCGGCCAATTTCTCTCTCTTTTAAACGTGAAGGAGCTGGCAGGTATGGTTTGCACGCTGGCGTGTTTATGTTGATATTTTTTAATTTTCAACATTGACTGTTTTTTGTTTTTACTGTGTAAAGATCAATTGTCTTAACACAGGGACACCACTGAAAGTTCTATTGGTACAAAATGGGGCGTGGTAGTGTAGTTTTCCAACTTTATACTCTCAATTGACAGATTTCAGGTCCAAATCCTTATGTTGTCATTTCAAAACACATTGCTCCAGTTCAATCAGCTGTAAGAATGAGAACCTGGCTATAGACAGTGGAATGTATGAATAGTCATTGTGTATTAATTGCAGCATGGCTGAATACTTCCCAGAGAAGATGAGATGGTGTTCGATTGAACAGGTCTGCCAGGGAGTAAAATGTAAAGCGCCTTGAGCTGTCCTGAGGACTGGATACTGCTCTGTATAAGAACTTACCTTTACTTTCACTTGACCCATTTAATTACCCTGACATGACCTGATTCCTTCCAGAGGTCAGCACCCCGATGGGCTGCACTCAAGGTCATGAGTTCCCGGACGAGGATGACTTTCCTCTTCCCAGAAGTCTCCCCGTCACCACAGCAACCAACGGGATCGCCATTGAACGCACCACAGCTGACCCCTATCAGCCATTCTCAATGCCAGCACCGACAACAGCGCCACCTACAGTTGACGACACAGAGCTCGTGAACTTACGTAAAGAGGTTCACGTGCTGAAGAAGGAATTGGCGAGATGTCGAGACACAGTCGCTAAGGTGAACCACCGCGAGAAGAAACTCAAAGACAGGTACCGTATTCATTCTATTAAACATGCATCATGCCCTAATTAATGTAACCCCCCTTTTTAGCATCGTCTGACACAGTGACAGCGATTTCCAATGTCAAGTTTGATTGTTGAATCCGTCATTGTAATTAAATTTTTAGCAATTTCACACTAGTTACTAGATTCAAAGTTCAGTGATGAAAAAGTACTGAAAAGTCTACTTCAATTATCAGACTTTATTGTGTTCTGGTCTAGTTTTGTTCAAATATTACGATCCATAAACCGCTTGTTAGTCACATCCGCTGAGATGGTTTTATCCAGGAACACCACGAGCCAAAGAAAATGGGTGGACACTCCTGTAAGGGGTCGTCCAAAGTTGTCGACATTTCCCGAAGCATACAAACCGTACGCTAGGGGGGAGGGGTCAGAGGCTTCCGTACGTTTTTTCCCATAAAATCAACATT
Organism: Escarpia spicata; assembly: GCA_963995525.1. Taxonomy (NCBI): domain Eukaryota; kingdom Metazoa; phylum Annelida; class Polychaeta; order Sabellida; family Siboglinidae; genus Escarpia; species Escarpia spicata. The sequence continues at coordinate 7,337,544 of OZ023206.1, read as the reverse complement.
TATTTTTATTCCACAAAATAAATAACCAATTTTCATTTTAAAAGTCGCCAAACGAAGCCTTAAACAGGATTTATTGGTCAAACAGTTTTCTTTTCCGTACCTGTATATTTGTATTAAAATACATGTAACTATTGTAGCCTACATGCTTTTGTTGGTACGTATTAGTTACAACAATCAACATTTTTAATGTACTCTGGGGAAGGGGGGAGGGGGTGGGACAAGAAAAAGAGTACCCGGGGTACTCTTTGTAATCTTGCATTAATGTTGACAATTTTTGACGACCCCTAAGCTTTAACATATTTTCACATCTCAAATATTTGTCAAGCTTACTGTATGCTTTATAGAATGAATACGATAACATAAATGGTATTGGTATTTGGTCAGGGTTGAAATCAAGAACATTTGATCAAGTACATTTCCAAATACATGTACACTAAGTCAAATACAGCACGTACAGGTAGTATTAAACATGTTTACCAAGTACAATTCCAAGAACACGAGTTGCGATGATCTGGTGCTGCTATCTTCTATACAGAAGACACTAAAGTACATTACAAGAACATTATTGCATAAATTTTCTTCAAAAATGTGACTTTGTAGGACAGCCATACTCACAATGATCGATATGATATATCCAACTGAAGGCATATTTAATGTAAGATCCAGTGAGATCTCAAAGCTTACACATAGAGACTGTTTTTAAACTGCAAGTATTATTAATTGCACTGGATTTACACAATTATTTTGTTTTATTTGTTATTACTTTTTAAATTCACTTTCAAGAAACATGACTTAAGTGTAACCAATGTGTGAGAATTACAAAATCTTGCACAATAGCTGTATGTAATTATGTATGTACAAACATGTACATGTATGTATGTATGTATGTATGTATGTATGTGTTTATTATATAGATTTGAATTACAAAAGTGTGTGCGTGCGTATGTGCGTGTATGCTTGCATGCTTATGTGTGTCACTGTGCATAAGTAATATATAAATTATATTCCTGTTTGCCTTTAAGAAGAACACTGACAGTGCAGACATTGTGTTGTGTGTCAGGTTGTCAGAGCAGGCCCAGAAACAGTTCCTCAAGGGCCCGACAAAGTTCGAGGACATCAGTGTCGGAGCAGTCCGCCCCACGGAGCTCATCCGCAGCTTCGGGAACCTGTACACGGAGGCAAGAGTTGAAGCCTTTGATGCCCTCGACGACGTACCCCAGATGACAGGGTTCGACGACCTCAAAGGGAAACTCCTCTTCTCTATCGTAGTTGTAAGTTTGTTGTCAACTATTGGTCAGAAAGTTTTTTGTTTAGAAGTCTACAATGCTTTTTATATAGTTATCAACAGCTGTTCATTTTGAAAGGTAGTGAAATTATTATGATATAAACTGACACCTTTGCCAATTGCGTGAAACTGTAATTGTACAAAATGGTGGCGTAATAGTACAAATATTGGGTATGCGCTATCATGCTGCCATCTTGTATAGCTACAGAAGAATGTATGTTGCAGAGGTGTCACTTGATATATTTAGTTCTCACTCCTTATTGTTAGACTTAGCCAGTTCAAACGTATTGTATATTCTTTGATGTTGAAGTCGTTTGTCATGTGTGGTACTACAGTGAGTTACTGTAACAATGGACTCGGAACATGAAGGGCTGCTAGTGAAGTCCACCAGGGGCAGCACTGTCTAATAGGTGGCTACAGCAGACCTGCCACCTGGTGAATAACTATCAACATATAATGAGAGTACTCATAACATACAGTGACAGTACACATGACATACAATGACAGTAGACATAACATACAATGACAGTATACATGACATGCAATGACAGTAGACATAACATACAATGACAGTAGACATAACATACAATGACAGTACACATAACATACAGTGACAGTAGACATAACATACAATGACAGTACACATAACATACAATGACAGTACTCATAACATACAATAACAGTACACATAACATACAATGACAGTAGACGTAACATACAATAACAGTAGACATAACATACAATGACAGTACACATAACATACAATGACTGTATTCATAACATACAATAACAGTACACATAACATACAATGACAGTACACACAACATACAATGACAGTACACATAACATACAATGACAGCAGACATAACATACAATGACAGTAGACATAACATACAATGACAGTAGACGTAACATACAATGACAGTACTCGTAACATACAATAACAGTACACATAACATACAATGACAGTACACATAACATACAATGACAGTACACATAACATACAATGACAGCAGACATAATATACAATGACAGTAGACGTAACATACAATGACAGTACACATAACATACAGTGACAGTAGACATAACATACAATGACAGTACACATAACATACAGTGACAGTAGATATAACATATAATGACAGTATACATAAGATACAATGACAGAACACATAACATACAATGACAGTACACATAACATACAATGACAGTAGACATAACATACAATGACAGTACACATAACATACAATGACAGTAGACATAACATACAATGACAGAACACATAACATACAGTGACAGTAGACATAACATACAATGACAGTACACATAACATACAATGACAGTACACATAACATACAATGAGAGTACACATAACATACAATGACAGTACACATAACATACAATGACAGTACACATAACATACAATGACAGTAGATATAACATACAATGACAGTACACATAATATACAGTGACAGTAGACATAACATACAATGACAGTACACATAACATACAATGACAGTACTCATAACAGTACACATAACATACAATGACAGTAGACGTAACATACGGTGACAGTAGACATAACATACAATGACAGTACTCATAACATAAAATAACAGTACACATAACATACAATGACAGTACACACAACATACAATGACAGTACACATAACATACAATGACAGCAGACATAACATACAATGACAGTAGACATAACATACAATGACAGTAGACGTAACATACAATGACAGTACTCGTAACATACAATAACAGTACACATAACATACAATGACAGTACACATAACATACAATGACAGTACACATAACATACAATGACAGCAGACATAATATACAATGACAGTAGACGTAACATACAATGACAGTACACATAACATACAGTGACAGTAGACATAACATACAATGACAGTACACATAACATACAGTGACAGTAGATATAACATATAATGACAGTATACATAAGATACAATGACAGAACACATAACATACAATGACAGTACACATAACATACAATGACAGTAGACATAACATACAATGACAGTACACATAACATACAATGACAGTAGACATAACATACAATGACAGAACACATAACATACAGTGACAGTAGACATAACATACAATGACAGTACACATAACATACAATGACAGTACACATAACATACAATGAGAGTACACATAACATACAATGACAGTACACATAACATACAATGACAGTACACATAACATACAATGACAGTAGATATAACATACAATGACAGTACACATAATATACAGTGACAGTAGACATAACATACAATGACAGTACACATAACATACAATGACAGTACTCATAACATACAATAACAGTACACATAACATACAATGACAGTAGACGTAACATACGGTGACAGTAGACATAACATACAATGACAGTACACATAACATACAGTGAAAGCACACATAACATACGGTGAAAGCACACATAACATACAATGACAGCATACATACCTGGTGGTAGCAGGAATGAATATTCTCAGGTCCAGTAGTTCAATGTGTTGCTGTGGTGACAATAGTTCAGTATGTTACAGTGATGACAATAGCTCAATATGTTACAGTGATGACAATGGTTCAGTGTGTTACAGTGGTGATAATAGTTCAATATATTACAGTGGTGACAACAGTTCAAATGTTACAGTGGTGACAATAGTTCAAATGTTACAGTGGTGACAATAGTTCAATGTGTTACAGTGGTGACAATTGTTCAAATGTTACAGTGGTGACAATAGTTCTGTATGTTACAGTGGTAACAATAGTTCAATGTGTTACAGTGGTGACAATAGTTCAATATGTTACAGTGGTGACACTAGTTCAGTATGTTACAGTGGTGACAACAGTTCAGTATGTTACAGTGGTGACACTAGTTCAGTATGTTACAGTGGTGACAACAGTTCAGTATGTTACAGTGGTGACAATAGTTCAGTATGTTACAGTGGTGACAATAATTCAGTATGTTACAGTGGTGACACTAGTTCAGTATGTTACAGTGGTGACAATAGTTCAGTATGTTACAGTGGTGACAATAGTTCAGTATGTTACAGTGGTGACAATAGTTCAGTATGTTACAATGGTGACAATAGTTCAGTATGTTATAGTGGTGACAATAGTTCAGTATGTTACAGTGGTGACAATAGTTCAGTATGTTACAGTGGTGACAGCGGCTGTACTGGGTTTGTTGCTCCACGTGTGGGTGTAAGCTGGTTATCATTATGGTCAATTTCCATTGTAGTTGTCGTTCCGGTCGGTGCAACAGGAGATCCTGTTGATCAAGAGGAAGATTCGTGATCTCCTCCACATGCCGGAGACGTCTGGTGATCCAGACGTGGCCCCGGATGATCCCCTCGACGAGATGGCGAAGGAACTCGAGACGATGATGAGTGATTACTTCCGACGAACTGTGCAGAAACAGGACATTCAGAAAAATATAGAGGTTTGTATTACACCTGTTAGTCTGTGTTCTAGACACACCTAGTGGCGTCTTCCCGGCATAATGTCTGGTGTTTTGCAATGTGGAGTGTTAGCAGCAGATAGATGGCTAAGATTTTAAAAGCAACCAGTGATAAATCAACATTGTCTAAAAAAAAAAAAAAATTATATTTATCTTAACTTCTTTCTTTCTATATAAATATTTCTGTGAAATTTTACAAAATGAAATCTAGGTTTTGTTGTTTCCCTCTTCCGCGGAGTTTCATAAAATCTTCCCATTCTATGATATTCAGTCATAAATATACATGTTCGTTTTCTTGGTGGGTCCAAAATAGCATGACTCTCTTTTGTGAGGAATCTTACATCACAGACATGTTCATGAATTGCAAGCCAGCCGTTAGAAATTTCAGTATGTACAAAGAATAACATCTTGCAATTTGGTTGTTCTCTTCTTTTCTCAGAATGTCCGGGGTGCGGCTCGCCTCAGTACTGATCCTCGATTTCTGTTTTCTTTTGCCGTCCCTGTGCACTGCTGTCTCCTTCACCAACTCTTCCCAATCCCTCCAAACATGCTCACTTCAAAAAGTAACATTTCTTGGGGCAAATCATTCTGAAGATTTATTGCCTCGGAATCGCTGCCACTTCTTCCCGCTCTTTATGTCTGTCCCAAGGTGATACCTCATGTTGTATCTGTGTGATCTGTTCTGCAGGAGATGTCCCAACAGATGTGTCCGACCATATATGACGCACCTGTATCACAAAGATACTACATGTTGTAACTATGTTTTGTTCTACAGAAGGTGTCTCAACAGATGTGTCACATCTAATGTCATGATGATACCACACATTGTAACTGTATGTTTTGTTCTACAGGAGGTGTCACAACAGATGTGTCACATCCAGTGTCATGATGATACCATACATTGTAACTGTATGTTTTGTTCTACAGGAGGTGTCCCAACAGATGTGCCAGACCTTGTACGACTACCCAGGGCTAAAGGACAGCGATGGTCTCAAGCTGTACACAGAGGAAGTGGTCCGCCTTGCCTGGGCCCTCTCAGTTCAGAACCCTCCACTCTTCATAGTCTATGACTTCAAGATATTCAAACCAGACGAGTTGATGCGCTTCCACAGTTCAGACCCAGACTCAGACGAGGTCAAAGCCGTGTTATGGCCCGCCCTACAGGAGGGCATTGGAGGGTCTATAGTCCACAAAGCAGTGGTCATCACGTAGCAGTGGACACAGGTCATTGGTGTATCATCACAAGTCTGTGTGACGTGTCAGTGTTGCTGGCAGGATCTCTACACATGTTGGAGCAGCTGTGTGTCAACGAATCAGTGTCCAGTGCTTCCAAGAGGATTTAGGCATTTGATGACTTCCTACAGGATTATATTGTCAGTCATTGACCAGGGATCTGTATGAAGTGTGATCGCGTATGGATAAGACATTGTGATCTGAAGGATCATTGGATTACCGTGATCCATCAAGTTCATTTGATGACCACATATCTCTGTGGTATGCAGTCTTGTATCAGCAAGATGGCTGCTTGTCATTTGGTAAAACATCGGATTACCTTCCAGTATGATGGCATGATTGTCCCTATGACGAACGGTGTTCTGTTATTGAGACGATTGCTTGCCATTTCATATCTTCACCTGAGGGTGGCATAAGTATTCATTGTACAAAATGACTTGTGACACAGTGTTGTGTGCATAAGATGACTGAGTATGACTTCTGCCAGCAAGACCTAGCTGACATTGTCCATGGTTCAAGGAAGACATCATCGTTTCACTGGTGAGACAACAGAAGTGACCTTTACGTTGGTGCTATGAGTGGGAGGACAACTATTGCAATGTTTCAAGTGGGAATAACAATGCATCTTTCATGGATCACCATCTCAGTTATGACCCAGCCATACCAGCAACATCCACAGTGGTTGTTAGGGGGAATATCAATATTGCAAAGATACCAGTTTGCGAGTGTCATAACACGGTTTGTGGAATCAAACTATATCTATGGCGACGCTACCTGATATATAGAATGCTAGAATATCAGTTGTGTCACTTGTAGGCAAGTTGCATGTCCTGGTGGAAGATAACATTCTAGGAGATGATGTGCAAGTAAACAACTCATTCTCTAAAGGGGGAAGTTGTGAAGATTAGGCCGCGTTGTCTTGGAAATAGACAACCTATAGTGTCATATGCTGCTGTTCAGTAGTAGCCAGGGCAGGTAGTCCATACATTGCTTTGGGCATGAATCAAGAGATTTACACTGAACACTACTGTCTCTCTACCATTGGTGTCCTCACAAAACCACAATAAGTGTTGTGTAGTAGTTTTACTACATGTCTGCCATTGTGTGCTGTGAGTCACTGCGAACTGCTATAGTAGAGGTCTATGAACACTGAGTGCTATGACGGTGTGTTTAGTAGGGGTCTATGAACACTGAGTGCTATGACGGTGTGTTTAGTAGGGGTCTATGAACATTCAATGCTATGACACCATCACACCGTGTCTATTCTCAAAGTCAATACCTAAGTGCCCTAGTGGCTATGCAAGACAATACCAGTTGATGGCAGCACTATCCACAGGCAGATGTAGCAGTGCTGGCACCTACTGACTTAACATTAACATACATAAACATACACAAAGATACTGTAACATACAATAATAGTACACATAATATACATTGACAATACACATAATTTGCAATAATGCACAGACGTCCTTCCACAATTCTATGCAGACTGGAATGTTTGCAAGATGTGCCAACAATGTTAGCAGATTTATGTTTGTTTTGCTTTGATTGATACATAGTTCCTACCCATCGTTATCATAAATGTGGCATTAATTCTGTTTAAGCTGTCTTTGTCATATATGTTGTGGTTGCGTTCAATAAGACAAAGAATTTTTCCACAATTCCCCACTCGATTTTCCCGTTGATGTTGACTGCTGTGTTTCTATCTTCTATAATGCATAAGTACATTTGAAGACAGATCGCGTAAGTTCCAGTCACAAAATGTGTCAAGTAGGACATATTGGGGTAGACTTGTGTAACGTGGAAGGCACTTTGAGCAGTGCTGAGGACGGGATACTACGCTTTGAAAGAACTTCTCTTTTACTTGGTTGTCACTACATGTCGCAGAGGAAATATATTGTTACAGTGGCACCACCTAGCGAGTGGATTTTTTAATGCAAAATGACACTTATTGCAGTTTTGGATTGTAAAATTTGCAAGTCCTTCACCATGTATTGGAGGGGTTGTTGAGCCAATACTAAACACTGCCTATTCTTGACTTTGTATATTTATGAGACCACCCGGTTAGAGTGAGATGATGTGCAAGTATATCTACGTAAATATACATGAGTAAGTATGAATCAGAGTGAATTTTATTACCTACTTTTATTACTACATGTCTGTGTATGTCACCTATGACGACGTGTTGATGTAAGCTTTTAATACTGTTTGTGCAATGTGCAATTTTGTTGGTCAACATAAAGAATATGCCTTTACGTCACACAGTTGTCCACTCTGTGTGGAGGACTTTAGCAGTACAGTCAAACATTGCTTTACAGTCACCTCTGTAATACAGCCACCATGCACTTAAGGTCAGCCCAGAACAGTCCCAGATGATGTCCACATGCAGTAAAATACAGGAAAATAGTCCTGCTAATAAGATCATCTCGTTATTTAGGTCACTGTTGCCCGATCGAAATGGTGATAACAAGGTTCCACTGTACTGTAACGATAATGTTTACGGACACCCCAAACAATATACAAAATTATTTGCTTTGTGTATCATAAGCAAAAAAGTAACATTGAAGTGAAGATCATACATCACCGTGCCATTTTTCCTGCACAATCTCTGGTTGCTTCTATCCATACAAGAAATGGAATAATACTCAGTAACCGTAGTTGTTTACAACGTTTGAGTAATTTTTCTCGTAGTATTAGTAGTAAAAGGTTTATTTCACAATGGTGATTATGTTACATTTACAGGGTGATGTTCATTGGGCCAACAGAAACACTCTCCTACATCTACAGTTATAATCTACAATTCACAACAGTATATTAGATTTTAAATAAATAAAATATACTTACAATTAACAACAGTCGTAACAAGGAATCTGAAAGCATGAATCGTTTAACCAATTCTACAAAGAAGATCGTAAAAATAATTAATAAATAGAAATTATCAGTAAAATATCAATTGTTATGCACACATTTCCACTCGTACTTAAGTACAGTTGTTAACAAGGCAGCGTACTTTTAAAATTACTTCTCTAGCGCAAACAGAAAACAACCAAAGGATTAAGTATTCTCATAATCATGTATAAAGAATAGTAGTCGGCTTAGAAGGATATGCAATAACAAAAGGATAGACTTAGACGATTATAAAAAGTAACAGCAGTCGTGATCACAGTCTCGATTACACTTCTTGTGCATTGTTATGTTGCCAAGACGCCACGGTAGCGCAGGCAGTCAGATATAGTACAAAATCAGCTTTGTTTGCAGCTGTTAGTGTGCTGTCCTGTATGTGTTAACAACCAAGATGCTGTAAACCAATGGTTCCCAATCTTTGTTGCGCCATTACCCCTTTTTCACATCATTTATCCAAAACGACCTTGACACACTGCCACCCTTCTCATTGTAATTTAAGACTGATATTTCAGTGTTGAATTTCACCATGGCACCTGAATCTTTTGGAGTACTAGAAGCTCTGTCAGTGCAGCAGCATTGTCACCAGGTGTCGGTGTCAGTGGAACAGTGAATATCATGTCAGTTAGTAGTCTATGTGTTTGACTTTATATTTCACGGAAGTATATGACCGACTCCTGTTCCAGTGCTTCCGAATGCTAGAAATTAGTATTGGCCTTCGCATGCATCCGCAACTTCTGAGTTCTTATATTGATTCCAACACAATAAAGGTAACCAAAGATATGTTGCTGTAGTATCCCATGGTTGGGCGAAGGCCTCAGCATGTCGTTTCCAAATCTGCATGTCTTGCGCTATCCTCTGCCAGATGGTGCCCTTCCAGTACTCGTCTAGTTCGTCTCTCCACCGTCTCGCCGGTCTTCCTCTAGATCATTTCGCTTCGCACTTTCTCCAGGTTGTGATACTTATCTCGTAGTCTGCCGATGTGCCCTGCTCAGGTCCACTTCTGTCTTTTGATTTCTTCTATCAAGTCTATGACCTTTGTCTTCTGTCTCACCCATATGTTTGTTTTTCTCTCCTGATATGTGATGTTTAACTTACTTCTTTCCATCTTTGATTGTGCAGCTGCTAGCTTGTTCTTTGCCTGGATGGTGAGTGCCCATGTTTCCGTGCCGTATGTCATCGCTGGAAGTATGCATGAGTTGAAGATTTGTCTCTTCAAGCAGGTTCCAAAGTTACCCTTGAAGATGTTACGGTGTTTGACGAATGCTGTCCAGCCGGCAGTGATCCTTCTTTGAATCTCCTTGTCTTGGTTTTTGTCTCTAATACTGTATCGCTGTCCCAGATAGACGTAGCTTTCAACTTTCTCTATCTGCGTCGTGTTGATATATATTGGTGTGTAAATTTCTTTTCTTCGAGATGTTCATCTTGAGACCTTGTTTTTCACTTTCATTAGCTAGCTCTTGCAGCATGTTTTGTAGTTCTTGCGGTATAGTAGCGCATATGAGTATGTCGTCGGCGAAGCAGAGATGGCTGAGATATTCCCCGTCTATCTCAAACCTCTGGTTTCCCAGGTCAGTCTTTGGAATATGCTTTCGAGCGTTGCCGTGAACAGCTTGGGCGATATGTTGTCACCCTGTCGTACTTCTCTCTTGATGTTGATCTTGTTGCTCTTTTTGTGTAGGTGGACTGTCACCGAGCTGGTGGTGTAGATGTCTTTCAGGAGATCGATGTACACATCTTCTATCCCCTGTTCTTGAAGGGAGGTCAGTATTGCTTGAATTTGCACCAAGTCGAAAGCCTTCTCGTAGTCGACGAAATTGATGCAGAGCGAGATATTATATTCTCGGCACTTCTCTTTCAGTTGGTTTACGATGTGTATGTGGTCTGTCGTTGAGTACCTGCTTATGGATCCTGCTTGCTCTCGTGGTTGGTTTTCATCCAGTGTCTTCTCAAGTCTATTCGTTAGTATCTTTGTAAGTAATTTGTAGATGTTTGATAACATACATATCGGTCTGTAGTTTTTTAAGTCTTTTATTTCCCTTCTTAAAAATTATCACCATATTTGCGTTCTTCCGAGCGGTGAGTATTTGTCTTTCTGATAAGCATTTACTATACAGCTTAGACAGGGTCTTCGAGATGATATCTCCTCCTGCTTTTAATGTTTCAATGTTTACATGGTCGTTGCCTGATGTCTTCCCATTCTTCATCTCTTAGCGCAGCTTCCACTTCCCATGGTGTTATCTCTGGTACCTTTTTCGGGTCGGTGTGAATTATGGTACTCTGTTCATTGTCATATAGCTCGGTGTAGAATTCCTCTATTCGTTCCATGATCATAACTTGGTCTTGTATTTCTCTACCCTGCTTGTCTAGAAGTGTAAGCAGTCTGTCTCGACCTAGTGCCTGCGTTCTTCTTGCTTTCTTCAGGTTCTTTGATGACATAATCGTTTCTCTTATGATCTACTTTCTGATGTCCTCTTTGCTTTCTTTTTGATGGTTTTGCATATTTCTGCGTACTCTATTTGTTTTTTACGGTCGCCGTTATCCAACATTTCTCGTCGTTTCTTCATTAGTGCTCGTGTCGGTGATGATTTTCTCGCCACTACATGCCTGTTGATTGCTTTGGCTACACTTGTTGCACTTAGTTGGATCATCTCAGTGATGTTTTTGCTCATGGTGTCGATGTCGTCTAGTTCCTGTAGAATCTCGAATCGATTTCACAGTTCGAGTTGGAATTCAATCTTTTTTCTTCCGATTTGTGTGGTATCTACACTCGGTGGTCTCTTATTTACCAACTTCTTCCTTTCAGCCTTGACGTCTAGTTTGATGTTGCTCATTACCATTCTGTGGTCATTTCCAATGTTGACTTGGCTGATGACAGTTACGTCAGTGACCATGTCTGGCTTGTTTGTCAGGATGTAGTCAATTTCCTTCTTCGTTTCTCCATTCGGGCTTTTCCATGTCCATCTCCATCCTGCTTTCTTCTGGAACATGGTATTCATGATTTTGTACTTTCTTGATGTTGCCCATTCTACCAAGGGGTCGCCCCTTTCGTTTCTCACACCTAGGCCAAATTTGCCTGTTGCCGTTTCCGAAATGTTTGTTCGTTTCCCTACTAGTGCATTAAAGTCTCCCATCACTATCGTGTAGTGGGTTGGCTTTTCTAAGGTCTCATCCACAAACACAGGGTCTTAAAATTGCGAGAATTGAGGGCAGCATTCAGCTTCAAACATATAACGGATTTCTTCTTCCCATCTGCTTTTGGTTATTACCACGACGTCATCGACATAAAATAGGAATTCTCCATCTAAAGCACCATGGTGAATGCATCTGACGAACATTCTCAGTTAGTAGCAGGACTGAATATCGATAAATTCACACAGTTGGATGCAGAACACATTAGCCTTTTCTACGTCCTAGATCACCTGTTTTTAGTCCTTTGGGCCGAAGGTCCAGGGGACTAATGCCATCACTCTGCGTCCGACGTCCGCTGTTAGCTGCCATATCTCAGAAACTGTTCAGCAATTTTTTTTCTCATTTTTAGTAGACGTATCTTAGGGTACTGACACTATGCACGAGAAATCTGTATTTGATTGAATCAATCTAAGGATGCCGTAGGGCCCCCAAGGGCCCCAAAAGCTGGTAATTTGTCACATTTTGCCTATTTTTTCAAAAACTGTTAAGCAACTTTTTTCAAATTTTGCATAGATGTATCTTGGGGTGCTGCCACTACACACAAGAAATCTGTATTTGATTGAATCATTCTAAGGGCACCCCAGGGGCCCCTAAAGTGCAAAAGTTTTACATTATCTAGTGATGTGGTTTTGAGAAGGGCCCTTGAGACCACCCCCAACAGTAGATGTTGTGTATTGTGCCAGAAACTGTGCCCCCCCCCCCAGCCTCACTCCACTCTGCATTGTTCCATTGAGACCTTGACAAATCTTTAGTTGGTCACAGGCAGAGCAGACACAGTTGACCCCTGTTAAACTCAGTTGCCTGCAGTTTTTTAAACTGTACCTTAAAAACTATTTTTCTATAACTGCAAGTTGTGTTTATTTTGATGTCATTTAATTATTATAAAATGGTGTGACTGTGGTGTATATTGGTTAAAGATGTATTGTCACCTGTAGGTGAGAAACATAGAAAATTAATATTCTGGACAACTATAGAGTGAAATATCCTACACTTTATTGGTATAAAATGCATTCTACTGTTCTGCCATGCCTTGTGTAGACATGGTACTATGTAAATCAATTGTATCAATATAGACTAATAATTACAGATTCACAATATAGTTGACATATGAAACAACCAAATGTCAACCATTAGAAGAGTTGACATAGTTCCGCTATACACAAGACATCTGTATTTCATTGAATCATTGTAATGTCATCAGCATATAGTAGAACATACATTTTCAAGAAAATGCATGGCTACATCATCATCACTAAGGTTGTTGTAAATTTCACCAGCTGCCATGTCAAGTCCCTTATAATGATGACTAACAGTGTTCAAAATATTCAGGTAAATAGCAAATAACAAAGGAGACAAGTTTTCGTCTTGCTGTACCTCTACATCACATGAGAAGAAGGATGACACAGCCTGGCCCTGTTATTTTTAAGTATCCATTTATAACATTATCAATACCACATGCCTTTTTGTTTTTTAAGTTTTTTGATATGCATTAGTACCTAATTTTGCGTGAATGTCAGTGGTTCATAAACTTATCCAGTGAAATATTTCCACATTTTTCACTGCTGTTACTTGCTTTATTAAGTACATCCCAGTATTCTGCAGGCTTGCTATGTTTTAGGTTGTGCAAGTTTTCATGTAACTGTTTATGGTAGCATTTTGATATTTGTTTTATAAAGCATTTATACCCACTAGCCAATTCTCTTAACTCTGCAATAGCTTCGTCATTCTTAATTTTCTTTAGTCTACCTTTTGCTCTCAAATAATATGTCCTCTTAGTTTTACACATAAAGACATAATCTGGCATAACTTGCTAAGTCTTTGTAGCAGCACATTTGTACTTCCAGTGTATCATTGCAACATAACATACATACTGTGTTCCACATTTGAATGTCATGCATGTAATATTTCCATGCAATCCATTTGCATGTATGATATAAAACTTCAACAGCCGTTTTCTTCATTTTCACTTTTTGACCCTTACCATGTTCAATGCTCCATAACTTCGCCATTTTTTGTAGCAGTCATAATTTTTGAAACCGTGTAAAGCACCCTACTCAACCTTTACAAGAATGTAAGAAAACAATGTTACAATTTTTCCGACTTATCACTCATTTGGTCTGCCGGTGTCACATATCGACGTATTAGTCCAAAGGACTTCAGGGCCTCTTGGCCCATTTTTTTATCAGGGAAGGTTTGCACATTCTGTGGTAGATAGCATCCTTCGCAAATTGGGGCCACCGGTACATTTTTAGGGACGAATGCTCATAGTGATTCTTGCAAGGCCTACCCCAGAGATGGATAATAGGTGATGGCACAGCTTTCCGTGAGAAATCACTCGTTTTAACACTATCCCCATTTCCACGACAACAAGATTTATATGAAATTGCTAAAGGGGGGACCATACACAAACCTCTGGCGCATGGCCTATACCGATTACTTCCGCCCAGTAATTAAGAGGAGGCGAAAAAGACCAACATGAATCGTTGGACGTTTGATACTGCAATGACTTAATTTCTTGTACCTGTACGCGATGTGGTAACATTTACGATCTCAATCTTTGGTTTACTTCAGCTATATGACCCTGTTCTGTTCAAGAACGTAACCCTACAAAGTGATTTAGCGTGTGCAGTCTTGCCTTTCACACTTAAGGTAGCGCTAGCTGTTTCGTTCCTGACATTTGACAAATCTTTCATCTATCTATCTATCTATAGACATGTACGCCACTATTATGTCTACAAACCACATATTATACCAACTCTCTGCAAGGAAGGCGGTGACTTGTGACATTCTACGCAGCAGCTTTGCACACGTATCGTTCTTGTTTTATATGAGGTTTCATTCAACAAGGCCACTATAACATTGTGATGCATGTGTTTGCATTGAATTTGTTTTCATGGCTTCGTGATGTCTCCACCTTGTACCACGAGTGCTCGTGTATTTCTGGATGGACTGCCTGACTGCATATGTGTAAAGTTACTGAAACTCATTGCACGAAATGTTACATGAAACACGAAATATTGTAGACCGAAATGACAACAAGCAAACCTTCCTGGTGGTAAAATATATTGCAATTGTTCTGCACAAAGTACAGATAGCAGTGCCACTTAAAAACGTTATTATATGATATGCAACAGAACTGTGACTTTAAAATCCACAGATTTGTCCCTTTCAAATGACAGAACTATTGACGAGCTGCGGAAAAATAGGGGCATTTGTAACATAGCAACCCGGTTTTGATTTCACCGACATACATAAAAACAGTTTCCACTCGTAATCCCTTGTAAATGTAATGATATATGTGTGTGTGTATATATATAATATATATATGTATATTATATATATATATATTATATATATATATATAATATACATATATATATATATAATATATATATATGTATATTATATATATATATATTATATATATATATATAATATATATATATATATGTATATATATATTATATATATATATAATATATATATAATATATATGTATATATATATATTATATATATATATATAATATATATATATTATATATATATATAATATATATATAATATATATATATATGTATATATATATATACATTATATATATATATAATATATATATAATGTATATGTATATTATATATATATATATATACATATATATATATATGATATATATGTGTGTGTATATATAAAATATTATATATAATATATATATATATGTATATTATATATATATATATACATATATATATACATATATATATATATATAATGTGGTGAACCAGCACTACACAGTTATGTAAGCCCGTATGACATATTGATTTGCACACTGCAGCTGACAAAACTGAACATAAAGAATACGACGCGTGGATCAATGCGTTTGTTGACTAACTGATGGCAGGGCCCCGGCTGGAATGAGTCGGGAGCGCCAATACAAATATGTGGGTGTGTCTCTGCTTAATGTCTGCTGCGGGCACAGTTGGTGAGTTGGTCAACGGTGCGTAACCAGTGACGTGGCTGTCACGTTCGGCATATGCGTCTACATAAACGACCAACCTGGGGGAAGGTGACAGTTGAGCTGAACAGAAGAGAAAGGTTAAACAGCGGCTGAGCAACATTGACAAAGGTAACACCGTTAAATGTCTTATTATCGCTAACAGTTGGTTGACCGTTGTGTTACTGATTCTGTTACAGATAATATTTTGATGGCTCCAAATCACGTAGGAACGTTACTGCGACGAAGATAACTTGCGGGCAGTTTGGAAACCTAAGTCTCGGTAATGTTGAGGACATTAAGCCAACTGAAGCTTTGTTTATGTCTTATGCATAGCAATCAATTACATTGTACTATTCAAAGTCAATCGTCTTTTAATGTTTACTAGATCACAGCCTTAAAAGAATAAGGGTGCGTTTTGGAATGCATGTGTATTGGCAAATATAATTAACACGTTATGGGCAGGAAAGGAAATCTAAATGCTGACGTTTTGTAATGTTTTCATGGAAAATATTTCAAATTTGTTACGTCTGAGAAAGGTTAGTATATAGTAATAATGAGACTGTCTGACACTGCATTGGTAAGACAAGTTCCACTGAGACACGTGTCCTTCTCAGTGACGTTTTTCAAGGTCATGTTATGGCGACCTACTCTCCGAGGGCCGAGTATTTCAATAGAAGAACTCGGTTAGCTATTTTATCATAGCGCATCGCATGACCTGCTAGGCGTAGACGAAGTCGCCTCACGGTGGTGGAGATCCGTGGTAGATTACCGTACAATTTCTGGTTGACGATGTGATCACGCTAGAACACATTGTAGATTTCGCGTAGTTGTCTGGTGTAGGAGACGTCAAAGGTTTTCTCACGTGTTTTCGCCGTCCATGATTCTCAACCGTATTACGAGGACCGATTCAGTTGTGATGCTGAAGATGTTTACAGTGTGAGTGTGAACAGTGTGAGTGAGACACGAGAGCGTCTACGACAGTTTTTGTAACTGAGTGTATCTGTGTGTTGCAGAATTATGAAATGGCTTCTCGTCTTCGTCGTGGCGACTCTACTTGTCGTCGCCTCTGTTGCTGACAATGTAAGCATCGATTCCTAACGAAATTATATTTAGCCAATAGAAAACTTATAATTTGTTGTGAAGAAACTGCCATATCACGCCATGAATGTGTGTGTGTGCGTGTGGTGTGTGTGTGCGGGTGTGGTGTGTGTGTGTGTGTGTGTGTGTGTGTGTGTGTGTGTGTGTGTGTGTGTGTGTGTGTGTGTGTGTGTGTGTGTGTGTGTGTGTGTGTGTGTGTGTGTGTGTGTGTGTGTGTGTGTGTGTGTGTGTGTGTGTGTGTGTGTGTGTGTGTGTGTGTGTGTGTGTGTGTGTGTGTGTATATGTGTGTGTCTGTGTTTCTGCATGCGTGCGTGTGTGCGTGCATGTATGTGACTGCATGTGTGCGTGCTTGTGTGCTTTTATGTTTACGTGTACGTGCGCGCGTGAGTGTACATATGTGCGTGTGCATGTGTGGGTGCACATTCACGCGCGCGTGTGTTGATATGATATTGTTTTTGAAAGAACAGTAAGAATACTTTCTGAACAATCATAGCCGAACATATCCAGCATCACATACAACGAAGAGTAGGAAATAGTTTAGTTCATAAATAGTTCGCGTTAATTCCGATCCGTTGAGAAATAAATGTTTTCTTCGAAGAAGCAACTAACATTTCTCTAACTTTGTTCGCATTTCAGGACGACTGCCGTGAGTGGGCCAACATTCTCTCACTAGATAATGGCCACGTGTAGTGAGGGGTCGTCTACAAATTACGTACACAAAACGTCCCCTTCCCCCATTGCCTCCCCTTCCCTAGTCTCGTCCCATCGTCTTTGCGCAGTACGCATGTCAAGTATTGTGGCGCAGTGGCGCAGTGGCGCAGTGGCGCAGTGCCGAGAGCATCGGAACCACCCAGGTTCGAATCCTATGCTGCCGCGTCGATACTTGGGCAAGTTCGTTCACTCTGTGTTGCTCCAGTTCACTCAGCTGTGTGAATGAGTACTTGGCTATAGACAATGGTGGACATTTATGCACGAATAGTCTTCGCGCATCAATTGAAGCGTGGCTGAATGCTTCCCAGAGAAGTCGAGATGGTGTTCGATTGAACAGGTCTGCCAGGGAGTATAGTGTAAAGCGCTTTGAGCAGTCCTAAGGACTGGGTACTGGGCTATATAAGAACGTACCTTTATTAGTATGACTATTCTTGTCCTGTGCCCAGTATGCTTGCGATCTGTTATCGTACGCTCGTGTTTACCGCAAACATACGCTGAGAAAATATCTGGAGATCATAGACAGAGCCTCTAATGTAAATCAAACATCTCAGCATTTAGCCTATGAATCACGAAACTAAGCTTAGCCTAACTGGTGAACCAAAACTGGCACAGATGACGGCCTTGGATCTCATCACTTCGGTGATCGAATTTGAAGCTGCGGGGTGAGTCTACCGCCATAAAACAAGGTTAAGTGGCCAATGGTCAAAGGCATGGCGCGTACTATTCTCAACACAATGGATACTGGTGCGATGTATGACGTTCTGTGTCTTCCACCGGGTTAACATTTTGCAGAACTGTTTCACAGATGGCGCCACTTCACTTACCGGTGGTCATTGAAAACAGTAGGCTTGCACCCTACGACTGTGTTTGTCGGTGTAAATGTTTCTGTTCCCGCACTGTCGTCGTTGACGTACTTACGTTGTCTGCAGTACGCAGCAGCCTACGCCCATCTCCCTCATCACGTCCCGCCTCCTACTTGCGTACGTGATTTGTAGATAACCTCTGATGCATTACATACATCGTGGCACGGTGCTTGGCTCTCTACTGGTGTAACGGTTCGACGGGACGTAATTATACACATCGTTGCTTCTCTAGTGTCCGTGCTTGTTGTGCAAGTTCACTACGACAGATGATAGCACAGCCGTGATATCCGTACATTAAATTATTATTATTTTGGAAACAATAAAAATGTCCATAATACTAACAAAAATACGTATTCTTGATAGCACCACATTTAATTCATAATACTGATAAAGGTTATATGTGACGTCATATGATATTTACGTCTTACACACTCTATTGAAGGCACTGTTGATACGTTTGAGCTGAACACTTCAAAGTATGAAAAATGTTTTTTAAAAACTGATTCAAACAATTTTTCACTTCCAAATATATTTCCTCAGAATAATCGTTATGGTATGCTACGTCTAACACAGTTAAAACGTTTTGATTGTTTGTGTTTTACAATCAAAGTATGACAATTGCAACAACAACAAATATCACAAAAACCGCCTTAGCTTTATTCAGCGACTAATGGTGTTATCATGTCAATTATGTAAAGATACTATGTCACACAGGAATGTTAATGTTGTAAACAGA
The DNA here is from genome assembly GCA_963995525.1 of Escarpia spicata. Classification (NCBI taxonomy): domain Eukaryota; kingdom Metazoa; phylum Annelida; class Polychaeta; order Sabellida; family Siboglinidae; genus Escarpia; species Escarpia spicata. The sequence continues at coordinate 7,318,021 of OZ023206.1, read as the reverse complement.
AATAACGTCACACGCGGTATTTCAAGTGCGCGGACTTGATGCCCATTAGCAAGGCGGTCGATTGTTTATAAGCATCGATTGAAACCATGAATACCATTTCAACTACACATTCTACAGACCTAGTAATGCAGACGTTACATACTGCGCTGTTTATCTCAGTCCTACATAAAATAATTATGTTTAGCGGAACCATGCGATCAGTACAGCGGTCACATAAGAAAAACATTATTTTATTTCATATATACTCTGTAGTGTGTGGTCTTTAGACATTTAAATATGGATGCTATTGACGGAAATATTTTTTATCAAATTAACCTGTTTATCCCCAAAAGTTTTATTCCCCTAGTCTTGACGTGTAGCCTATCGGACAACACTCAACTACCAAATCCGGGGGCGTGCAGCTGTGAGGCCTACCCAGGCGCCACCACAATCCCCATAAGACCGACCAAGTGCTGCCTGTGTGATTTCTCTGGGTACAACCACGGCGTCAGTTGTAGGATCGTGGCGCCAAGGTATGTAGCGTCGCTTAAAGACAGGTAGTTGGTTCGTTTTTATCGTACAAACACGTTATTATATCTAATATCAAATACTGACTGGCCACAGCGTGTTTTAATGAAATGTAAATGTTTCGGAACGAAACTGTTTGATAACATGGCGCCAGTTGTAGGATCGTGCCACCAAGGTAAGTAGCATCGCTTAAAGAGGGATAGTTTGTTCGTTTTTTATCGTAAAATCATGTTGTACGTTATAAATTATATCAGTTATGATGACACACTGACCGGCCAAATTATCCGAGCTAATTAAACACGAGAAAACAACACTAATACATTTGTTGATTGTGTGACTAGTAGCCACAGGCTCCTCACTTGGTGTGAGCGGGTGATATTTGTGGATAATATTCCGAACTGCAATTCTGACGTTTGCCGTTTGTGTTGTTGTGACAACTAGTGAAATCGGCCCAAGATGAGTGGTCCGTGGCCAGGGTGCTTCAGAGCGAAACAGCGGTAAGAGTTTTGGTGTAATTAGAGTTGGGGTACAATACATGCAACAAGTCAGTGAAATATGAAATGTGTTATAAAGTATTTGCATACCTGGTACTTATTCATCTGTTTGACGCGGTGAACTTACTAAAGTCAACGTTCAGTAAAAAGAAATCATGGGCGTGTTATTATGGCAGAGAACCGTTATATTTCCACTGTTCTACGTGTTCTTTACGTTTAAGTGTGAGTTTTGTTATGTCAGTGCGCGCGCGCCTGTTTGTGTGTGTGCGTTAGTGCGTGCGTGTACGCATGTGTGAGTGTACGTGTGCGTGCATGCGTGCGTGAGTGTATGTGAATTTATACCCATCAACTATCAGACGCATCATAGACTCTTTTACAAAATATCGTTTGCTATGAAGCAGAACGACGACCCAGCAACTAAGAAACCCCTGTTATCCGTCGATGAAGGACAGTGATCTTCGATGAAGATTGTCCCTGTCATCCGTCGATGAAGGACAGTGATCATCGATGAAGATTGTCCCTGTCATCCGTCGATGAAGGACAGTGATCAGCGAGTTATTCCAAACAGTCATGAAGTTTGTTGGCTTATCAATCCTCACGTCATCTGTTATACGGAGGCCTGTCTGTTACACCTACGAAGTGATCAATGCTATTAAAGAGCTCTGCCATCAACATGGTGTTCGTGTTGTGTTCGTGTTGCGTTCAGTGTACTGTACACGTTGTGCTATGTGCATTCGCATCAACTGACCAGTAACCTCTAATCTACCAATTGGCGATGCATTTGAAAAACATGAAGATACTTGTTTAGCGTTATTTACATTTTTCGGTGAACAAATTGAGTGGTCAGCCATTCTCCGGGGTCGCCACAATGGAGTGATGCTCGAATTATATTGGAATTATTATATGTATGCTTGCAATGTCGTAATCGGCAACAGCAGAATTTAAACGGTCTGTGGATACGGATTTAAGATCAAAATGCCGCTCTCTCGATAATGCAGCCTTTGGCTTCTAGTTGTATACATTTGTCATTGTCTAGCTGCGTCTGAAACACATAGGTTCCTTGATGCACCCAACAATTAATAAATTATGTATTGCAAATTGTTGATGCATCGCTGCATTGCAGACCACTTTCGGCCAATGGCTGATATTTAAAGACAGACGCCTTATCGGTTACGTTGTAAGATATTTCATTGTCTTTTGCGGGCAGGTTCGGTTGCGTGCAGGTGCGTGTATGTTGCGCGTGTGTGCGTGCTATAGGCAAGGAAAGACTGACAATTGACCAGTATGGGTCCACCGGTATGTCGTCCTTTATCGACGATTATCGATGGTAGCAATACGTCAGAGTCGTTCAAATTCGGTGGTTGGTTTCAGCCTAATTGTTATGCGCCTAAAACGAACCATATTTCACACTTGTCTGCTGTTATTATCATATTCGTTATTTACGACGTAGGCGCCGTTATTTGCCTCCTATTGCACTTGTTACTAGTAGACTTGATTATTGCAATTCCGCTGCTCGCAATATTGCCCTTAGGGATATCACTAGGATACACCGTGTATAGAATTGCTTAGCTATGGTTGTCACTTGGTATCAGCGGTTTTCTCACTTAGTGCCTCTTCTGAGATCTTTGCACTTGTCCGATATCGTATTATTTTAAAGATCTGTACCATTACCTACCAGGCACTTTCATGTAAGCAACCAGCACATTTATATTCATTGCTTACTCCTATAAAATAAGCCTATCCAGCTTCGATCATCTAGTTCTGAATTTTTGTTCCAAGAGTCAATACTAATATTGGAACTAATGCATTTTCTGTTGCTGCACCAACTCTCTAGAATATGCTCCCTCTTAGTGTTGGATCAGTTGAAAATATTATACAATTTCACCGTCATTTAAAACCTTACCTTTATAACCTTGCGTATTCACCTTAGCTCCCTGGCGTATCGATCCATCTGTTGACGACTTCAATATAGCTTATTGATTCTGAAATTCACTAATCCTTTTGTATTGATGCGCCTCTGAGCTTGGTTACCGAGGATTTAGACGCAAAAGAAGTTATGTTATTATTATTATTAAAAGAGTAAATTCGCTGCTGCGTCACGTTTTATATGGATGACGCACACACAACGCACGTTGTTCGTGAGTCGTGGGTGCATCAGACAATTGACAGGTGCGCCATTTCTTTGTGCGATTGATTCCGCTCGATTCGCGTTGTTAATTTGTGATGGCGATTCGGCTTGTTTTACAACTAATCGACTGGACTGGAACACGCACGCGCACACGCTGTCACACACATACACACACACACACACGCACGCACGCACGCACGCACGCACGAACGATACTAGTCTCTCAATTCCTTTATCTTTGTTCTGTCGTCTCATGTCACTTTGCATATTCTTCTGGCCCAGTTATTTTCTGCTACACGTAGCTTCTCGCACCTCTTTGCCAAATTCCCCACTGCGTATACAGTGTGTTCGTAGCACAACGGGTAGCAGTGCTCAGGCTCTGTCCAGGTAAAACCAGACAAGTAAACAGTATGAGCAGGTCGCTGTGGAATACCCAAACAGTGCACACCCGCGCTTCAATAATGTGAATGGATGAAACAGGTATCTATGTATGCATTACAGATTCACGTCAACGGTGTTGATTTGTAGAATAGTTCTAAGGTCGCTAGACATTTGGTAGAGTCGTACAAGTCACGCGGACGTGTCTCTATCGCAGTTTGACCACGAGGCATTCGAGTGTGAATAACGTCGTTGGATGTTAAATGTGTCAGGAACATATCGTAGGAGTGTCACAAATTTCTACTCCGCTGTGTGAAAGTAATCACTTAGTAGTCCCGTTGCTTTGCTGAATAGGATTCTTAAACATAATTTGTGACGTCATTGATGTCATCAGGTGACGTGGATGTTCGGGGTCGTATCACACCACAGTGGCTGGTCTGTTAACTGGCGGACAGGGACGAGTGATTTGTGGAACTCTTCTAGCTACTGGACATAAGTGGACCTTAATTACGAGTGTTAACGTAATTCGACACGGTGTGTTCATATCATCTCCTAGATGAGAGTTTTGTGTTACAGAGGGTGTTTTATAATTGTAAGATTACATTCGACGGAGAACATTGACGGCCCTTTTCCCAGCCGCGCCACGACACTACTTGGCGAAACCTGTGTTGGTTTCTCCACGGGCGACATTACAGTGTTTCTCTGCCTTCTTGGGGTGTTATCCATCGATTTCCGATGCACTTTCGCAGCACAATAAATATTTACCCGGGGGTGGCGTCATAAGTCCACTAAAGATATACGTTTATTATTGGTTCAACCTCCGTCCACCTCTTCCACCATTGCATGGTGGGACATTTGCGATTTTCACGATCCGTCAGTTTGCATGAACATGTTTCACTCGCTAGGAGGCGCCACTGAAGCCACATATTCCCCCACGATAACTTAAGTTGGGACTCTGTAAAGAAATGCGAACTCCGCTAATCCCCATACTGTGTAACAATTCGAGAAAATAAAATACAGTCGAACCTCCTGTTTTTATTACAACAGTAATACAGCCACCTCGCAATTAAGGTCATCTCGCCATTCAAGTCACTTTTGTCCAGTCCCGAGAGTGACCTTAATTAATAGTAAGGTTTCATTGTGTCTCCGTTTCCCCTAATATCGCTCGCACATAGGACAACCATAGATCGCTACCGTTACCAGGGACTGAGATCAAAGTCTTATGGCCTACAATCATCACGTACAACAAATATCAGTTTGACTGACTCATTCATATACACATGTTCTAAATAGATAGACCCGTCTACTTGCAATACATTTACATTTTACTAAAAGTATTGAATGCCTTTGCAATGCTTTTCCGATATAGTTTTATTATTATGTTTAATAAGAAAACATGTAATAATAATAACAATGAAATATTTTTATTCCGCTTATTTATATTTTATATCACGCATACAATTAAAACAATACTCCAATCACGTCCTGCAGAACATGTGTTCATTTTACACATAGCAGATAAGTTGCGCCACGTCGGCGTATCTTGACCAAAGCGATGCAAAGATTTCATCACACGATGCTTACATCGCGGAGACTCTTGACTCATAGTACGAAGTTTTCTTTAACACATGCCTGTGTTTACTGACTCGTGTTACCTAGAAGGCGTACATCAGCAGTTGTTTAGCGACTTTTGTGCTCCTCTGCCTCGCGAGGATGTGCTTCAGTTCGACATATAGCTTCTCTTGAATGAGCAGCTCCTTCTTGGTCACCTCGTCTGTCGTCGCAGTGAACGTCGTCCGAGATACGTCAGCCACGCCCACAACACGTTGAAACCACGAGCGATTTCGTCAGCAGTAGTGCTGTCCGCTTATCTGCATTTTGTTAATGACTAGAGTTAAATTTGCAAGTTGCACACAGTTTAGTCGGGCAGCCAAGTGGGTGTACAAATTTGTTGTGTGATATGTGATATTGTTGGGTGAGCGTGCGAATACATAGCACTTGACATGGCAACCAGCTTGGCAACCACCTTTAATCCACGAGGTGCCGCCACAGGCACTACACTACATCTCCAACCTAAGATTAAGCTCATAGCTGTAATCAAGTCAATGACCTTACTAGCTAAATGTAAGGAGAAAAGACTTAACTACAATATGTCTTCTGACAAAACACGTGACGCTCTACTGTTGTAACGTTATTGTGCAAATTAAAGTGTTTTCATACTTTGCATTAATTTCTATGTGCTATAACACTTTACACAGTCTCTCAAATCATTATAGAAGCCGAGGTGGGTATTAACTTACATCCTATCATGTCCGTGTACTACAACTTCTCGATATTCCTATATGTGCTAATTGTAAACAGTCACACTAGTAATTAAATGAACGAATCATGAACTATCAGTCCAAGTTCAACCGTTTCAACCAGTGACGAAGTCCTTGAGATAATCGGCCTTTTTCGCTCGACACGAGAATGCAGAGAGTAGTTCGGTTCGGCTATTGCCTCTCCGTGGTCATCTGTTTCAGTAGATTGATTGTTCACTTCTTGCGCCTGACTGTCACTGATTGGAGTTGATAGTTGAGGAAGTCTTTTCATAATACATTAATTTCGAGTGACTTCGTGGCCGCCAAACTGAGACTGTGCTGTGACAATCAGTCTGAGACCGTGCTGTGACCATCAGTCTGAGACCGTGCTGTGACCATCAGTCTGAGACCGTGCTGTGACCATCAGTCTGAGACCGTGCTGTGACCATCAGTCTGAGACTGTGCTGTGACCATCAGTCTGAGACCGTGCTGTGATCATCGGCCCTCTCACTTCCACCACTTTGTAAGGTTCCGGATTGAACCTTGGTATGATTGTGTGTGATTGACGCCATTTTATGAGAACGTTATCTCCGATTTGCACATTTGATGGTTGAGCGCGTCTTCTGTGGTCTGCATAATTTGAAGCCGACAGTTCACTCTGAACATTGCGGAATGAATGCTTTTCTGGAGCATTACACGGATCGTCCCAGTTTCCATTCTGAATGCGTTTTACGACTTCTTGTAACGTCTTGTCGACACGAGTCTCGTTCTTCAACTCTTCCAGTGTCATTGCCTTCGGAACAGTGTCTTCTGCGATGAAGTTTATGTAGATGCGCGCTCAAAATCAAACGTACAGGGAAGTGGAAGTCGGCTCATCCAATCAGCGGAATTGTTTTTCCCCGGCTCATATCTGATTTGCAGATCATACGTTTGCAAGCGAAGCAACCATTTCTCTAGTCTAGCCGACAACTTCGACCTAGGATTGTTCAAAATTGTTTCTAGTGATTGACGGTCTGTTATTGTCGCCATGCGGTTACCATACACGTACAAGTGAAAATGTTATACTGCCCAAACTATGGCGAGACGTCTGATGCCTTGTGACGTTGCACCAGGACTGCAGCTACTCCCACTGGACTAGCGCCTGTGTAGTTGTCAGTCCCTGTTCAAGTTGAAGTACGCCATCGTTATTTCACTTGTCACGTGTGCTTTTGAGTTTTTGCAAAGCTTTCTCTTATGCATTTTCCCAACGCCAGCTGACATCTCTTTTAGTTAGCTCACGAAGCGGTTGCGTAATAGTCGCAAAGTCAGGTATTTAGCGAGACGTGTAGGTTGCAAGACCTGGCAAACTGCGTAATTCGTTTGTTTCTGTGGGTGGTCATGCCTTGTGTAATGCTTCAACCTTCTTTGGGGATGCAGATATACTGTCTGCCGAGAAGAAGTGACCGAAATACTCGCTGCTTCTTTGGTTAAAAGCACACTTTGCCAGATTTGCTGTGAGATTTCTTTGTTTAAAGCGTTGCAGCACTAGTTCAAAACTTCTATCATGTTCACCTTGAGTGCTACAAAATACGATGATGTCATCAGAAATGTTCCGAGTGCCCGGTATTCCAACGATCACTTGGAAGATCTCGGAAGCACAGTTTATTCCAAAGAACAAACGCTTATACCTCGAATGCCGACGTACGTCGTGCATGTTGTTATTTGACGAGATTCTTCGTTAAGCTCAAGCTGGTGATATCCAGAACGCAGGTCTATCTTGTAAAATACAAGTTGGGGTGATGTGCCATTTTCGCTGGATTGCTTGATTTGGAAGACACATATCCACACAAATGCGGATTTCGCCCGGGCTTTTTGGTTTTGGGACAACCAAAATCGAGCTAACACAGGGCAATGGGCACTCCACCTTCTCTATAACGTCCTCTCGTTCTAGACGTTGAAGTTCCCGTTCGACTGCTTTGAGTTGATGGAACGGAATTCTGCGATGAGGCTGAGCTACCGGCTGGACGCTTGTATCGATGTACAAGTGCACTGAATGACCTTTTAGTTTGCCGACCCCGTTTAACAAGCCTGGGAATTTGTCTGTTATTGGGTTGACACTGTTGACAACTTGAGTGTTCGACATTTGTAGCAAATAAAGTTCTTTTGCCGTGCCGTCTCATGAGTTTGCCATGATTCCTTTTCACAATGATGATGGTTAATGAGACCATTTTTCCTGGCGTTTCTAACAAGCCAATGAACTGCCCTAGTGTGGGAATTACTGATCCTGCGTAGCCTACATTTTGCTTTTACATTTAGACACTTTAACGCCATTCTTCACTGCATTATAAGTTGTCTCGTCAACAATGTCTAAGCAAGACCCACTATCTATCATCATGACAACGTCTGTCCCATTGGTTTTGACGATAGCTTTGTGTTGCGACGCCTTGTCTGTAGCGTTGTGCACAGAGAACAAATAGTCTGCGTCATTATCAATGTCAGATGTGTTGCTTTATACAACCTGATAGAGATTGCTAGGCCGACTGTATGACCGTTGTTTGACATGCCTATTTGCCATAAATTAATTAAATAAAACTGTTCAGTGAATCACCATGCCCCATACAATATCATACACTGTATTTCACTTTCCTCAACTCATAACATTTTAACGTACTATGTAATTTTACGATTAAACGGCGTCAAAGATTAACAAGTATATCCACGTGCCATATTCCGCTGAAAATACGTGGCCACCGGTAATTTTGGCAAAAACACAATTTATCAAATAACATCAAATGCCAACTGATTTATATATATGGCACCAAATAGCTCATTCTATAATGCAATGTTAAATTCACGAAATCTGACCCTTGTGCAAGATGTAATCTGTACCTCATTTCTAGTTGGATAGTATTATTAGAATCATGTACAGTGTCGCAAGTAATAGGTTACCCCCTAAGTGTCGCAAGTAATAGGTTACCCCCTAAGTGTCGCAAGTAATAGGTTACCCCCTAAGTGTCGCAAGTAATAGGTTACCCCCTAAGTGTCGCAAGTAATAGGTTACCCCCTAAGTGTCGCAAGTAATAGGTTACCCCCTAAGTGTCGCAAGTAATAGGTTACCCCCTAAGTGCCACAAGTAATAGGTTACCCCCTAAGTGTCGCAAGTAATAGGTTACCTCCTAAGTGTCGCAAGTAATAGGTTACCCCCTAAGTGTCACAAGTAATAGGTTACCCCCCTAAGTGTCGGCCGTGTTCTGTACAAACATCAGCTGCATTTTCAAAACATCACTCCACTAGATTTAACAAGATTTAACAAGATTTAACAAGATTGCCACCCAGAGAATTAACTCTAGGTAGCAGGTGGACAAGGAAGCCCTTGGCTTTTCGAGAGTCCGACCTTTTTATCTATGTGTATCCCGCCTGTCTGAGGTATGTGTCGATTTTATTTTTAAACATATTCACGCTACTAGCACCCACACAATCAGCAGGTAATCTGTTCCATTCATTTACAGTCCTTTGTGAAAATGAAAACTTTCTTATATCCAATCTACTCTGCTCCTTTGCTAATGCAAGATCATGTCCTCTAGTCCTTCTATCTTTCTTAACTGAGAAAAACATATTTCTATCAATATTTTCATAACCCTTCAATATTTTAAACACTTCTATCTGATCTCCTCTCAATCTCCTGGTCTCTAGTGTTGTTAAACCGCATTTTTTTAGGCGTATTTCATAACTAAGATCCCTCAGATTTTGTATCATTTTAGTTGCTCTCCTCTGCACTCTTTCTAGCATATCTATGTCCTTCCTGCGATATGGCCTCCACGCTTGAATACAATATTCTAAATGAGGCCTAACTATTGTTTTGTACAGCGGTATTATTAGCTCTTTTTCCTTATACGTTATGTTTCGCCTAATTAATCCAAGGATTTGATTTCCCTTTGAAGCTGCAATTCCGCACTGCTCTGAAATCTTCATATCAGCACTAACGGTTAACCCTAAGTCCTTTTCTTTTACAGTAGTACTTAGTACAGTACCCCCCATTGTATATTCTACCTCTTCGTTCCCATGTCCTATGTGGAGGCATTTACATTTCCCAAAATTGAACATCATTTGCCATTTTTCAGACCATTTCATCAACCTGTCAAGATCATCTTGTAAATGCTGTCTATCTCCATCACTTTTAATCCTTCTAAACACTTTTGTATCATCCGCAAATTTCAACACCTTGCTTGTTATTTCATCATCCAAATCGTTGATGTATATTAAGAATAATATAGGACCTAATACTGATCCCTGTGGTACCCCACTCAATACCGATTTCCAGTTTGAAGCCTCCCCATCAACTACTACACGTTGTCTTCTGTCAATCAGCCATTGTTCTATCCAGTTTATTATACCATTTCCTATGCCATGGGCCTTTAGTTTAAGCAGTAATCTTTGATGTGGTACTTTGTCAAAAGCTTTTTGAAAATCTAAGTAGACGATATCTACTGGTGTTCCCTCATCTACCCACTTAGTGATGTCTTCCAAAAAACATAACATATTTGTTAAGCATGACCTCGCTTTAAAAAAACCATGTTGAGATGGGTTTATCAAGTTTTGTTTAACAAGAAAATCCACCATGTGATCTTTAATTAGTCTTTCTAATAATTTACAAATCACTGATGTTAAACTCACTGGTCTATAGTTCTCTGACTTGTTTCTCGAACCTTTTTTGAATAACGGTATAATGTTTGCTTCTTTCCATTCTAAAGGAACCACTCCCTCTTCTAATGACAAGTTGAAAACTGTTGCAAGTGGTATGCTAATTTGTTCTACAATTTCCAATAGTAGTTTGGGTGGAATACCATCCACTCCAGGTGATTTATTTTCCTTCATAGCCCTTATTTTCTTAGCTACCATTTCCGGGGTTACAATTAATTGTCCTAAATAGTCTGAATCTGCCCCCTTGAACTTAGCCTCTGGTATTGGCAGTGAACTAATATCTTCCCTGGTAAACACTGAACTAAAGTACTCATTCAGGTCTTCTGCCATTATGAATCCCTCTGATATCATATTTCCAGCACTATCTTCTAGAGGACCGACCTTATCTTGAACTTTCTGTTTGCTTCGAACATACGCATAAAAACTCTTGCTGTCATGTTTTATATTACTAGCTAATTGTTGTTCATAGCTTCTCTTTGAATTTCTAATTTCAGCAGTAGCTTGGTTAAGTGCTTCTTTATAATTGTTGTAGTCTTCATCATTTCCAGTACATCTATATGACTTCCACATCATTTGTTTATACTTAATTTTTCTAATGGCTTCTTTCGATAAGTGTTTCTTTTTGGACCGTTTTCCTTGGTTTTTGAAGGGTACAAATTTATCGATTATGCACTTAATTTCACTCTTTAATATATTCCAGCATTCTGTTGCCGTCTTATTTTTCAGTGTCTTATTCCAGTCTATCTTTGCTAAATATTTCCTCATGTCCTTATACCTTCCTTTGTGGAAATTTCTCCTATACTGCTTTTTGCTATTCCTTTCTGATTTTACTTTGATGGTAAAATGTATCTGGTTGTGATCGCTACTCCCCAGTGGCTCACATATCTTGACATTGTCAACTAATTCATTCTGTGAGGACAAAACTATGTCTAACACATTCTCACCCCTGGTTGGTTCTAGCACATGTTGAGAAAGGAATGTATCTTGAACTAAAACTAAAAACTTGTGGTCCTCTCTCCCCATACTCTGTAGAGATTTCCATTGTATATGCCCATGGTTAAAATCCCCCATAATAATACAGTCCCGTTTGCTTACTTCCCTTATAGCGTTTTGTATTTTTTCATTCTCTTCTATGCTTATGTTTGGACTTCGATAAACCAACCCAACCGTCAACGTTGAGTTTCCTGTAACTATGTTACACCAAACAGCTTCTTCGCAATCTGCTTCTCTTTCTAATTTTATTTCATAAGCCATCCAGATGTGTGTGTGTGTGTGTGTGTGTGTGTGTGTGTGTGTGTGTGTGTGTGTGTGTGTGTGTGTGTGTGTGTGTGTGTGTGTGTGTGTGTGTGTGTGTGTGTGTGTGTGTGTGTGTGTGTGTGTGTGTGTGTGTGTGTGTGTGTGTGTGTGTGTGTGTGTGTGTGTGTGTGTGTGTGTGTGTGTGTGTGTGTGTGTGTGTGTGTGTGTGTGTGTGTGTGTGTGTGTGTGTGTGTGTGTTCTTTGCCTAATTTCCACACCATCAAAACTTAGATGTAATGGTTTGGTACAGTATGTTCGTTTTATTTCTGTATAATTCCACATTATTGTAACCCCACCAGCTGGGTGACCATGTACTGTCCCATCCGAGTAGTCAAATAACATAAAATAAATGTTGCTGTAACATTTTACAATACACTGTACACATAAATAAAAATAACATACACACAAATAAAAATAACATACACGCATCCGCACACACGCACGCACGCACGTACTACACACACCCAGTGAATTTATTTTTCGAAAACAAAAACTTATATTTATAGAGAATATTATTAATAAAATTTATCAATTAGATTTATTTATTTTCCAATATTTTAGAGAAAATAAGTACTTTTGAAAACAGTGTTTCTTTGGTTTTAAAGAGAGGCAGTAATGACAGCAATATGGGCATTGTGCGTCCTTTGTCCGAACGAAGACGCCTTACTTTTTTCCATCGTTCCTCCTGGGACATAGGCCGTCAACAACAGCTATCCAGAGTCCTCTGCCCTTGGCCTTTGTTTCAAGTTGTTTCCATGTGTATCGTGTCTTCCTGGTGTTCGCCTGGAGGTCCCTTCGCCATGTATTCTTTGGACGGCCTCTTTTCCTTTTTGCCCTCGGGGGTTCGATGTCATAGCCTGTCTGGTGGTACTTGATGCTGATTTCCGGAGCGTGTGACCAACCCATATCAGTCTTCTTCTTATTATTTCATCTTCGGCAAGCAGTCGGTGTGTCCTCCTCCACAAGTCAATGTTACTGATGGTGTCTGGCCAGCGGATGTGGAGGATTCTTCTTAGACAGTTGTTGATAAAAGTATGTTCTTTCTTGATGGTGGTGTTGGTTGCCCTCCATGTCTCTGCTCCATACAGTAGGACTGACTTCACGATGGAGTTAAACAGTCTGATCTTCGTGTGTAATAACAACACTTTGGAACTCCAGATGTTCTTGAGCTGTAGAAATGCTCCTCTCGCCTTGCCAATCCTTGCTCTGACATCTGCGTCTGTACAGCCCTGCTTGTCGATGACACTGTCCAGGTAGGTGAAGGTATCTACCTCCTCAAGTTTACTCCATCCCAGTGTGACTGGCTCAGTGCTGGCTGTATTAACCTTGAGGACCTTCGTCTTTCCTTTATGGATGTTGAGGCCCACTTGTGACGAGAAGGCTGCCAGTTATGTTGTCTTCTCCTGCCAGTGCCAGATCGTTGGCGAAGTCTAGGTCTTAAAGTTGCGCCCACGGTGTCCACTGGATTCCATTCCTCCACTGTGTTGTGCACCACTTTATTATCCAATCAGTGACCAAGAGAAAGAGGAATGGGGACAGCAGGCAAGTTAGGAGTAACCTATTACTTGCGAACTAGAAATGAGTAACTGGTTAGATATTGCGTGTCACTTCATTGCCGGTCAGATTTGTAAATTTAAAGTTGCATTGTGAGTTTAAGTAAATAATTATTGTTAACTATTTTTTATGAAAGTGAATGTACATCATCAACTCTATTTACTTATTTGATCATTCTTGCCAACGTATGTGTCGTTTTAGAATTTGACCTATTATTCGATAAATTATGTGTTTTTTGCCAAAATAACCGGTCGTATGTCCAGCGGAATATGGTACGCGGATAAACATTGAATTGTTCATCTTTGGCGCCGTTTTATGTCAAAACATAATTTTACGTGAAAAGGGTTACATAGAGTTGAGGAAACTTATAAATATATATATACATATATATGTGTGTATATATATATATATATATATATATATATATATATACGTATGTATATATAGGCATTTTTCTTCACTGGAAATGTTTATTCGATCTCAGAATGCAACGTCAAGTATCAGTACATTTGTCAAATTATCATTTAGATTTTCAAACACGTTCACATAATAGTACAATCTCAAATACTAGTTTTATATTATGTATTTCTGCTAAACATAATAACTAATAAAGTAGTTTACCACGGAAATTTGAGTATAATTAATTAAATAGTCGAAATCTTTCATAAAACAACGACGCCAAAACGACCAATATTCGCCCGTACTTGTCGCGTTGGCAACGGTACCACTTCGGCGACGATGCAATTTCAGCGATTTTGTTTTCAAAATGCCGCCAGTGCGACCGAATTGTCCCGCCCAAGCCACCAACTTTTGCCGCCTAGCCGAAGCGGTAAGGCCGCCGAAGCTTCCTAAGTGCGAAAACGAAAATATCGTTTCCCGTTTCCCGTTGTGAAGCAGTGAAAACGGTTTGTATTATCGTTATTTTGTTTTTCTAACATGTATTAGAAATACCGCGAGTAGTAGGTGGAGCGTAGGTGGAGCGTAGGTGGGGCGTAGGTGGAGCGCAGTAGCGGGAAAGGGCATGCTGTTGAAAATTTTTCGCTGTGACGTTCAAAATTTGTGAAGCTCACCAAAAACCTTCAACTGCACCCACTCCCTGAGACTGCCTTAGGTCTCCCCCAAACACCACATGAGGCTCTTCAAAAATTTCAGATTCAACCCTCCCCTGAGGCACGCCAAAAAATCCCACCATCAGGCTCTCAAAAAACTTTAATAAATAATAATGTCCCAAGTGGGGAGTTGGACTATGCCTAGCATCACTCTAAATCAAATAAATACTGTCTGTCTGTCTGTCTGTCTGTCTGTCTGTATGTCTGTCTGTCTGTCTGTCTGTCTGTCTGTCTGTCTGTCTGTCTGTATGTCTGTCTGTCTGTCTGTCACTCTCATTGAGGTGTGACAAAATAAGGCAAACATAAAGATGTACAACGCGTTGTCCGCGCAGTTTCCAACGAACGGTAACGGTCGTCAATTGCAAACTCGGTTGTGACACCCCAGCTTATTGTAGCAGAACGGGCACTGAACCGTGACCAGGTCGTAGACTCGTTATAACACGATTCAACTACTCGGTGCTGACGGCCAAGTATGGCTGGTGTTGTTGCGTTGAGCGGTGCTGGCGTGCTTGCGAACGTCCTGTCCGCAGGCTATCTCCTGTGGCACTGGTCCGCACTTCCCCGAGTCGCTCGACGTCTTCTCCGACACCAATGTGCCCTGGACGCAGCACTGTGTATCGCTGTCATCGTCCGCCAGGTGAGACAAACAAAAATTCCGTCGATTCACCTGTCGCATACGTGTGACGGCATTGGATCGTGGGTCAGTCAATGTATAAGGTCGCACAGCTCTGAAACCTTCATATCAGCACTAATGGTTAACCCTAAATCCTTTTCTTTTACAGTAGTACAATACACCTCATTGTATATTGTACATAATAATAATAGTTTAGTTTGTTAAGCGCCACATCCAATGTTGTTCACAGCGCTTTACAACAATATACAAATGCATGTTAAAAATAATGCATTTGAATAAAAACAAATGTTGTTATGTCATAGATAAAATGAATTAATAATAATAACAATTAAGACAATAAATACAGTAGAAGTAGAAAAGGAATGTGATATAAAATATCATAAAATAAAATAGTTAAGATCATATTATTATTTTAATAAATAAACTAAAATTAATGTAAACATCAATAAATTAGGCTAAAATATATATGAAAAGTAAATAAATAGATACATAAATAATAAATAAACGTTAAACATCAATCAGCTATGTTAAAACAGTGTTGGTAAGGATCCGAGTTACATATACCCTGCAGGAACAGTCTTCAAGACAGATTTAAATTATTCCAGTGATGTTTTGCTGGTAACGCTTGACTGCAGATCGAGCCTTCCACACCGCTGCCGCTGCGTGAGTAAATGTTCAGCTAGTCATCGGCTCTGCTGCGTGTTCTCGAAACAATTAGTGCGTTCCAGTCAGCAGACCGAAGACGTCTGGCTGGCATGTAGACAGGCACGAGTTTCAGCATGTAGACAGGCGAGAGGTCTTCATGCAGCGATTTGTACGCAAGAACAGCGATCTTGAATGCAATGCGCTGTTGAATAGGTAGCCAGTGCAGTTCGCCAAGAACAGGGATCGCACTTTCACAACGAGCCTGTCGAGTGATAATGAATGAATGAATGAATGAATTTATTTGGCATAAATACTACAAAGAATAAGGTACATGTGGTAACAATGAATGCCAGGACGCCAGTAATAACTAAACTAGTTGAAGCAACTTAACGCCCTAAATACTACATAATAATAATCTACCTGCAGTTAAACATGAAATACATAATAAATTTAAAAGAAAATAAAGATAACAACAACAATAAAATTAATTGATGTGAATATATAGTACATATCAACCAATGAAATATTGCACTACTGTGTATGAATAATACATTTTAATAGAGTTTTAGATTGAGAAATTTAATTAAGACAATATACATTAAGAAATGACATAGATGCCATTCCTCAAACAGGAATAGCAGTTTATTATTAGGCACACCTCGGAATAAGAACTTACAATAGTTTTTTTCAGGTTGTGCCTTCTATTTAATGATAGGTTAAGTACATTTGAGACATGCAGTTTGTAACACAATCCCTGTTTTTTTATTTCTGTTCGTATCTCACTCAAGTGAATGCTATTGTTTTGTCTGGTAACACGATTGTGAATTTAAATATTTCTTGTGATAAATGTGAAAAGATACTTAGGGCAATGTTTTTTATTATTTTGTCATACAGTTGAGCACCTTGAATTAAAAATAGGTCTTCTAACTTAAGTATTCTGTACATTTTGAAGATAGGATCTGTATGTGCTATGACTTGAATCAAACGTACTGCTTTCTTTTGAAGCTTAAATAGTATATTTATGTTGGTTACATTACCACGAATGTTACTGTCCCATGCAAGTAGGCCGTAAGACAAATGGGCTTGAATTATATATTTGTTTTAATGTGCATGATTGTAGTAGTGGCCTGATTTTGTTAGTTATTGCTAATATTAGGGAAATTGTGTTGCTTGTTTTATATACACTGATCAACAATTTCTATTTTATCACCATGTAGAGCAATTTCCACTTGATTGTGTAACTGACTTTGAGTGTTTTAGAATAACACGCATTTGGTTTTACCTATATTAAGTGAGAGTTTGTTGGCACTTATCCATTGATAAATCTTTACTAGTTCAGTATTAACGTTAGTTACTATTGAGGTCTTTGCTTCTGAATAGTAGACTTGTGTCATCAGCAAACAGTATGAAATTAGCAGTATTTGATGATAATGGCATATCATTTATATATATATATATATATATATAAATAGTAATGGTCCTAGAATGGATCCCTGTGGCACTCCACATGTTCTACTTTGATATTCAGACACATAGTCTTTATTTATAACAAATTGTTTTCTGTGTTCAATATAGCTTTTAAAAAGTTTATGTGGGGCCCCTCTTATTCCACAGCGCCATAATTTGTCAAGCAGAATGTTGTGATCTAAAGTGTCAAAAGCTTTGCTTAGATCTATGAATACAGCAAGTGCACAATGTACACATTCTAGAGATGATAGCCGTTATTTCATGTGTTGTTGTAGGTGTAAATGTGTAAATTGGTGTGACAAAGCGACGTGTTTCACGCTGTGAGTGATGCGATGTCTGGTAGCATGTAAGCCGAGTCGAATTTCAGCTACATTGTTGTTAAAATAGTCCGAAAATGAATCGCAACAGGCAACGACGGAGTCATATTCGGGATACGAAAGTGATGGCTTCCCACTCAGCGATTTCACGATGTTGAACATGCTTCTGTTGTCAACGTTCAGAAGTTTATTTCGATAGTACGTAGTTGGTTTTCGAGAGGGCACTGAGCTTGTTTCACTCATCGCGTGCATCAACGTACATTTGTCGATGAATCTCAAGCTTTGTGGGTTTCCATAACGACTCGTTCTTTCGCCGTTGTCTCCTCGCGTCATCGATGTTGTTAATATACAACGGCTTTGATTTATTACCCCGCATGGCAGTCCGTCGCTCTGGTGCATGTTTGTCAATACATGTTCTTAGTGAAGCATTGTAGCTAGTGACGAGTTCCGCTGCGCTGGATGTTGACACCATGGCTGATAGTGACTCACAAGTTGATCGAATGTCATTGTTGAAAGAACCGGCGTCAAACGAGCGGTAATTGCGTTTTACTGTTATGTGTCGATGTATTAGCTGGCCTTTGGATACATCTTCGTTCCCATGTCCTGTGTGGAGGCATTTACATTTCCCCAAATTAAACAACATTTGCCACTTTTCAGACCATCTGATCAATCTGTCAAGATCATCTTATAAATGCTGTTTATCTCCATCACGTTTAATCTTTCTAAACACTTTTGTATCATCCGCAAATTTATACACCTTGCCTGTTATACCATCGTCCAAATCGTTTATATATATTAAGAATAACATAGGTCCCAGTACTGATCCCTGTGGTACCCTACTCAAAACTGATTTCCAGTTTTAAGCCTCCCCATCAACTACTACCCTTTGTCTTCTGTCAATTAGCCATTTTTCTATCCAGTTAATTAAACCATTTCCTATGACATGGACCTTTCGTTTAAGCTGTAATATTTAATGTGGCACATTGTCGAAAGCTTTCTGAAAATCTAAGTAGATGATATCTACTGGTGATCCCTCGTCTACCCACTTAGTTATATCTTCCAAAATATAACATATTTGTTCAGCATGACGTCACCTTTAGTAACCCATGTTGAGATGGGTTTTTCAAGTTATGTTTAACAAGAAAATCCACCATGTGATCTTTAATTAATCTTTTCTAATTATTTGGAAATCACCGATGGTAAACACACTAGTCTGTAGTTCTCTGACTTGTTTCTCAAACCTTTTTTTAAAATAACGGTATAATGTTTGCTCCTTTCCATTCTAAAGGAACCATTCCCTCTTCTAATGACAAGTTGAAAACTGTTACAAGCGGTGTGCTGATTTGTTCTACAATTTCCAATAGTTGTTTTGGCGGAATCCCATCCACTCCAGGTGATTTATTATCCTTCATAGCCCTTATTTACTTAGCTACCATTTCCGGGGTTACAATATTAACTTTCCTAAATAGTCTTGAACTAAAGTACTCATTCAGGTCTCCCTGTTATATTATCTTTCCAGCACTATCTTCTAGAGGATATTACCTTATCCTGAACTTTCTATTTGCTCCGAACATATGCATAAAAACTCTTGCTGTCATGTTTTATATTACAAGTTACTTTTTGTTCATAGCTTCTTTTTGAATTTTGAATTTCAGATGTAGCTTGGTTAATACGACATCGCAACCCCTACTTGACCCAGTTGCATAAATTTAGAAGTGGTACACTCGAGGAGATCGTGAACTTTCCAGTTCGCCAAGTTGTGTTTACGATATAAACGAGCCCATTGGAACGCAGCATAACACTGGCCAGTGGTTGGCGGTAGTGCAAGTTGTATATATGTTACGCATGCGAAAACAAATTTGTGGCAAATGTGACTTTATCCAGATTTAACAAGATTGCCGTCCAGAGCTACGAGCTCCAGACGGCATGCGGACAAGGAAACCTTATCGAGAGTCCAACAATTTTCCAACTACGTATAGCCGGCCCTCCTCAGATAGCTTTCAATTAATTTTTTTTACATATTCACACTGCTAGCATTAATACAATCATCAGATAATTTGTTGCAGTCATTTATTGTCCTCTGGGAAACTGAGTATTTTCTTACATCTAACCTAAACTGTTCTTTGACTAATGCCGCATTGTGCACTCTGGTTCTACTGCCTTCTTTAAGTTTGAAGACAATATTTCTATCAACATCTTCATAATCATTCAATATTTTTAAAAACGTCTATTTGGTCACCTCTTAATCGCCTAGTCTCTATTGTTGTCAACCCGCATTCTAGTAGGCGTCTTTCATGATCTTTCAGTTTAGGAATCGATCAGCTTAGTTGCTCTTCGTTGCACTCTTTCTACCTTAGCTATGTCCTTCTTACGATATGGCCTTCATGCTTGTATGCAAATGAGGTTCAACTATTGCTTTGCACAGTGGTACAATCAGCTGTTTGCCCTGGTAAGTGATATTTCTTCTAATGAGCCCTAGTATTTGGTTACCCTTTGAAGAAGCAATTCCACATTGCTCTGAAACTTTCATGTCAGCACAAACTGTCACTCCTAATATCCCCCATTATGTACTCTTTGTCCACA
Source organism: Escarpia spicata (assembly GCA_963995525.1). Lineage (NCBI taxonomy): Eukaryota > Metazoa > Annelida > Polychaeta > Sabellida > Siboglinidae > Escarpia > Escarpia spicata. The sequence goes on along the minus strand of OZ023206.1, from coordinate 7,297,929 downwards.
TTTCCATGTCCTATGTGAATGCATTTGTACATTTCCCAAAATTTAATAACATTTGCCATTTTTCATACCATTTGATTAATTTGGCTAGATCATCTTCTAAAGTGTGTTTATGTACATCTGTTTTAAATCTTCTGAACACTTTTGTGTCTTCTGCGAATTTCAGTAATTTGCCTGATATACCATCAACCAAGTAATTTATATATATATATATATACACGGTTGATGCTCCCGGACTCTACGTGTAAAGTAGTCAAATATTTCATGGTTTTTAATTGTATAAAGTGTTCGTGTGTCTGTGTACTGAATTGTGAATATTCAAGGAATATATGCGGGACATTTGCAAATCGTTCGTGCCGTGGATCTTCAGTTTTTATCGACTTTTATATTGACTTTTACTTGGTTAATCACAGTGGCAGCTGTGATTAACCAAGCTTGACCGGAACCGGTTTCCAACCTACATTACCTGGACGTCTACGTTCAGCCTGCCAGCGACCGGCGAAGCATGTCGTTGTCCAGGACGTTTCTTCTCGGCCTACGACTCTGCCGTCAGCGGCCTAGCCAACCGTGGACAACAACAACAAACGGACGCAGAACTTGTGCCGACCACCGACCAGGCGCGGGACATCAGCCGGAACGAGGCATATTAGGCCAATAACCACGCTTGGGCCGTTGAATGTGAGACCTGGTATTTGTAAACAGCGCGGTGTCAACAAAGCAAATCTCACCCAGATAACACTTGAAAACTGCAGTACGAAATCCATCGCCAGTCATTATACTCCAAATGTGGTTCCGATTAACGAAACAACTCGACCAACCCATGATACGACGCCGACATTGACGAAGCCCGTGAGAACGGAAAATGTTCAAGCATTATTTGAACCAACCGCAGCTATACACATACATGATACCAGACAAAGCAAACTGTTTTATATTAAAAAGACAAACACCACCCTCAGACTGCTGTCACTCACCGTCAAGGGTATAAAAACGTGGAACAATTTACCAAATAAATTGACTCAGCTTCCAAGTTTAACACAATTTTAAAAAGCAATCAAGTTGTCGTTACTTTCTATATATTTGTGAATTGTTAATTGGAGGTGACGTTTTGTTAAACCTATGTAATAGTAACACAAGCACTATAGTAAAAAGTTTATATATGAGTTGTGTATATTATTTTGTGATTTATTTATAATTCCTGTTGTATTTATTCAGTTTTCTTAGTTCGAGTAGGGCATAGCAATACATAAGTCTATGACTTCAGCTATGTCCTTTCAGCAGCAGCAGCAGCAAACCATACTGTGCATGTATTATGTTGTTGTTGTTGTTGTTGTTGAATAAACGTTCATTCATCATCATTCATCAAAATCTTTGGAGGAAGACCAAACTTCAAATTCATCGCCAGTTATACGTCACGTCACGTGATGAATGCAATGCCTTGATATTGGAGAGAAAAACATATTTTCAAGATCGTTTAGAAAACGCTAACACCAAACCTATGTTTCGTCTGGTGAGATCTCTTGGTGGTCACAATTCTCAGTTACAACCGGAATTCAGCTCGGCAGTGGAAGGATGCGAACTATTTTCGCATTTCTTTAGTGACAAAATCGATAAATTGTTGTCAAGCTTACAACTTTGCACATCAACTGATCTGGCTACATGTAATGAAAAGCAATGTTTCGCAGATCCTATACATGTCTTCCTTTGATCTCAGCACAACAGCTTACGCTGCTGTTTTACGTCGAATGGAAGCATGCCTGGATGACATAAAACATTGGATGGCGCGGAATTACATGTGCATGAATGACAGCAAGACCGAATACATTGCAGTGGTGCCTAAGTCGGCCGCTACACTTGTGGATGGCAGCGTAATACGTGTTGGTGACTGTACGATTGCAGCTTCACGATGTGTCCGGAATCTCGGCGTCTACGTGGACAGACACCTGAACATGAACAGGTGTCACAAACTGATAATGTGCGCGCAATCCACCTACGCCATTAATCCATTCCATTAATTAATTCCATTAATCAACCCTTTAAAAAAATACCATTCAAATACCATTGAATGATATTTGGTAGTATTATGGCCAATGGTATTTGAATGATCCTTGTAATTAACCCTTTCTGTACTGTTCAGTGATATTCTGAATGGTCTTCAATGATATTAGGGGGTATTATGGCCAATGGTATTTGACTGGTATTTAACCCAGTGGTATTGAACGGTCCTCAGTGGTATATCATTGAATGGTATACCGCCGAGGACCATTCAGAATACCATTCAAAATATCATTGAATGGGATTCTGAATGGTCTTCAATGGTATTTTCCAGTATAATTTATTATACCTTTCTATGGTATACCATTCAGAATACTATTAGATTACCCCGAATCGTATACCACTGAAGCATATTGTTGAAAACCATTCAAAAAACTATTGGACAATGTAAGTAACAAACTCAACCTTATATACACTTTTAAATACCACTGATTATCACTGAATGTAGTGCATGCACTAGTGAACGGCAGTTAAATAGCCCATTGGTACTTCATATATTGCAAACACACACCAGCAAAAAGGGATATATATGGGATATATACCACAAAATGATGCAATTAAGATACCATTGACATTAACATGTAGAATCCCATACACATAAAGGTGTCACTTTAGAGCACACATAGAACAGAAAACATAGTGAAGGTAAATTAGCAACAGTTTAATGGTATGCCGGTCTTACTTTTTTGTCACATGCATATGCAACCATTAAAACCCTAGAACAACCGTCAACATGCAACTGGTACTCGGCAGGATTGCCCTACTCTGCTGTCAGCCAGGCCACATTTAACCTGCATATAATATACAAAATACATATTACATGGGTGTCAATCAATTGACAAACAATATAATTATTGATTATACTTTACTGATTATAAACAACATCTTAGTGTCTCACACATGCATTGTATCATGGAATAAACCAGCTAAAGCGCTATATACACATAATTATATATAAACAGGTAATCTGAGATTAAGCAAGAATGACACAATATATACATCCAATCTACTGTGGATTACAACCATCAACAATATAGAACACTGGCCAAAATAATGGCATCATCTAGCGATTAACAGCAAACACAATGTTCGCACCATCATTACCAACTAAATGTAATTCACATGAAAGCTACGTACCAGACAGGTTTCATACAAATCTTGTTCTTACTGCATTATATAAAAAAGTGTTGTTTAATGTCGCCCAACACGGCTTAACGAGGCAAAATAGAAAGTTATCGCAAACAGGAAATAAAGCCTTACATTTAAGTTACAACTCACAAGGTATGATGATCGACGTGGATACATACAAAAATAATACATCTTACCAACCTCAGGGTGTCCCAGTACAACTAACTACTGAAGGTGTGATCCATGTTCACACCTTCCGTGACCTTTTTTTGACATTCGATAGCTTTGAACGACAGAGCATATTGAAGGCGACTTCAGAGGACTTCTTTTGGTAGCTGCCCAGAAATGGGAAATTTCCCGAACATATTCGGAAACGTATAAAAAAGGTTTTACCTACTATACACATCAAACACATTCAACCAATTATTTTGGGTAAATGCGTGAAATTTCAAATTGTACCTGTCAACTTCAAATAGTAGCCGTCTCTGTCCATGAAGCTTACTGCTACAAGTTGCCAGCAGACCCAGCTGTGTGAAATGATCAGACAATTTTAAAATCATCAATAGTTTGAAAGAGACAAACATATTTATTGCAAAAAAAGTTTTTTTTTAATTTACCGAAACATTATAAAAAAAATAAAACATACAGAAAAATGATATGATCATCTCACAATAGAATGTATATAGAACATGGATATTAAAGAATAATAATTATATATATGCTCCAAAAAGAATGGCAGTGTTTCCAAATGTGCTAATGTTGGCTCAAAATGTTATTTGTTACCATGGAAACAGGGGTTTGGCCTAAAAAAGTTCAATATATGTTTACCCAGTATGATCCATTCCATACTTTGGGCAGACAAAATTGCACAATTTCCACAAATAAAAAAATAATCCTATCTACCTGTTGTGTCTGGCCTTATCATCATATAGCATGTCAATAAACATTGTAAAGATGGTCAATTTTTAGGGGAAGTGAGAAAGCAGATGATTTTACTGTAAAAAAAGTGCGATGAAATCAAGCTGAAATAAATGGAAAAGAACACAATGCAAATACAATATGTCTGGCTAATAAATAAATAGTAATATAATATTACTCTCAATAAAAAATTGAGCATTTGGACAATTACTGATAGTCTGGATAATTACTCCGCAAAGTTTAAGTATCTCTGTCTCTTCCTACTTCCTTCCGAATAGTGATCACAGTCAATATTGACTAATCTATGACTGTATATTTGTTACGTTTTTGGTCAAGTGACGGCGTAATGGCCAAGGCCTCTTTTTATACATGTATTTAATTAGGAATATTGAAATAGGTATGACATTCTCTTCAACTCAAAGCATGCATGTGTTAGAATGAGAAATTGCCTTCAGTTGGTTACACCCACAACTGACGTTCTGCCGGTGCTGGTAATTAATTTCTATGTTGAAAATAAATATAACTTTTATATAGTTGCGTCATTATATCATTGTGTCTAATTAATTAAATTGTAAGTTTCTACACCACATAGCAGGAAAGAAACATTGGGGTCATTGCATTTGAAAAAGTCAGTTTGACAAGGATGTCACACACCGACTGGTTTTCCAACTCGTAAACTTACCCATACATGTTGCAGCAACTACGTCTAGTAAATGTGACAGCGATCGTCCTTTATATATTACTATTAGGCTTATTAAATAATATTTTATATTATGTATATAGCACTTTTAATAGTCTACATTGCGCACGTAACTGCACGTTGAGCGATAATTGAAGCATCGAAGCAGAGAACTAAACTTATTTCGTAACTAGCTTTTAAGTATTATTACTGTGAGTGAAATTGTTATAACACAACACACAACATTACTACCTTTTGTTTCGTGGCATGAATACGACCGCTGGCTCGATTTGTTCATTATATTACTTGAGTGGGGTTCCACAGGGATCAGTACTGGGACCTATAATATTTTTAATATATATATATATATATAAACGATTTGGACGATGATATTGCTAGCAAGGTGTTGAAATTTGCAGATGATACAAAAGTGTTTAGAAGGATTAAAAGTGATTGAGATAGACAGCATTTACAAGATGATCTTGACAGGTTGATCAAATGGTCTGAAAAGTGGCAAATGTTGTTAAATTTTTGGAAATGTAAATGCCTTCACACAGGACATGGGAACGAATATGGGCATTTCTATAATTCGGGTACATTTTGAATATTAATTTTCCACAAATCCGGTTTTTAAATAATCGCTGTGTTTTTTAGTAATTGTTTAGCGTGGCGCTTACTATTGCCATCGCTGCAAGTTGGACAGTTCAACCATTGTAACTTTTACCCCCAAAAAATACTGGGCTACCCCCGTCTCCTCAATAAATGTCCACTCTGTTACTTCCATTCTAATGTAATTTTTTTTTTTTTTTTGTAGATACATTTAGGCGCAAATCCCAGTTATATTTGCTTCTAAGTTGTTTTAGCTAGCCCAAAATTAAATACTTTCTTACATTGACCAGCAGAAATCTTGTTATTGCATTGGTCGTGGGAGTCACCTTATAAAATTGTATAATATTGCATTGCTTTACTGCTTATAGCATTTGCATTTGTGGCTAGCATTCATCATAAACGCTTGTATGTGTTAAGAATAAAGAACGCTATTCATCTACGGTCGTAAGATGTGCACTTTTACACTTGCTGTGTTTATATGGTTGTCGTTAGTCACAGTAACCGAGGAGACAAGCAAGTCACCGAGTGGACGATATGGTAACAGAGTGGACATGTTGTTCATATCACGCTATCCGACTACGATCACACGTGTAATAATTATGTCAAACAATGAACGTTTTTATTGGAAAACATGTCAACTATAGGCCACATCAATTGATGGCGATATCTGTGAATGGCCATGTAGGCTAGTTGCTATGATCTGAGGAAATGATTATGACAAGAGCTCGAGCTAGAAACAATTCATGCTGTCACCTGTTTCCATATCGAAGCATCGATACAGAAATGCCTGGAGGTGACTGGCTGTGGAGCAGGAATAACTGCTAATATAGCGTCTGGTCCATACCAACAGACATCATCACGCATAGGCCAATAAAAGCGGTTATCTCCTACGCGATGCATACATTTTACTTGCACGTCTGCGTTGTCGGTATCGACAACTAGACCTGGGTATGGCGCCCCGTCATACGAGACAACTACGTGGCTGTCTAATTCGAATGAACCCACGCCCAAACAAGTCTGCCTATCACTCTCCTTCGGGATGACCACGTAGAAGGGACGCAGCTTACAGAACAATGCAAAACTGAGGGTGTGGTTCGGAAACTCCGCTTGGTATTTCGCATGCAGGTTCTGCAGGCTGTCGTTAAGTAACCGCTTCTGTTGCTTGTCCTTTCGGAGAGTGCACGTACTCCTCACCCCGGCGATTACTCTGCTGATGTCATCTCTTGTGAAGTAACGCACCACCCGCTCCTTCAGTCGCACTCCCAATGATGAAGATTTCTTCCTGATGAAGAGATTTTCGGTAGAGCAATGCCTGTATCGCCAACGTTTTGCTGAGAAGCCAAACGTCTCTTGCGCGTACTTCTGCATTCTGTACTGGCGTACCAGTGATCCTGTCAGTAGTCTCGCAAAGAGCTGCCTTTGGCGCTCTTGTTTCGTCTCCATATAGCGCTGCTTGATCGAATCCACTAGCACGTTGTGAAATTCAAGACTTTTCCTAACCACCTTTGAAGTTGCGTGACGCAGTAGATTACGAGTTCTGGTTCGTGGAGTGTCAGGCAACTTGTTTTTCCTCATTTCTCGCTGCCATCTCTTCTTGAAGCGTTCAGTCAATGTGCGCTGGACAGCTAGATTATGCTTAATTTTTGTAAGCTCTTTCCGCATGGCCTGTTTGTTTTGATTTCGGATCCTCCGCCCTCGTATGTGTTGTCTGGAAGGTTGAATCGCTGGAGACAGCAGTGATGGCGGTGATGACCGTGGCTCGACTGGAGTGGATGGCGGTGTCAAGTCAATCATAACTTGCTCTTCGTCGCGTTGTTTACGTGCATTCGCTTTTGAATTTTTCCAAATCTTCCGCGTCCTCTTTTTCTCTCTCTCACTCAGACTGTTCACCAATTTCTTTCTTTTATGCCAGCTTTCTCGTTCCTTCTGTAAAAACTCTGCCCGCCTTGCAGGGTCGGCATTTCTCTTTGCTCTATACCGCTTTTGTTTCTCTGCGGAAGTCAATGGCATCTGGAACACAATACACAATACATTTACTATAGAACTATAATTAATTGCTGTGTATAGCGCATTGTCAGTAATCTGTTGCATTATGTTGGTTGATTGTTTTGGTGATATTACGATCTGCTACTCTACCTGCCTGAAATAGCCTATTATAATTATGTGATATAATTATAGCCTATATCACACAGTTTTAGTTGTGCTATAAGTAGTATAGTATTTACATGTAATATGCAATGCTGTAACTGTTTTATTAGTTGTTTGATTGCAATTGTCCTCTCGGTTACTTATACTGTCCACTCGGTTGCTATTGATATAGTAACCGAGTGGACAGTAACCGAGTGGAAAATTCCTGCATTTTCGCGGCTTACGGCATCCAATTTGTTTTCGCAGTTGCTGCAAATTTTGCTCACCATAAATGAGTAGCGTTGATATATCCGTGGATGAATTATGACATATATGATATCATTGTGCTCTATGAAAAGTGGTGTAACAGAGGGGACATGTTTAGCTGTCGGATGCTTACCTTTGCGTGCTTGAAAGCTGATGTGACCTCATCCGATGTACGACGAACGCCAAACTGGCTGCTACCGTAAACACATACAGTGCTGCCATCTGGTGATCAAGCTTTTAAGCAGATTGCAGATTGGCTCGATATCTATACTGGCTCTATATCTATACAGTAACCGAGTGGACATACATATTGAGGGACAACCATACTAATTGTTATTTTGGCAAATGTGTGCATCGTAATCGTCAAATTGTTGAAGCATTGTTTCAATCAGGTTTTTTGCAGTCGTTATAACCGATATTAGGTAACAACAATTTCGTTCAGAAATCAGTTATTATGATTCAACGACGTTAGAGTGTGCGTAGGGACACCCATTATGCAGCAGCTATACTACTTACCATACAAATTATTGATAAAATGCCACATATTTGTACACAAACTATATATAACCTGTATTGGTGGATTAATCTAATCGTTTATTATTATATAATATATATTTTTACCTTTGGTATTTGGTGCCTAAATTCCAATGTAATCATAGAGACATAAAATGTACCCAAATTATAGAAATGCCCATATGTAGAATATACAATGGGGGACTTAGGGCTGACAATTAGTGCTAACATGAAGGTTTCAGAGCAGTGTGGAATTGCAGCTTCAAAACGAAATCAAATCCTTGGATTGAATAGACGAAATATAGCATATAAAGAAAAAGAACTAATACTACCTCTGTACAAAACAATAGTTAGGCCTCATTTAGAATATTGTATACAAGCGTGGAGGCCATACCGTAAGAAGGACATAGATATGCTAGAAAGAGTACTGAGGAGAGCGACTAAAATGATACCAAAACTTAGGGATCTGAAAAACGCCTAAAAGAATGTGGTTTAACAACACTAGAGACCTGGAGATTGAGAGGAAATCAGATAGAAGTGTTTAAAATATTGAATGGTTATGAAAATATTGATAGAAATATGTTTTTTTTAATGAAGTTACATTAGTAAATGAGCAGTGTAGATTAGACGTAAGACAGTTCTCATTTTCACAAAGGACTGTGAATGAATGGAAGAGATTATCTGATGATTGTGTGGGTGCTAGTAATGTGAATATGTTTTAAAATAAAATCGACATATACCTCAGAAGGGCTGGATATATGTAGATAAAAGGGTTGGACTCTCGATAAGCCAAAGGGCTTCCTTGTCCACCTGCCATCTAGAGTTAATTCTCTGGATGGCAATCTTGTTAAATCTTGTTCTTGTTAAATCTATAATGTTTCTTTCCTTGATCGCAACACAAAACCAAATCAGTTTAAAAGTTCGCGCTTAATTTGACTCACGGGTAATTTCAAATGCATGGAGCTGCTGCAGCTGCGGCGCGGACTGAGTGTATACGCGGGTTTATTCAGTAGAGATATATAAAAATGTCGTAATTTAGACATACATATAATTATTATAATCTTTATTCTGACTCAAGCATTCACCACATGACACAAAATACATACGTTTCAAAAACATATGCAGATACCGTTTATGGCACCATGAATGGTATTGAATGATATGCTCAAATACCATTGAAACATGATTTATCATTGAATGGTCCAGTGGTACTGAATGGTATGTTCAAATACCATTGAGAGTACCACTGAGGCATACTGATATTCATTGAATGGTATTGAATGATATGTTCAAATACCATTAAAACATGATTTATCATTGAATGGTCCAGTTGTACTGAATGGTATGTTCAAATACCATTGAGAGTACCACTGAGGCATACTGATATTCATTGAATGGTATTGAATGATATGTTCAAATACCATTGAAACATGATTTATCAGTGAATGGTCCAGTTGTACTGAATGGTATGTTCAAATACCATTGAGAGTACCACTGAGACATACTAATATATCATTGAATGGTATTGAATGATATGTTCAGATACCATTGAAACATGATTTATCATTGAACGGTCCAGTGGTACTGAATGGTATGTTCAAATACAATTGAGAGTACCACTGAGACATACTGATATATCATTGAATGGTATTGAATGATATGTTCAAATACCATCGAAACATGATTTATCATTGAATGGTCCAGTGGTACTGAATGGTATGTGCAAATACCATTGAGAGTGCCACTGAGACATACTGATTTATTATTGAATGGTATTGAATGCTATGTTCTAGCACCATTGAGACACTGATTTATCGTTGAATGGTATTGAATGATATGTTCAAATACCATTGAGAGTACCATTGAGACACTGATTTACCAATGGTATTCAATGGTATACCATTGAGTCTTTTTTGTAATGGAAATCAGCCGATTTTTGCCTAAAACAAACGAAGGAACGCATAGTCAACGCCATAATAACATCGCGGCTGGACTGTTGCAACTCAATCATATACGGAACATCTGCAAACAACATCGCTCGTCTGCAACGAATTCATAACTCGGCCGCTCGTCTGATATTGCATCGCCCGCTGAGTGATAGTGCTGCTCCGCTGTTGCATGATCTGCACTGGCTACCCGTTGCTCGGAGAATCGAGTTCAAAATATTAGTGTTTACCTACAAGGCAATGCATGAAAATGCGCCCGTCTACTTGCGTGATCTCCTGTGTCCTTACAGACCCGCTAGATCACTGCGGTCTGCTGACAACAACATGTTGTCCGTAACGCGTGCTCATGTCAAAGCTGGTGACAGTTCGTTCGTTGTGGCCGCTGCAACTCTCTGGAACACTCTACCTAATTACATTAAATCTTCGGACACTCTTGGCAGTTTTAAATGTCGATTAAAACACATTTATTTAGAATATAATTCTAGACGAACGCTAGTAGCTTGTTTGTGACTGTCCTCAGAGATCCAGTGGAGTTATTTATATTGGTAATATTTTAGAAATATTTATATATTTATTTGATTTTATACTGCTATATTTTAGTGATTAACTGATGTATTGTAATTTATTAATTATATTATATTGTTATTATTATATTTAAGTTAACATCTTACTACCATATTCCAAATATTTTGTTCCCTTTTACTTAATTTATTAATTAATATTTGTATTACTATTGTATGGCACAATTTTAAGTTTAAATGACTATGTTGTACTAATATTTTAATGTAATGATCATGACGCATGATGTATTGTAAAACGCCACGAACAATTGTGGATCTGGCGCTATAACAAATTAAATATATTATTATTATATATATATATATATATATCAAGAATAATATAGGTCCCAACACTGACCCCTGTGGTACTCCACTCAAAACTGGTTTCCAGTTTGAAATCTCCCCCTCTACTATTACGCTCTGTCTTCTGTCTGTCAACCATGTTTGTATCCAACTGATCATACCATCCCCTATACCATGTGCTTTAAATTTAATTAATCAACAATGTTTGATGTGGTAGTAGACAACATCCATTGGTGACCCATCGTCCACCCACTTTGTAATTTCTTCCAAAAAACATAAGAGGTTGGTTAGACAAGACCTAGCCTTTAAGAACCCATGTTGAGATTCATTTATTAATTTGAGTTTTACAATGAATTCCACCATCTTTCAAAACGGTCCAACATTATGTTGCTATCTTGTTGTTCATTAAGTTAATCCAATCTACGTGGGCTAAATATTGTCTCATCTGTTTATATTTGCCTTTGTTGAAGTTTCTCCCCCGTTGCCTTTTATAATTATTCCCTGATTGTACTTTTATATTAAATGGATCTGGTTAAGATCACTAGATCCCAGAGGTTCATATACTTTCATATTATCAACTAATTCCTTCTGAGAAGAGAACACTAAATTCAACACATTCCCACCTTTGGTTGGTTCCAAAACATGTTGAATAAGAAAAAAGTCCTGTATATTACAAGCAGAAACTGTTGGTCATCGCCTCCAGCACTCTCTAGTGATGTCCACTGAATATGTCCGTGATTAAATCACCCATTATGACACATTCCCCTTTATTCACCTCCTTTATAGCACTGTGCAGTTCTACATCCTCTTGTATACTAGTACTACGATAAACTGATCCTATTGTTAATGTTGAGTTTCTGGTAACTATGTTGCACCAAATAGCTTCCATGTAATCTGCTTCACTTTTCAGTCGTACTTCATATGCCTGTAGAGATCCGTTGATATATAGAATGACCCCCGCCTCCCCTTCTTTGTTGCCTAGCTCTCCTTTCTAAACATGACATAACATGATCGAGCTAGTTCAGCATCTACCATATCTTCGTTTGTCCATGATTCTGTGATGCCTATTACATCTGGGTCAATATCTGCTACCATGATTTTCTAAATCGCTTCTCATATTTACTGTGCTTCTGGCATTTAAGCATACACATCTAAATGTTTATGACATTTGGTGAACATTTCCTTGTAGATTTGCTTGTACCATCTCTCTGAGGTGACTTTACGTTTCCCCCCTATCTAGTTTAAATATTCAACTGTGCCTGTACCTTAATCTATGCACCTGATGAACTCACTCCTTAGAACTGCTTCTCCTTTCCCTGTCAGAAAGCCCATCACCCATAAACAGATCTTCCCTCCCTATACAACGTTTGTCCTCATGTCTACAAAGCCGACTCCTTCCTCCACACACAACTTCTATAACAATGTGTTGATGGCCATTCTTTTACAATTCTTTTAGTACTGTCCTCTGCCATCCATTTCGGCAGTTTACCCGCTAACACGATTTGTCCAAAGCGTGCCTCTTTCAGTGGGAGGATCAGTCTCCTATACTTGCCAATGGTGGCCGTCGTACCTTCCTTCTCAGCATTATTTCTGCCCACGTGCACTGGAACAGATCCTCCGTTGCCGTTACCCATGACCTGATCTACTCGTTCTGTGACATCCTCTATCTTCGCCCCTGGTAGACATACTGTCATATCCTCCCCTTTGTTTATTGTCTTGTCCAACTTCCTGATAATATAATCCCACATGACCACTCGCAGTTTCTTCTCTTTCCCATTAACTACTGCATCTGCATAACTCTTGCCTTCCTTCTGTTGCAGCCCCTCAACACCGATCTGTTTACCTTTCTTTTACTGAATACTCTGTCATCTTCCACTTGCTTTCTTCTCAGTCTTTTATTTCTGTCTTGCCAACTACCTCTGTAGTATCTACCTCTTGATCACCTGTATCGCTTTCGCTTCTCTCCTCATTCTCTACAGTCTGACCACATGGTGATCTGTTCCCACTGGCCCATTTATATTTCCTCTGCCGAACACTTTTCCTACGTCCCTCTGTCTTCTTCTTCTCTTGTTCCTTCTGTTTCACAGTCTCACCAACTATCTCGCTAGCATCTCTTACCACACCACCTGTGTCCTTCATTTCCACTGTCATATCGCCTGATTTGCTTGCCTCGTTTGTGTTTCCCATCAACACCCGTACTATATCCTTTAAATCGTCTACTTCCTTCTTTAGGCTTCTAACGTGAGCACTACCCCGACATTCAAAATCTATCAACTTGCAGCATAAACAGCGGTTAATGCCTGTAAATATATTACCAATAACACTAATATCGATGATTGTGCTTGCAATAACATAACAATGATTGTATTGTTATGAAGCAAAATGGGAGGGAGGGAGGGATGGAGGGAGGGAGGGAAGGAGGGATGGAGGGAGGGAGGGAGGGACGAAGGGAGGGAGGAGGGAAGGAGGGAGGGAGGGAGGGAGGGAGGGAGGGAGGAGGGAGGGAGGGAGGGAGGGAGGGAGGGAGGGAGGAGGGAGGGAGGGAGGGAGGGAGGGAGGGAGGGAGGGAGAGACAGAGAGAGAGGACAGACAGACAGGGGGAGGGAGAGGGAGAGAGAGAGGGAGAGAGACAGAGAGAGAGGCACAAAGAGACAGACACACACACAGAGAGAGAGAGAGAGAGAGAGAGAGAGAGAGAGAGAGAGAGAGAGAGAGAGAGAGAGAGAGAGAGAGAGAGAGAGAGAGAGAGAGAGAGAGAGAGAGAGAGAGAGAGAGAGAGAGAGAGAGAGAGAGAGAGAGAGAGAGAGAGAGAGAGAGAGAGAGAGAGAGAGAGAGAGAGAGAGAGAGAGAGAGAGAGAGAGAGAGAGAGAGAGAGAGAGAGAGAGAGAGAGAGAGAGAGAGACAGAGAGAGAGACAGACAGAGAGACAGACAGACAGAGAGACATACAGACAGTCAGAGAGAGAGAGAAAGAGAGAGTGAGAGAGAGAGAGAGAGAGGGGGGGGAGAGAGAGAGAGAGAGAGAGAGAGAGAGAGAGAGAGAGAGAGAGAGAGAGAGAGGGAGAGAGAGGGAGAGACAGAGAGAAAAGAGATGAAAATGTGAATGGTTCATAATTGTTCCGACAGGTGGAGCCGCCGATGTGGACTTGGGGAACAGCGAATGTCGACGCCCTCTGGTGTCGTCTCTGGCACAGCGGCTTCCTCTTTTCAAGTTCCATGGTTGTTTCGTTGTGGATTATGGCGCTGACAGTCGTCGACCAGTTGCTGTTGATCGCAAAGCCGTCGTCTGGGTTATCCCGCGAGTCGATAACATGTCATCTCCTCACAGTCTACACCGTTGGTTATATCGCATGCATTCCGTCGCTGGCGACCGTCTCCATGAGAAACGGCAAATGTCTACGAAACGCGACTCTACCCGGTGTTTTAGACTTGGATTCGTTTAACAAGCTCTCAAACATTGCACTTTTGTCAATGCAGCTAGTTCCCATTTTATATCTGATCGTATTCTTATGCAGAATGCTTAGTCCGCCAGATGAACTGCTGACAGCGCCCCCTGTTAGCGACAAGAATGATGGAAATGGCCAGTCAGCGAGCTGGGTGGTTCGGAAGACGGTAATCGTGTTTATTCTCATAATTATTGCGATCAACCTTATTCACGCTACCAGCCTGACGCGGTTGGTCGAGGGGATCTCGCTAGTCAAGTTAGTCCTGGTGACGACTTGGTCTAAGTCTCTGATTGCCACGCCTATGGTCGTCATGAATATGGTGCATCACGTGATCGATAAAAAGAATGAGGACAACAGAAAGGAGTATCTGGTTGCATCGCTAACGGTTGAAATTAACGTGGTAGAGAACAAAACAACCAAAGATGCCTATAGACAGGTCGATGTATGAGGGGAGATATTTTAGGGTAACAGGTGCACTGCCGCACAGGATATCTCGTTCACGTTTCTGCTTTGTAAGATATCGATATCCTGTGGTATTATACCAATGGAATATAACAGGAACAGGAAATATTTATTTGTCCCAAATACATAATGCAACAAAATAATCGTTATAAAAAACAAACGACCATGCAATCGAATCGACATGAGAAGAAAACAAAGTGGTAAGAATATAATGTGTGCTAGGGAAATAAAGGATTATGTCATATGAGGGGTGGAGACTCCTACTAAGACTAATTATTGTCCCACCTTATGAAATAATTGCAACAATGTTATAAGTTATATAAACATATGAAAATCCCTTGTACAATTAGTGAATCATCACTACAAGTTAAATGTATATATCTGCCTGTATATTACACACGTACTAAATATACGAACAGTCGGTTTCTAAGTCATTTATAACCAATGAGGTAAAGAGTTATTTAGAAATCAGAATCAATTTACTTGACATATAAATACGATACATATACAACGAATAACGTAAGTAATATATAAGGTCGGGAGACTCCCATTAAGATATATAATATCGCTAGCACAGGAGCCACCCCATAACTATAAACAACAATACAATTTGCGTGACACAAGTCAGAATGACTTGTTTTTATAGTTGATAATTACTCAATGTATCAACGTGCACCATAATATACGGGCTGATTATATGTACTCGTGTACACATTGACGTACATATGGATATTTTGGTATACATTTCAATACGTATTACGAATTACAAATAAAGCAATTATGGATAAAAGTGGATTCATAATAAAATAAAAACTTTTTTGTGTATGTTGAACATCCATATAGACTGTGTGTGTAAATTGTGTTAATGATAATATTTGGTGTATTGTTAACTGTCTCTATTATTCAATCATGTATTGCACATATAACAAGTATAAATTGCACATTGTTCAGTATAAGTATTGAGATAATAAAACTTGGTATATGTTGCGAAGTCATAAACTGTGAGTGTGATCTTATCTTTTATTAAAACAGGTGCGTTATTTATGGTATGTGGCAAACTATACCTGAGGTTTCGTTTGGCAAAGTCATGGTGTACCCTGGTTGTGTGGATTTTATCTTGACTTCCTGTATAACGGTTGTGAATACTGTTGTTTTGGACAAATGGTAAGTTTTGCAGGTAGACAGGTAGCTTACTGTGTGAACATTTATGGCATAGTTTTAGTTCGTGCAATTTTAGAATATCTTCTACTTTTAGTAATTTAAGACTTGAACAGTGGATCACTATGAGCATTATGTTTACGTAAACTTATGATACGGACGGCTTTCTTTTGAAGTTTTTTTATTCTGTCACATCTATTGCCCCATAAAACCCCAGGCCATCACACCATAGTTTAGTTGTGACAATATGAGAGAGTTGTATAATATAATCTTTATATTCAGAGGTAAAAATCGTTTGGGTTTATTTAGGATACCTATAGTCCTAGAGCACCTATTTGAGTTGCTGTCAATGTGGCTTTGTCAGTTTAATTGTTCATTAAAGCTTAGCCCTAGGAAATTTAACTAATATACGCTATCAATGCTTGTGTTATCTATTAGTAGATTAGGTGGGTTTATCATTTTATTATTATTTCTTAATTATTATTATTTCAACAGATGGCGACACTAGATAAAGGACGTGTGGGCAAAGTGGCGCTCTTAATTTTGTTTACTTATTCGGTTATGAACGTCAGCTTTGAGCAAACACTGGGTTCAATCATTCTACGATACCAGAGTGAACAGTACTACGCCGAAAAAAAGTCCAAGAAAAAGTTAAGTGACGAGGAGTGAATGCCATGATTATAGAATTCGTAAGTGAGTCGTTTTTGACAAAGGCTGGACCATCTTTATTCAGCATAAACTTTACATTGACATCACGTGTCGTATCCCATAATGCTTTGGGATGAATGCATACATGAAGTATGGTGGCCGACATTGGCTTATTGTCTGATTAGTTAACATTAAAAGTCAATTTTTATTAAATGTCTCAACAGCTATTAGTGTTCATAATTCTGACTGGTAGAACTAATGCACTTTACAAGTCTAGATGCTTTGCTGGTTTCACCGTTCTCCCCGACCGAGTCATCCTTTCAGGTGCCGCTGGTTCAGAGAGTGAAATTGTCTCTCTAGCAGGACGTGAAGCACTCTTCGCTGGTGTAGCTGACAGCTGCATCTCAGCAGCGGGTGTCGCGAGGACCGCAGTTGTAGCGAAGTGTGCAGGCAGTGTCCGCTGACCGTCGGAGTCGTCACCAGCGCGAGACCCTGTCGTCTGCACCAGCGCTCTACGGTTGCGACGCACAGTGCCGAGGTCGGTCTTCACCAAGTACGATCGCGGTTCAGGTGTTCGACTCACAACTAGACCTGGGCGATTTTGGTCTCGGATCCAAACTGGATCGCCTGGCTGTAGCGTCGGCAAGTCACGCGCTTTGTGTCGCAAGATGAAGGCATCCTGCTGGTCGGAACGACGCAAGCTCTCCTTCTTTTGCAGGGATTCGTCGCCAGGAACCCCCTCTTTCAGAGTGCTGGGTAGGACGGGTAGCAGAAAGCGAAGTCGTCGCCCCATGACCATTTCTGCTGGAGACAGGCCATTCTGAAGCGGCGTCGATCTGTACGCCATGAGAGCGACGTGTACATCTTCGTTCCTCTTCACGCAGAAACCCCTTCATCGCGCGCACTGCCCGTTCTGCCTCTCCATTCGACTGAGGGTATCGCGGAGAGCTCGTCACATGCACAAACCCGTAATGCATTGCGGACTGACGAAAGGTCTGCACTGAGACCATTGCCTCGATCATCGTCGACAGACCCGGCCACCACACAAATGCATGCGCTCTGGCCCGACATTTCGTTATGCCCTGATGCCCTTGGTGGAGACAGTCAAGGACGCTCAGTCTCAATGCTCGAGGAATGACAATGCGTTCATCATATAGGAGAATGTCATCAACGATCGCCAGATGGCTCCTGCTCTCCCAGTATTGGCGTAGTAGCGGCTGGTTTGGCATATATGCAGGTCACCCATGAAGACAGTATTCTCGGATTTTACTGCATTCCTCGTCTACTTTCTGTTCGTCGACTATTTCTCGTAGGCGTTTGTTCGTTGCCGGGAGAATGTTCACTGTCTGTTGTGCGAACGCTTCGATTTCTGCGACAAACAGTTTGTCCTCTGATACGGGCGCTTATACCGGCGCACGCGAGAGTGCATCGGTTGTTGTTTGTTGTTGCTTTCCCGGCACGTACCGGACGTACGGTGCTCCAATCGTATCAGCCGTAGGCGAAACCTTTGTATCCTTGACAGCATTTTGCATAGTTCGGTGGTGTTCAACAATGGCACGAATGGACGATGATCTGTCGCGAGTGTGAGTCGTAACCCAAGCACTTACTCGCTGAACTTTTTACATGCCCAAATCGCTGCCAAGGCCTCCTTCTCGATTACCGCGTAGCGTTTCTCAGTGTAACTCAGCGATCGCGACGCATAGCAAACTTGCCGACGCTTGGTGTCATCTTGCACTTGTAGGAGGACCGCTCCAATGCCTGTCGACGAGGCGTCTGGTGCAATGATTGTGGGACGTTTTGGGTCATAGTGGGCGAGTGTCTCGGGCGCGACCAGGGCGTATTTCACTCGCTGGAATGACTTCTCCTGTGCGTCACCCCACAACCAGACAATGTCGCTGCGCAATAGTTGACGTAGTGGCTCATTGCCAGCCCTGGGATGAACTTTCTCATCTGATTAACCATGCCCATTAAACGTTGCAGTTCTTTGACCGTAGTTGGAGTCGGAAAGTTTGTGACTGCTGGTGTCGTTTTCCGCGGGTCGGCCTGAATGCCGAAGCCATCGACAATGTGACCATGGAACGTTATAGAGCTTCTGGAGAACTCGCACTTGTTTGCATTCAGTGTGAGTCCAGCCTCCTGATGGCGACCCAGATGACCCCCTCGAGTCCTTCCAGAATGATCGACATTGTTCGTTGGAAAATCTCCGGAGCGGAGCTGATCCCGAATGGTAGCCGGTTGAAGCAGTAGCGACCACGTGGTGTGATGAAAGTCGTCAGCAGCCGCGATTCGTCGTCAAGCGGAAGCTGCCAGAAGCCGCTGTTGGCGTCAAGCTTCGAGAAGACTTTGCTGCTGCCCAACTTTGTAAGGTTTTTGTCCACTGATGACATCGGGTGTATCTCTCGCTGTACTGACTTGTTCAGTTGCGTCAGATCTGCGCCGATCCGCACGGAGCCGTTTGCCTTCTGGACAGGAACCATGCCGGAGCACCATCTTGTCGGCACGGTCACCGCCGATATGATCTCCTGTCGCACCATCGACTCAATCTCAGATTTTATTTGTGGAAGTAGAGGATGGGCGACTTTCCTTGCGGTGTACAAACAGACTGGTGTGGCGTCTGGGCACTGCGTGATGTGATGTTCGGTTCTCAGTTTACCGATGCCTTTGAAGAGAGAGCTAGAATAACGGTACCTTGGTTTCTGACTCGTTGTTTCTTGGACGTTGTCGACACGTGCGACCAAGTCAAGACAGACACACGGTCGCCGACTGAATAAAGAATATTCTTGGTTTCTAATGGCGTACACCAGTTCATTGAGTTATTTGTTACGATATGGTAGTTTTACCTTGATCACACCCATTACTGGTAGAAGTGTGCCACCCGGACCACGTAGTGTTTGCTTTGTCGGTAGCAACTATTCTGTATTAAGCCACGCCTCTAGATCGCTGACTATATCCACATCGTTTTTGTAAAAACGCTACATTTCCATACAGTAAGCGCCTATTTAAAAGAGCTGCAAGGCAATGCTGATTGGCTGAAAATGATCACACTTTGGTATAAAAAGACAGATGGTATTTATCGCTTTATGAAAACATTCTTTGGTGTAGTTCATTTAACCGAGATATATCACATTTTGGTTGAAATTTGACATAGTTCTACTTCAACACATGGTTGAACAAATGCCAATTTCCTGTTTGAGCAAAATTTCATCAATGGCCTGTATCGTGTTCTGCCCCGAAACTCTTCAGTTACGAACCGTCACTGTCACATGACCAGTCTGACATGATCCTGTGGATCGTGTGAGCGATCACTTCGACCAGTCCGCCGAATGGAGGATCTGTTACTAGGATGATCTCTTCCAAGGTAGAATGAGAGAGGAACCTCTTGTAAGCAGAGGAAGCAGTGGAACCACGGAAGTAGTATAGAGGGGCTGAAGTTCACGACACCTTTGGTGACCTTTGGGCAAAACTTTACTAACAAAAAACGGTTTTATTACCCCTAAACGTTTTCGGGAACCTACTTATAAAAAAAGATCAAAGGCTTTTATGACACTAAACATTTTCGGGAACCTACTTATAAAAAAACATGATGGATTACCCCCTCTAAGTACATTTGAGGTGCTACCTAGCGGTGAGCGCAGTGATCATTTTAGTATTCTCCTTAGCGATCAACGCCGTACCTAGCGTATGCTTACCTAAGCAATAATGCGTTTATTGTGCGGGTATATAACCGCGATAAAACCACTGCATAAGCGTCGGCGACGGATTAGCTCTCCTGGGAGAGTGTTCGACTAGGGATCGAAAGATTTCGGGTCCGAATCCGTACGTCGGCCCCCCCCCCCTTTTTAGATGCGTAGCCTCCATCTAGCGGCTGCGGCGGCGGCGGCTCTATATAAGCGGTGACGGTAGCGGGTTATCGGTAGTCGGTATGCCGTCGTCGTCGGCGCCTAAGTTTGGCGGATCGCGCTCGTTCTTGTCGAATATGTTTGCGTGTCGATTGACGGTGTACGGTCGGGGCTTCCGGTTCGTCGAGCACGCCTATCAATATAGGAAAGCAATGTTCAACGAAGACATCGAATGCGCCGAGCGTATCAAAAGAACGCGATCGACTTATGTAGCGAAACGACGCAGTTACGAAATTCGAAAAAGGACAACGGGAACCGAATGGAACGCCGTTAGGGTCGCATGTATGAAGGGGTTGTTGATCAGCAAGTTTGGCGGGTCGGCCAAGTTGAAGGCCGCCCTCTTGGCCACCGGAGACGCCGAATTGGTGGAATGGGTACCGAGTAGGGAGGGTTTCTGGGGTACCAGGATCGGGGGCGTTGCGGGGCAGAACACGCTCGGTAAACTGTTGATGGAGGTGCGCGACGCTTATAAAGACGCGTAAAAAGCGTTCGCCGGTATCAGTCGTGGAAAATGGGCGGACCGCTGTTCAAGCATCCTTTTACGTGTATAGTAGCCGGTCCTACGGGGTGCGGTAAGACGACGTTCGTCGACCGTCTGATACGACAGGCTATGATCGATCCGCCGCCCGAGAAAATCCTGTGGTGCTACGGGCAGTGGCAGACCGCCTACGCGTCTATGTCTTCGAAAATAGAGTTCGTAGACGGCCTGCCGGATGCGACACGTTTAGACGGTAAAACGAGGACGCTTCTGGTACTCGACGACCTCATGGAGGAGACTGGTAGCAGGGTGACGGTGCTATTTACTAAAAAAAACATCATTCAAGTACGTCGTACAACTACGACAGAACATGTTTCCGAAAGGGAAAGAAAACCGTACAATCAGCTTGAACGCCCAATACATAGTGCTATTCAAGAGCCCCCGAGACGCCGGTCAAGTAAGTCACCTAGCGAAACAGATGTACCCGGGAAAGGTCAACTACATGATAGAGGCTTTCAAAGACGCGACGTCGGCGGCGTACGGCTATCTCTTCGTGGATCTGAAACAGGAAACGGAAGAGGACATGCGCCTGCGTTCGTGCATATTTCCGGACGATCGCCTTCAGTACGTCAACGTATGGAAGGGCGGCGGCGGCAGGCTATAAGAAGAGAGGGAAGTCGCCGCGTACGCTTATTAGTCGCTATGACGGGACGCGCGGTGGTAGCGAAGAGACGACCGAAGGTGGCGGGCCCGACGAACCGCGTGAAGAGACATATTTTCGCCCTTCAGCTGTTGGAGAGGCATAGGCGGAACATCGATCTGCGAAAAGCCGTGATCGGCCACTCGGAGGCCGGTCTAATTTGTAGCCTGTGCGATTGCGCGTACAACATTCTGAAAGGGAACGTGACTGCCCGACAAACAAATTCCGGTTAAGCAGAAGCGAGCCATCTTGCAAACGGGGGCGGGTGGTTTTCTGACGGCACTGCTAGCGCCATTAACGAGCACCGTTCTCCTCCCACTGCTCAGACAGGTCATCGGGTGATTGATGCAGTACGCGAAGAAGATGGCGTTGGTCGACCCGCGATTGGTGGAAAGCCTCCTGCCACGTATCGATCAGCAGCCGCCGAGCACGCCCCGATCACGTGTGCTGAGTAGCATGGACAGCGACATGAAGGACATTCTAGAGCGGTCGGATTTATCCGAACGCGATAAGATGGCGTCGTACAATCAACTGCTGAGTCGCTACAACACGATAGAGGCGGTTCGAGCGGCCCAACCGGTACGCGTGTCGGTGGTCAACGCCGGCGGCGGCGCCACCATCGTCGGAGGCCGTAGAGCGCGAAATCATAGCCAGCATGCCGAAAACGCTGAAAGGGAAGACAGGTCTGCTTATCGCGAAAATGAAAGCCGATCCGTTGTGTCGATGGAACGACCGCGGCGAATTCGTGTACACCGGTGAAACGGTCGCGGGGAGTAACATGGTCGATCTAGTGAACGATCTCATGCGAACGAGAACGAAGACGACACCGCCCGTAGGCGAGAGTTCGGGTTGCGCATGAAGGGTATGAAGATCACTATGGAATTCGTAGGCAACCCGCGCTATCGGGCGTACATGGAGCGGAAGCGGTAGCTACTAGAAGAGGCGGTCAGTTCAGCAGCGACGCCGGAGCGGAGACGACGGGTGCGGCGCGACGCTAAAAAGACGAGGAGGCAATCGTCGCCGTTGGACGTCGCGGCGTGGGACGAGTTGTGACGATGCCGTCACAACGAACGACAACGGCCATCGTCGTCAGCCTCATCATCGCGGTTATCGCTCTCTATACGTGTATAATAATCGTCGTTCATTGGTCGTCGTCGTCGTTGCCATGGTGTCCGGGTGGAGTCGTCGTCGTCCAAAACGAAAGCTTCGACACCACCAACGAAACGACAACGATGACGACGACGAACTGAATGTCTACTTCGATCCGAAACGGGCGGGAAGTTACGGCAGCGTCGACGCGTTGCACCAGGCGTCGAAGGTCCGACGACCGGCCGTCGAGAGGTGGCTAGCGGCGTATGACGCCTATACCATACACAAACCGGTTAAACGACATTTCAAACGACGTCGCGTCATCGTGGGCGGTCGAAACCAGCAGTGGCAAGCCGATCTGGTCGACTTGGCTAGGCTGAAAAAACACAACGACGGTATAACATTCCTATTGACGGTCATCGACGTCTTTTCGAAGCGGGCGTGGTGCGTTCCGTTGAAGAGTAAGTCCGGCCCGTCGCTCGTCGCGGCCTTCGAGCGTCTGCTGAGCGGCGCGCAGCCGCCGCCGAACGCGCTGCAGACCGATAAGGGGACCGAGTTTCTGAACCGAACCCTGCAAACGTTCCTAAAGAGTCGCGGCGTTCATCATTTCGTGACGCATAACGAGGAGACTAAAGCGAGCGTCGTGGAACGGTTCAATCGGACTTTGAAGACGCGCATGTGGCGTTATTTTACGAAACACGAGACGCTGCGCTACGTAGAGACGTTACCGGATTTCGTGCAATCGTACAACAACGCCTACCACCGAAGCATCGGTAGGACGCCGGCGAGCGTCGACGCGACGAATCAGGAGACCGTATGGCAACGACTGTACGGCAACGTCGGCTGCGGCCGGCGGCGAAAACCGAAACTGCGCGAGGGAGATCGCGTACGTATCAGTAAGACGAGGGGTCAATTCAAAAAAGGATACATAGCTAACTGGAGCGAGGAGCTCTTCACCGTCGTAGAGGCGCACCCGACCGAGCCGCCCGTTTATCGCCTGAAGGACGACGCCGGGACGCCGGTAGAGGTCACCTTCTACGAACCGGAACTACAACGCGTAGTCGTTCCGAAGGACAAACTGTATCGCGTGGAGGCGGTTCTACAGCGTCTTCGTCGTCGCGGCGGCGGTTCGGAGGCGCTCGTAAAAAAAGAGCGGTTATCCGACCTCCCTCAACAGCTGGATCGACGCCGAGTCGCTCGTGGACCTATAAAGGCTAGTAGCGCGGCGGCTCCGGATAGTCATGACTCGTTGGACTCGCCACGAGGGGTGCTGGCGACTGCACGAGGCGGGATTATGCAGCGGATTTTCGTTTTTGTATAAGGGCCCCTGCTGTATCGGCAGACCGCAGTGGCGCGACGATGATCGACGGGGCGACGAGGCATGGCGACGATACCGCTTCAAGCGAGCATCGAACGACCGACACCACCACCGAGCAGGCGGAGGAATCCGTCGACACCGCCACCACCGTCCACGAACCCGTTCCATGGCAGATCTGCGGCAACGAATGCCCTAAGGCCGAAATCGTATTCCTCTGTCAGGTCGTCGTCCTGTACTTCGTCATCGCCGTTAGTATATACAATCTGACGAGAGGTCAAGGCGACTCCAACCTGTGGACGGTGCTGTTGAGCAGCTGTCTCGGTTACCTGCTCCCGAGTCCGTCTATGAGTCGACGACGACGATGCGATGGCGGTATCGTCTGACTTTTACCTGACGCTACCGAGCAACGCGTCTATGAAGCGGCACCCCGAAAATACGTTTACGCACTACATCACGACGCTGCCGCGACGTTTCGACCTGTCGGGGGAGTGAGAATGCGAACAGGTGACGCTACAGTATCCGCACACGTGGTACAACGTGAGAGAGGAGGACGCCTACTTCTTCCTGTCTTGCGCGACGGGCGAACCGGGTACTTACACGACCGTAGACGACGTCGGCAAAAGCGTCATGCTATACCGACAGGGCACGATTACTCACGGTTTCTACAACAGCGCTTACGCGCTGATGCACCAGATCAACGCGCAGCTAATGAAATTGAGCACTGATAAGGTCAAGGCGCGTCTAGAGTTCAGCGACGTCTCTAACCGAATGACGCTGCGTATGTCGCCGGGTGTCGCCTTTACCCTACCTCATACGAACCGTCTGAGGGCCTTACTAGGTTTCCATAACAACGTTATCGTGAGTCCCCCGATGATGGGCGCCGCGCCGGAAGTCGTCGTTATCGACACCATGCCCGTCGCGTACACGTACGCGTACGAAGATCGCAATATGAAGGCGGGCGTCGACACCTTGTACGTGTACACGGATCTCGTGGAATCGCGCGTCGTCGGTGACGTGTACGCGCCGCTCCTTCGAAACATCGCCGTCTTCGGTACGAACGGCAGCATTATTTCGGAAACGTTCGACCACGTCCAATACGTGAAACTGCTGAGGCATCAATTCGATACGATCGAGGTCGATAGAAGAGACGATCTCGGTCAACCGATACCATTCGAGCAGGGGAAGCTAGTAACGACGCTTCACATCAGACGCTGTAAATCGAAATTGTGTTAACGATGCCGAACCCGTACGAGGACTACTCTGCCGTGCAATGGCAAAAGGGTGCAAGTGACAACGAGGTGCTTTTGAGATATTGGACAAAACGAGTTTTTCTTTTGCGCATTTTTGCATATTACGGTTCACCAATTATTCACAGTTGCATGAACTACTGGACTATGTATATTTATAACAATGACTAGAACTCCGGGTTTTCCAAGAGTGTTTGGTGACTTAGTGTCACTTACTCCCTTTTGTCATGTTACTAGGCAATAGATATCAAAACAATTATATGACAAAAGGAAGCAAGTGCTACTAAATCTTGTCAGAACAAACTACAAGTGGAGCTGGCTTGCGTATTTATAAGAATGACTATAATATATCAGTCCTTCGGGTTTTACAGAGTTTTTGGTGACTTAATGTCACTTACTCCCTTTTGTCATTTTATTAGGCGAACGATATCAAAACAATTCTATGACAAAAAGAAGGAAGTGCTGTTAAGTCAGTCAGAATGAACTACAACTGGAGCTGGCAATTGTGTATTTATAAGAATGACTATTATACATCAGTACTTCGTGTGTTACAGTGTGTTTGGTGACTTAGTGTCACTTACTCCCTTCTGTCATTGTATTACGTTATCGATATCGAAACAATTCCATGACAAAAGGAAGCAAGTGCTATTAAATCATGTCAGAAGAAACTATAACTGGAGATGGCAAAATTATATTGAAAAATGACAGTACACAATCGTTAAAACACAATTTTAATCAGTTAGGTGATTTACTGTTAAACCAAATTTAATCAGTCAGTTGATTTATTATGATGTCCCTCGGAGATGCAAATTACAAACTTTCAGTTTCGTATTATCATCGTCTTGCTTTAAAACAGCAATTAAACAAAAGTACCGGTATAAAAGCAAAAGCTACAACAGGTAAGGTAGTCTTCATTGTTTCACTCGGTATCAATCATGTCGAAAGAAGTGTCGTTGATAGGCGTTCCGCTCAAGAACTGAACTCTGTTCACTGGCATCAACGGACAATGTACCATGCTCACGTGACCCAACGTCGGCTTCTTCGTGGATTTTGCTGAACTTATACCATTTTCTCAAGAACGAAAATCTGCATGACTCAAGAGATTGACTGTTCCAGATTTGCTTGTCATGCTTGCAAAATCCGATATGTAGACATTCTTCTTCGACCTCATACCTTTCTCGACCTGTGTCGGCTGACATGAAAGTGTGTCCTTTCACTAGATACTTGATACTGACGGTGTGTGGGCATGACAGAGATGTGTGACAAATTGTCTTATACAATGCGAATTATAAGAATTTAGTATGCGTTTTTTTTTTTAATTCGGAAATGCCTGAAGTTCGGAGAGCAACTATTTCCAATTTACGTGTTAATTAATAAACGTGCCATAATTCGTGATATTTATAAAATCCCATTTTAACAGCCGTTAAATAAAAGTTGTTCTACAACCCCTTAAGGCTCAGTCATGAAATATGCAAATATGGTTTACTCACTCGTATTCGTGTGATAACTGCTACAGTAATAAAGTAATTTAAGAAATATGTTAAACTTGATGTCGATGCTGAACTATTATGGTGATGGGTGATACTAATTATTGGCAATGATCGTTTAGAATTATATCATTGTATACAAATAATATAATACACGTGTATACACACCACTGTGTTAACATACAACATATATTATACATAAAATCCTAAAGACAGCATACGCTATATTAAAAGGGGTCAACACTTTCAGCAGACTGGCTTTGCCTTTGGTTTGCCTTGTGCATATTTGGTTAAGAGTATTATATACATGTATATATATATATAATTATATATATATATACATATATATACACACACATATATATATATATATAGTGTCATGTAATCACTCATTCATCAAACCGCGAAATATATTCGCAAAATTCATGGTACCGTTTTCTCCCACTTCACTGAGTAAGAGAGCAGGGCATTGATTGGATGTTTTGTCCTAATAACGCGTCGCGCTATTGGACATTCAGTTACTCCCTTTTGTCATTGTAAAATACAGTTCCATTGTCACTTGCACCCTTGTGCCTTGTCATTTCTAGCCAATCTAAGAGCTAAACTGTGTTATTTATTATATAATAAGATGGCACTTGCTCCAAAATGTGCGATTGTGATGTTAACAATTTTTTTGTAAAAATGTCACTTGCACCCTTTTGCCATTGCACGGCAGTACTACGTTCGACAGGTCTGCGGTCAGCTGCCGGTCTTCGTCGGTGGTCGGGGGCAACGAGGACACGGTCTGGGCAATCTCTTCGGGAGCCTGTTTCGAAGCACCATGCCGCTTATCAAGAGAGGCGCCGTGGCGTTGGGAAAACGTGCGCTCAACACCGGCGTGTGCGTGGCGCGGGACGTCGTCGTCGGCGGCAATCTAAAAGAGTCAGTAAAACGACACGCGAAGGAGGCCGGCGCCGATCTTCTCGACGGCCTATTGAATTCGTCGCCGCCGCCGCCGCCGAAGAGAAAAAAAAGCGCAGCGCCGCGCCGCCATAAAAAGACCGCGCCGAGCGGTGCCGACCGTCAGTACACGGAAGAGACGGCGTCGAACGGACGTCATATTCGACGACTAATGATGGCGTTCGTGAATAGCTGCGCATCGTGCGAGGGCGTGAAGGCCGAACTGAACCTGTTCAGCGGGGGTGGTGACGCAGACGAGCGTCGAGAGCTGTCAGTGGACCGTCTAACAACCGCTGACGGCTCTCGACGCCGGCGGCCCTATCGAGTTCCACATCCCGGGCTCGGGCAACGACTATACGGACCTGGCGAGCCTTCAACTGTACGTCCGCTTCAAACTGGTTCAGGGGGACGGCACAGATCTGGGGGCCGGCGCCGTCATGGCCCCTGTCAACAATTACCTGCATTCGATGTTCGGTCAAATCGACGTGTCGCTGAACGGCACGCTCGTGACGCCGTCGACCAATACGTACGCGAACGAACGGCTATCGGTAACGAGGGCGGGTGTTTCGAGGAGGCGGCCGCAGCAGTTACACGAAGAATGAAAATATCGGTAACGACCCGACACATTGTGGCGCAATACGAAACCGTAGCTCACGTTAATTTTAAAGGCATTCGTTTGCTCGCGAAACATCGCCCTCAGACGCGGTTCGAGCACCTGCGTACTCGTACAGGCGGTCATGCGATAGTTGTACCGGGACTGCACGGCACCGCGCGCTACCGACGCCAGTGCTCGTCCACGACGCGTTGTAGAGTGTCGTCGGTAGCGGCGGCTGCCGGTTCATTACTACCACTACCAGGCGGTGGCGCCCTCTGTCGACGGCCGCATTGCTCCTTCAGGTGTCGTAGCATAGCGGCGCGCGTAGTGTACGTCGCGCCGCATTTCGGGCACTCTCGTCGTTTTACGCATAGCGCGTCGTCGCCGCATCGTTTCGAGCTCTTCGCGTGTCGCTCTAACGTCGACTGTTCGCGAAATAACCCCCGCATTTCGGACATTGCCACCTAGTAGGAGGCGGCGGCGGCATTCTCTACTGTGCTCCTTTTTCGAGCACAGCTACTTATAATAGTGGTGGGGATGGTGGTGGCTGTGCCCTAGTGGGACTGCGATTATAACAGTGGTGGTGGTGGTGGGTGGCTGCGCCCTAGCGGGACTGCGTGTAATGCGTTTTTTGGGTAACTCGGAAACGGAAAGTACATTTTCAACGTTTTATTAAGCGCCACCGTACAACATTCAAAACAACGGCTTTTCCTATTTTAACAATGTTCTATTATAGCAAAGAATAAGCAGCACTATTGTTCGAGACCGCTCCTGCGCTGGACGTACGTATGGACGGCCGACTCCAGCAGAGCGCGGTTGATGTAGTCGCGCCAGTCTGTGCCTAGTAACCAGTCCGAAACGAACTGGACCAGATACAGTTCCCCCGCACGACCCGTTTGCTGCTGACCGGTTGTCGCCGCCTTATCGTGCAGTATTAGCACGACATGCGTGAAGCTTGGTATCAGCGAACGACGCAGAAACACTTCCAACACGGCGTTGAAGTGACGCGTTACGATGCCCCCCGCGTCGTCGTAGCGCGGTGCGTAAACGCGGTTCGGACGACCCGCACGATAGCCGGCCATATGCACGTACGGACAGCCCCCATTCGGCTCGCATACGCCGCATTTATCGCGCGCCCGCTCCAGTACCAGCTCACCGAGGCACTCGGCGAGGATGGCCATTGCGTGCCGCTCGTAGCAACAGGCCAACTGGCCCCTGCCCGGCGCGACGAGTTGTTGTTGTATCACTTCCGTCGGTGGGCTCCAACACGGAGCGTACGTCGGCCCCATCGAGTACATGCTTTCGTACGTCGTTGGCGGCGCTCGAGTCGCTTCGAGGTATCGGCGCGCGGTTGTATCGGATACGTCAAGCGCCTCCTCTATGATGGCGTCCAACACGCTAGCGTCACGCACGCCGCTTCCTCCCTACAGCACAAAGCATGTCCTAGTCTTTTCGTTCAGCGACCACCGTCAGCAAAGCGTCTACGAACTCTCGCATACAATCACGCCTGATGCGCCGCACTTCCTACAACACATTATTATGATTAGTCCGCATGATCGTTTTTTCGACCTTCCTCCGCCCCCACCACTCCACGGTCAAGCAGTGTTCTTACGAACGCGGCAACCTCGTCGTACCTCGCACGTATCCTTTCGTTGGTAGCTAACATATTCAGCAGTACTTGGCGCACCTCCTACAGCATATATACACAACTGTTAGTTACGAAATGCTACTAAATACGTTCGCTTCGTAGGCTAGCCAAAAGGCCCTTATGTAATTCTCGGCCGTCTCGCGTAGTAGTCGCGCGGCTTCCTCACTTTTTGTTGTTGTACGCCTCCGCGTCAGCAAATCTACCAGTATCGGGTAATCTTCCTTATACACAAACAACAACAACACCACATTAGTCGTTGTATCTCTTCAGTGTGCGAACGGTATATGACGGCTCCTCGTTCCAAGTCGTCTTACGCACGCTGATCTCCACTTCCGTGCCGGTTAGATCCAGCACGGTATCGCGGAGCGGCTCCTCGCTCAACTCCACCAAGTAGTCGGCCCGGTACCCGACGAGATTAGCCATGTTCGTGTCAAATAGAGTGATCCAAATCTCGTCTTCGGCGTCCTCGCCATCCCTCACCATCACACGCAACGCGAATAAATTCCTCGCCACACCCTGCTCACCGTGCGTTCGACATACCATAGGCCCGTCTTTGTTTTTCTGATACATTTTTCGCCGACAACGGGAGCATCCCAAATACGTACACTTCTCTTTGTACGATACAGCGTCGATCATAACGGGCGTCTTAATTTTATACACGCCATTATTAGCACACTGTAGATCCCTCAGACTCACAAATGTAGCCCGTGTCGACGCCTCGCCGCATTCTCTCTCGAGCGACGCGCTCCGCGATACGGCCGGCTGGTCCGTCACCGCCTCGACCCTCCCCAAGGCCTCTTCGACGCCTCGCTTCCGACCTGCTACCAGCGGCGGCGCGATGACCACCACGGGTCTCTTAGGCGCCCCCGTTGTTGCTGCTGCTGCTGCTGCCGTAGCTTGCTGGTGTTGGCCGCCGGCCGCCTTCGAACCCTGACTCTGTTTGCGCATCGCCTTCAGCTTTTTCGGTGTCTCATTATCGGCCATTTTCGCGGGAGAACGTCTGCTGCTGAAACGATACGTTAGAACACTGGCGTTATACAATACAGAATTTCTCTAATATCACTACACCACACGATTCCTGAGCCCTAACTAATCATATACAACGCTTACTTTCATGCTTTTAGCTTTTCATTTATTGTTTTTGAAATAGCATTGTTCTCTGTTCACATTCCGTTCACGATAAGCCGTCCACTCAGTGTCATGCGCCGCCGCCACTGTTTGACGGCGCATTCCACCGTTTGCTCATTTCATGCACGATTATGGAGTCGAATACACCGCCTCGTACAATATAGCGGTAAGCCAGCTTTTATGCATGCATGCGTGCACACGTACATGCATGTATTATTGGTTCTCATTTTATTTTGTTTTAAACAGTTGTACGCACACCCACCATACTCATGTATTGTGGTTTATTTCACAGATTCCAACTGCCTACAAGATCGGCCCTGTCAGCAGCTCAAAAGCCGGTATGCTCGGTCGCTCCCATATCATGGCGTCCTCGCCCAATCACACCACCACCACCACCACCACCACCAGCTATCAGCCACGAAGCTGATGATTTCAGAGGAAGCGATCGATCGTGGTACACGCCTATCCCACGGACCGAACTATATCCGCGACGCGGTTTTCACGCGCCAATTCACTATAGGGCGGACGTTAGACGCGGACATAACCAGTATCACTGAGCGCCACCGTGATTCTTAAGAAAGCCTACACATTCTAGCAGTCTATAATAAAATATATCTCTAATACTCACGCCGCTTCCACTCGTCTGTATCCACTGCGTAAACATCCTACGCCACCACCCGGCCGCCTTACCTATACGGAGGCCGCTGAACGTTAGCATATTTATGCATTGGTTTCGTTTTGATCGCACCGCTAGATTTTAAACGCACAACGCATTCCGTCTCACCGCTAGCCGCTGAATATTTATGCATTGGTTTCGTTTTGATCGCACTGCTAGATTTTAAACGCACAGCGCATAATACACCCCTAGCCAGCTATGCTGCCGCGCTAGGGTCATAGTCCACTCCAGCTGCAGCAACGCTGCTAACATAGGGTACGGCGGGGCATCCTCATGGGCCTGACGGGGCTAGTCTGCACACAGTGGTTTTATCGGGGTTATATACCCGCACGATAAACGCATTATTGCTTACGTAAGCACACGCTAGGTACGGTGTTGATCGCTAGGGAGAACACTAAAATGATCACTGCGCTCAACGCTAGGTGGCACCTCAAATGTACTTAGAGGGGGTAATCCATCACGTTTTTTATAAGTAGGTTCCCGAAAACGTTTAGTGTCATAAAAGCCTTTGATCTTTTTTTTAAGTAGGTTCCTGAAAACGTTTAGGGGTAATAAAACCGTTTTTTATTAGTAAAGTGTTTCCCAAAGGTGTCGTGCACGGGCCTTTTCAGCCCCTCTATACTACTCCCGGAAGAAGTAAAGGTTGAACATGTTGTAATGGCAGAAAGATTTACAACTGTAAAACTGCTCATGTAACAAAACAAGTAGTCACTGGACACGTTGTAACAGGGGAACTGTTTGTAATTGTAAAATGTTAATGTAATGGAAGATTTATTAATCAACGTAATATAACTTATAATAATTACAATGAGAGACAAGCTTCTACAACAAAACATTACAATTCTTACAAGTCACTGGTGTCGACATACATAAGATATCCATAGCAGAAAGTGATAATAATTATACTTCACCAATATTTTGGTAACATTTCCACTACACAAATTTCACCAACTAACATTTTATTCTCAGTTTTACCTATGTCTGTTTAAATATGAAAATGCATTGAAGTTTCTTGAATTTAATATTAAAGATAATTTTCATCAATAAATCGTCCTTGTCACCTACATAGCTATTGTCTTGTCACCTACATATCAATGCTCCATGTCACCCACATATCAGTGGTCCCTGTCACCTACATATTAATGGTCCTGTCACCTACATAAGTATGGTCCCTGTCACCAACATAAGTATGGTCCCTGTCACCTATGTATCAATGGTCTCTGTCACCTACATAAGTATGGTCCCTGTCACCTATGTATCAATGGTCCCTGTCATCTACATATCAATGGTCCCTGTCACCTACATATCAATGGTCACAGTCACACACATATCAATGGTCCCTGTCACCTACATCTCAATGGTCCCTGTCACACACATATCAATGGTCCATGTCACCTACATATCAATGGTCCATGTTACCTACATATCTATGGTCCCTGTCACCTACATATCAATGAACATAAAAGAACCGGATTCACAATGGGCTAAGCTGAGGAAACAACTTTAAATGAAAATCTATCACTGGAAGTTGAAAGTGAAGGTTGATTAGAAAAATGATTCTACCATGACTATCCACCTTTAAACATGTTGAAGGCTTAGATTTGGGTTTCTAGTTATGAGGGACTGGAGGGAGCTGTGTCGGTAACTTGACATTACAATTGGCCAGGAGCACTGAAGCTGTCAACTTTCATCTTACCCATTTAGTTCAGATGAATCACCATTTGTTTGACAGCAGCCTTGTCCTGCAGAACTGCTTCCACCGCATGCAGTCTCTCCAGGGAGGTGATGTGAAAGGTGATACCAGTCGGAAGGCCAACTCCGTGTGCTGTTTCCATGACACCCTTACCAGCATGCTGTTGCAGAAGAGTACAGTTCTCTGCCACCACTGTGCTCGACCCGCTGCACCAATCTCTCCACCACAGCAACTAGTGCTAGCTCAAATGGTGAAACTGTACAAACAGAAAAGGCATGGTTTCATGTTTACATTATCTAACATGTCATTAGTAAGCACACACAAAGACAATGCTAAGAGTATATGCATTTTCATATCTCAAGTGAGACCTTTCAAGAGAATTTATTTCCATATAAATAATACAAAGAACATTGCTTTATAGTCCACTCGCTAAGATAGCCACCTCACAATTGTGGTCATCCTAAGTCCGACCCAAATGATTTCTGTAGCAGTAAAATAAATTAGTCTCACTAATACAGTCTCTTAACAATCCATATCATTTTGGTCCAATTCCATTAACAATGATGCACGATTTCCTTATTTATAACAAGTATTTATATTTTATATGTATTAACATAAGTACTATGTCTCACAATACATGTAGGCCATAAGAGAACAGCCATTATAATAATTATTTAGAGTTATCAAAATGTACTCAACTATGCTACTTGTATAATATTACACTATTCAACTTTAAGTGAGTCATTTATGTTGGTAACTTGCTATAATCTACCCTCACTTGCACATGATTTGAGTGCTGTCAGACTGCCACTACTGGCTGAATCTTCATGATGCCATAACTTTTCATAATTTTATTGCAACCAAGTCATGTGACCTTTCTGGAGCTTGTTTCAGCCATTTAAAAAAAAATTTCAAAGAAAACATTGAAAAGATGTTTTTCAGTTAAATGCTCCAATTGTCATGTAATTCGGGATCTATACATACTTTTCCACGTTAATCACGAATCTTCTATAAGCTTTCCATTCCGAGCCATATTTAGATCACCTGAGGTAAATAAAGCGTTATTTTGCTTCATCTTTAGTCTGTTAGCCACCGGGTGCACGATGGTTTTACCTGCCCTACATAGTACTTAGAAATGGCTGACTTACCAAAAAAATCCAAATAACATTGCTGGTGTTTCGTAACTGGCTGAAATATAATCATCTATACAGGGATTCTAGTGATTACTTTAGATGCACCACTGTATACACTGGCTAAGTTTGTTCAGTGGAACTGGCCTCAGACACATGACAAGGACAAGTATGTAATCATGTTCGGTGGTCTGCATTTTGAAATGGCAAAGTGGAAAACATTCGGGGACTACTTGAAGGCCTCTGGGTGGACAACTGCACTGACCCAAGCAGGAATCGCCTCCTGGGGACCAGCTGACTCCTTACTCAAGGACTAGACATGCCCACCAAGTGACTGCTCTGACCCTAGCGAAACTCCAGCACATCTCACACAAATGCAAACATCGTCCGAAACGTAAAGTCTTTATTAGAATTAAAGCTGACAACATCATGAAAGCATTCGATAAAGTTCCACATAAAAGACTAATCTTCAAACACTATGGCATCACAGGCCCAATATCATCATGAATAAATAGCTTCCTTACAGGAAGGACTCAACAGGTTGTTATCAATGGATCCAAGTCAACATCAACTCGAGTAATTTCTGGGGTACCACAGGGCACAGTACTGGGGCCCCTACTTTTCCTACTTAACATAAATGACCTGCCAGACAATCTTTCCTCAACTGTTCGCCTGTTTGCAGATGACTGCCTGTTATATTAACTGATTAAAACTGACCGAGACACATCTGTCCTCCAAAACGATCAGCTCAAACTTGAGAAATGGCAACACACGTGGCTTATGAAATTCAACCCCACTAAATGTTATACAATGACAATAACCTCAAGACAACCGACACCAAATCTCTACACCTTCTGCGGACAACAACTTAAATATGTTGAATCACACTGTTATATTGGCATACATATATCAAATACATTAAATTGGACAATACAATGCAACTCAGTCAGAAAAAAGCACAACAGACATTAGGAATTATTAGAAGAAATTTAAATAAATGCCCAACCCAAATCAAGTCCATAGCCTACACAACCCTTGTCCGCCTTATACTTGAATATGCGTCAGCATCATCGGATCCACATTGCCTAAAACATATCAAACTCATAGAAAGAACCCAGAGACAAGCCGCCAGATTTTGTAAGAACAACTATTCTAGTGAGCCAGGAACGGTAACAAAACTCCTTAAAGATCTCCAATGGGACACCCTACAATCAAGAAGAAAACCCAAAAGACTTAGCATATTATATAAGATGGAACATAACCTCATAGATATCCCACTAGATCAATATATCAAACACAACACCAGATGCTCACGTAAACATAATAAACAGTTAGTACAAACATATTTGGAAACAGCTTTTTCCCAGTCACAATAAAAAAAAGTGGAATTCTCTACCTCCAACCATTGTATCAAGTACATCATTGAACTCATTCCAGATTAGTCTATCCCAACATGTAAACAATTAATCAATAAGAGCCACCATGTGCACTGGCGTGATGTGTCCATAGGACATTTTGCCAGTCTATATACAGATTTCAGTATTGGGTATACTATCCTCAAGATGAAAATACTTGGTTGGATTTTTTGTGTGCGGGCCAACCAAGAACGAATGAGACTTCCGCTTGTATGTGGAATCACTGAAGGCTTTGGTGAGTTGGTTCTTTTCCCTTGAATCTTGATTACCAGAACTATGACACAAATACAAGACATGGAGAGCCTACCTCCAGCCATCCAAGACGAATTCGAAGACAATGGCCACTGGGTTTTTTCGAAGAAATCCAGGCGATTCTCTTGGAATTGGACATATTACGAAAACACATACCCGTATCAGGAAAACTACAGTACATTTTAAGTAGTCAAAGACAAAATAGCATGATTATCACAAACACATATTATCGCCCACACAAACCTTTAAAAAAGATCAGCTTTTCTTCCGAACAGATTAGCTTTTTTTTTTTTAATTCCCCCTTCAGTTGATGAATTGTCACCTCTCCAAAATCCTTGTTTGCCATGATTTTGCACACAGAGATATAGATAAAATGGAATGTTGAACACAGTAGCTATTACAACTGTTGACAGCTGTACATGGCAGTCAACAAACGGCGCCCCCTGGTGGATACCGTCCTAACCTCTGATGAAAATCTGCCAGCCTATCGGATAGTTGTGATACTACATTTAATAATTAATCCAAAAGCTGGTACCATCGTTTACCTGGAATTTTTGTAAATACTAATTGACAAGCTAACTATTCAGTTACGAGTAAATTGTCATATAAGCTGATGCAAAACTTATGAAATGATAAAACTTCGCTTATATTCAGTTAATTCAGCTGTAAGAATGTGTACCTGGTTCTACGTATACACAGTGGTAGATATTTGTGTACGAACATAGTGTGTGTGTAGTAATTGCAACGGGGCTTAATGCTTCTCACAAAAATCAATATGATGTTCCATTGAACAGATCTACAAGGGAGTAAAATGAAAACATTTTGAGCAGTTCTAAAGACTCGATACCACGCTATACAAGAACTTACCTTTCCTTTTATTGGCACAATTTACACAGCACAACAATTGAAATACAATCAAGTTCACATTTTATATATATTAATTAGCACTGTCTGTATTCGTTTCGTTTTTTATATATACAGATGTATGTATTCACACAATTAGGGAAACATAATATATGAAACTACTGAGTAAAACAGGAGATTCTCTGAAGACCCCTCTGGATTGAATATGAAGGTTTTTTATGCAGCTGCCTGTGTGACCAACTGGACAATGCACCAAAACACAAACATTTTTTGCATTTTTATTTGTGGGCCGTAATTGTTATTTGTAATATTTAAGAATTTATATTACATATACCTTTTTTAATTGTGCCCGCATCCTAGATCTCTTCTCAGCCGCATGCTAGTGTATCTTTCCGTTAGCACATCCAGTACCTCTGTACAGTTTGATGCCGAGCAGTGTGATTCCAAGCAGTGTGATTTTCGGCTTCTGCCTTCTAATCTTCGGAGCTAATGTTGCAGTCCTTCAGGTCGCACTTACAGACGTCCTTGACTATGAGGGCAAGGCGTCCCACTCGTTTCACTCAGTAGCGAGTTTTCCACAGAGGATGACTTTCGGGAAGCCGCCATCCTCCATGCCAGGCTCAGCGAGCGGAGACATGCATTTCTGGCTCAGAAGCGAGGAAATGCTGGGGTTCCTAGCACGGTCCAGTATGTCGCTGTAAGGGACACGGTCTTGCCAGGTGATAATGAAGATTCGATTGAAGCACCGCAGGTGACTTAAAGTGTTGAGTCGGCATTGCTGGCACATGTAGGTGGTCCACGATTCGCTGCAGTAGAGGAGGGAGCTCAACACACAGGCCTGGTAGACTGTTATCTTGGTGTTCCCAGTGAGCATCTTGTTTTCACATACTCTTTTGGTCAGCTTTTGAACATGTTAACATACAACATTAATTATCAATACCAAATCCTTTTAGCAGAAATGGTTCATCGCCAGCTAGAATGCGTTATACCTAATTAAAGAAATGGTTACGTCACATGTATATCGTTCGTGCGTGTTTGCGTATGATTGAGATTATCTGTCAGGCAGGGCCAAACTTGTTCTTGAAACAAAATCACGTTTCATGGTCGTCTTCTCACAAAATAACTTGTTTCTAAACTATATCTTAATAAGTGTACCTTCCACTTGGATACACGATTAATATCAAGTTGTTATAATTTTGCAGTCGCCCAGCCGTCGGACATGTAATCTCAATTAAGAGTCTGACGGTCTACACCAAATATGGGGTGGCTCCGGGAAGCCACCATCCTCCCGAGACTTCCCAAGAGTCTGACGGTCTATATCAACTATGGGGTGGCTCCTGTGCTAGCGATATTATATATCGTAATGGGAGTCTCCCGGCAGTATATATTACTTGTTATTCATTGTATATATATATCGTATTTATAAGTCAAATGAATTGATTCTGAATTTTTAGTTCTATCTAAGTACTCTGCTCGTATCTTGCAGTATCAGTTTGGAGAATTCAGGCCTTTTAAAATGTTGAGCTGATGTCAAGACCTGTGCATAGGTAACTAGACACCCTCCGCTAAAACAAGAGTCCGCTCGAGGCGATGAAAAATGTGAACATTCCCCCGTCTTCCGATGTCATGTCCGGCAGTATGCAATGGTTAGAGTTTACAACAAGCAAATATGAGTTATATAATACAAGTCTAGATGTTCTTAAGAATACAAGGTGTTCTATTAAAATGTACTTTAGAGAGAACACTTTTTGTCATACTCAACAAGGGGTTGTAGGGAAATAAAACTAATTGTTATTGTCACTCTCCATCAGCGTGTCTTCCCCTCCATCTCCTTTCCTTCTTCTCTCGTTCCCTCCAGTCCCCTCCCCTCCTCTCCCTTTCCATCTCTCTCCCCACTCTACCCCTCCATCCTTATCTTCCCTGTCGCTCTCCATGTTTCCCCGTTGGGTACGGTCATGAATCATTGCACACTTAACTCGATTGACGAGCCTAGTCATATAGGTATGCCAACTAGCTTCGTCCACAAGCAATGTCATGCTGCATTACCTCAGAGACAATGCATCGATTCACCTACCAGTGAACATTGTAGTCATCACGTGCAATGGTTCCTTCCTAATCACATGCCAAAAGGATTTAGTTTGACTTTACCTTGAATTTAATATGACTACCTCTGTCGAGCTTCACTTGACAGTTGTTGTACACGTGTGTCTGATGAGCTTAAAACGACCAATATGAATACAGTGGTTGAAATATAGGTCACACGACGGGTTTCAGTACGTCACTGACTTAACTGGTGGATGGTTGAATTGCGTGGGTCCAGCGCACATTATATGTATGTAACAAACAATATTCGCTTGACGCTCGATACGGTGCTTCGTTTAACAGGTGATTTCAACTGTGGAACACACTATAGGATATGAAAACAATTGCCGTAAAAGACAGCGTGATTAAAACAATTACGTGTAAACTACTAAGAACCATTGATATTTGGGGAATTTAGACAAATTAAGGGCATTACTTTTCTTTTTAGGTATCGTAGAGTACCAGGTAGTCCCTGAAAGTTTTGTGCCCGAGATGCAAGCCGAGTAGTAGGAAAACATAAGCTAACCACATGTATACATACGCTAGCTCGACTATAGGTAGATTAATGTATAATGAGGAACAGACTGCGTCCTTTTAAGATACAACTTTTTTACATGGATTTTGTGTATGTACAGCTGTATACAGGCTTTGCCATAACTTAAATTTATTATTACTGAGTACACATCAATATTACAACAGCACTGCTATGTAGCAATAGGTAATGTGTTATTTTCATTAATATAAACAACACATAAAAATATACATTAAAATTACATTTCTTAAAAACAGTCGATTTTATAAATGTCATATTGCAAATAATCAACAAACCATCAACTGATTGTAAAAACCATCAACCAATAGAGTCAATCATCACCCGGCAGTGTCAACCAGCATTGTTAACCATCAACTGGTGGTGTCAACCATCAATCGGCAGTGTCAAAATCAACCAGTGTGTCGACCATCATTCAGTGGTGTCCACCACCATCCACTGGTGTCAACCATCATTCAGTGGTGTCAACCATCAACTGGCACTGTCAACCATCATCCACTGGTGTCAACCATCAACCAGCAGTGTCAACCATCAGTGACATTTCTTCAGTTTCTTCCTCCCTCGGTTGAGTTGACGTCTGCAGTGACGTCTCCATCACTTGTCTTTGTTGCTGTCCACTTGCAACTGAACAACACAAATCAAAAAATCAAAAAGTAATTTTAAACGGAAATATTACCCATCACAAATAATAAATCCTTCGCTCTTTACTGCCTTTCCTGAATTGAAAATCTGAAGTTCTATTGCTCTGTTATTCATCTAGTCCTAATCTACTTTTTTGCTAAATCCTTTTGTTTTGCTGTGCTGCTGAGCACAATTTTCAAGCATGTAGATGGAAAAGAAGTAATGTTATTATTATTAACTATTATTTAACATTTTGTTATTATTATTACGTTACCACTTCCACACAAAACTTACAATTGTCTCTTGGTCGTCTTGTTGTTTCGACTGGGGCAGTCTCTTCGTTGATGGCTCAAGTCTCCACACACATGGCTACCTGCAAGAACCAGGCATCAAACAGCTTCAGGCCCTTAGCCAGAAATAATTCCTCTCAAAATTCAACCAGTCTTATCAGTTGTAATTACCCTTCGTGGCCAGTCATATGCCAGTCTTGAAGAGAGACAGACTTGTCTCTGGCTAAGCCCCTGAACAGCTTCCACACAGAATACTAAAAATAGATAAAGTAAGAGTAAAGGTAAACTCTTATATAGCATGGTACCTGTTGTGTATTTAGAACTACATGTTGATGCGTAATTACTATTGTTTTGTATCGGCGTAATGATCCATAATTGGATACTATAAAAAGTAGTTCCTGTTCCGCCATCTTATGGTTATGTTGTGTTTTGTAAATATATAGTGTATTTAGACGAAATACGCTACAGTACCCAGTCCTTAGTAATTTTACTCCCTCGCAGACCTGTTTATTGGATGTTTAAAACACCATCTCGATTTCTCTGGGAAGCATTCAGAGATGATAAAAGGATATTCGCTTAAAAAGAACCTCTTTAAAATTGCAGGTGAATATCTGATTATAATTACAGGTCTGCCAACAAAAACATTACAATTTGAGGTCATACCTGTGACCTTGACATCACCGCATTTGTAGTCCACCAGGTGGCACTGGTTGCAATGTTCACAGTGGACATGTGATAGCTTGACACATTGTTGACACTTGTCACAGTGCGTGTACTGTCATCCATCCTGCAGAGACAGAGGGTGGCTTAAGTGAGACCATTACATGTGTTATCTGTCAGGACCAAGAATTCTACGTGTCATCTGTCATGACAAACAAATGACACTATACATTGCAAATAATCAGTGAGTAATAACTACTG
This sequence comes from Escarpia spicata, assembly GCA_963995525.1. Classification (NCBI taxonomy): domain Eukaryota; kingdom Metazoa; phylum Annelida; class Polychaeta; order Sabellida; family Siboglinidae; genus Escarpia; species Escarpia spicata. The sequence goes on along the minus strand of OZ023206.1, from coordinate 7,256,093 downwards.
ATCTAATTATACCCTAAACAAGATATGTCCTTAGTTTATGCTTTTTACTTTAGTTGTGTGTTCAATAATTTATGGTAACACAATTGAAAATTTCTAAAATTTGTACGGTTTCTGAAACAACCTTTTAAGAATTGTCCAATTGGATATAATAAAACTATTAGCAAAAATGGCCGCCCTCCAGATGGCGCTACATGTAGACTCTGTATGTAATAATAAAGTACAGGAAATTAGTCCTTTTAATATGGTCACCTCAACATTCAGGTCATTTCACACACTCTTGCATGTGACCTTAATAACGAGGTTCCACTGTATATATAGTGTACTTATCAACATAAGTATCTTCGTGTTTGTCACACGCCACAGTGAACCAGGTATCAAGTCGAACAGGCCTATTCTGCACCTGAGCCAAAAGTAACTGTCTAAGTGATGTGCCATCAATTTTTTGATTTGGGCAGAAGTGCACAATTTATAATCCTTGCATTGTCATCTTTCACTGTCTGGTTTACTTTCCTTGATGGATAATCCCAAACTAATCAAATGACATCATTTTTCAAAACATTGCTTTCTTAAAGTTTGTTTCAATTTTATTAATAAATAAAAAAAATACTGAAGATATATTAAAAAATGAGGTGTCATTTTATGTACAAAACTCTACGTCATAATTCTGCTGTGACAGGTGACACATGTACAGATGTAGAGATACATACCTTAGACGTGAGGCGTCACACTTGTTGCAGTGGTCAGTATCTGTTGGCACATAACACTGGCACTTGGCACAAAACCTGCAAAGATTAAAATTAAGTAATTATACCCAAAAGCAATGAATTTCCGTACTATTGTACATATAATCAAATTATTATTATGTTTAGCCAAAAATGTGTTCCCTGTCAATAGTCTGCCTACCAGTTCAGTCAACAGCAGTTTCAACTGCACGCCATTCTTTGTGTATGTATCAATTTGACATGTTTGAGTGCTACCATTATGTAGGACCCACCTTTCCAAAATGAGACGCTTCTCTTGAAACATTGTTTTTATTGTATAATTGAATAGAGCACACTGAGAGGGAAAAAATACACACATCAATGTTACCTATATTCAAACTACTTTCAGAGATACAGCAATTTGAATGTTGAGAATGCTAAAAATCTGGTTTCGAGAATAAAAGCTTTCCAACATTTTTACTCAGCTGTGGTTTTGTATACTATCAACTGTGGTGTTCACAATTTTAACTTTGATTTTAACAGTATCAGGTGTGGTTTTTCACTTTTTCAGATGTAATTTTCAATGTTAGCTCTGGTTTTCATACTATCAGCTGTATTTTAAAACATTGCCAACAATTAAAAGAAAAATTTATAGGTGTCACAAAACATCAAACTAAACACACATGTGTAACATTTATATTATTTACACAGTGAACACATGAAAGACTAGTCTATTTCAAATCATTTCACGATGGAAACTCATTAATAAAATGGTCCAATTGTATTTTAGCTTGTAGTCTAACGAGCATCATTTTGGAATGATGGGTCACATATTGCTGATCAGTACAAACCTACACAAGGAAGACTTTTTTCAAAACTTAAACCCATCTTATGTACACACACCTGTACCCCTCTTCCCGGGGGAGTTTGATGGAGGCGGGAGGAAGGTTTGTGAACAGGGGAACCATGCTTCGCCCCCCCGACTCCCTTTCTGGTACAGCACATGATTGTCATAATCAACCTGAAAAAAGACAGAGGCTGAGTGTAAAATAATCAAGCACAATGTTATCAGCTTGTAGGTCGATTTGACCACGAATTCTATTATTAACAGATATTATATTCATTTTGAAAGCATGGTAAGATTCTGAGAGGCATCAGTAAAATGTTTTTCAAAAATATTATTGTAACAATTTTCATAACATTACTTTTTAACCAGACGTCTGTATCAATAATGGCAGTCAACAGCGCTCTCAAAAGCAGCGAGATGCACAGTGCTCAGGCACAGTAACTGTACAACCTGGACAGATAGTCCTGGACACAACTCGGACAAAGCCTTGGACATAGAGATCTGGATATATAGCAGTGGCCAGTTCCATGAAATGCACACTATTTAGACAGAAAAGTTACACCCAATTCCATAGATGTACCTAGCTGGGCAGATCCTTAGGTAGCATTGCATGGCAGCCACCCAGACATCATCCAACAAAGTGTTTTTGGTACAATTAACCGATAAGTGAGTTACTGCATTTTTGGCAAATTTTTCCAACAACTCACTTTAATTCATATGTTAATCATGGCAGAAATAAAAAAGAGTAAGAATAAATCAACTCTTCTGAAACGATACCTTTCAAACAGCTGAATGTTGTATGTATCCAGGGGATTTAAATGATCTAAACATACAAGTTCTCTGTGCCAATATTAATCATGAACGATTGCTTCCATTTGTAGATTGAGCAATGTGACATCTAGCTAGAGTTGGGGCTATTTGGGGTAGTCTCAGGAGTTGCCCCCTAATTTGGGGACGATCTCAGCTGGGTACGTGTCATGTAACCGTCCCTAGCGGCTAGGTACCACCTAGGAGCTAATGACCCTAAGTTGTACTTAGGTGTGTGTCATGCAACTGAGCACTGGATGTGGAGCCCTGGACATAGAGGTCATATGTGTCAACGCTGCTCAACGGAAATAACTAACCTTGTAGTGTAGCGTGCAGAGAGAAGTCCTTCGATGATCCAATGCTCCAGGAAATAGGGAAAGAACCAAAACACTGGCAGTTCACAGCCAACTGAAATAATTAACATTGTTATTTTAGTTGTTCTACAGGATTATGGCATTAAATATATGAGAGAAAACATAATCTAGATGACTAAACCGACAGTTAGCATCAAAGCATTAGCATCAGTGGTTTCACAATTCGGAGACATACTGAATTGGGTGCACATAACACAAAGTTAGTGATTCTCCAATGTTATCTAACATATCATTAATTAGCCAAACAGTTAAACACTGTTGATATACATGTTAATAGTAAATAAATTCACAAATAAATCAAAAGATTAAAAACCTTAAAATCTGGTAAATTTCCATCATAATAAACATAAATAAAAAAAGATAAAACATTTCCTAACATCTGCAGGGTTCTAGAAGCATGGGTGCATTCCGATTGATCAATTGCAGTCATAGCAGTTCTACAGTTGTCAGGTTTCAGATGGAAACATATACATGATACTGGAATATTGTTATACAAAATATGATTTAAAGTGACATTTGTTATAAAAATGGGATATATCCACATCGTTTTTGTAAAAACGCTACATTTCCATACAGTAAGCGCCTATTAAGAAGAGCTGCAAGGCAATGCTGATTGGCTGAAAATTATCACACTTTGGTATAAAAAGACAGATGGTATTTATCGCTTTATGAAAACATTCTTTGGTGTACTTCATTTAACCGAGATATATCACATTTTGGTTGAAATTTGACATACCGGTAGTTCTACTTCAACACATGGTTGAACAAATGCCAACTTCCTGTTTGAGCAAAATTTCATCAATGGCCTGTATCGTGTTCTGCCCCGAAACCCTTAGTCACATGACCAGTCTGACATGATCCTGTGGATCGTGTGAGCGATCACTTCGACCAGTCCGCCGAATGGAGGATCTGTTACTAGGATGATCTCATCCGAGGTAGAATGAGAGAGGAACCTCTTGTAAGCAGAGGAAGCAGTGGAACCACGGAAGAAGTAAAGGTTGAACATGTTGTAATGGCAGAAAGATTTACAACCGTAAAACTGCTCCTGTAACAAAACAAGTAGTCACTGGACAAGTTGTAACAGGGGAACTGTTTGTAATTGTAAAATGTTCATGTAATGGAAGATTTATTAATCAATGTAATATAACTTTTATAATAATTACAATGAGAGACAAGCTTCTGCAACAAAACATTACAATTCTTACAAGTCACTGGTGTCGACATACATAAGATATCCATAGCAGAAAGTGATAATAATTATACTTCACCAATATTTTGGCAACATTTCCATTACAAAACTTTCACCATCTAACATTTTATTCTCAGTTTTACCTATGTCTGTTTAAATATGAAAATGCATTGAAGTTTCTTGAATTTAATATTAAAGATAATTTTCATAAATAAATCGTCCTTGTCACCTACATAGCGATTGTCTTGTCACCTACATAGCTATTGTCTTGTCACCTACATAATCAGTGCTCCATGTCACCCACATATCAGTGGTCCCTGTCACCTACATATTAATGGTCCTGTCACCTACATAAGTATGGTCCCTGTCACCTACATAAGTATGGTCCCTGTCACCTATGTATCAATGGTCTCTGTCACCTACATAAGTATGGTCCCTGTCACCTATGTATCAATGGTCCCTGTCACCTACATATCAATGGTCCCTGTCACCTACATATCAATGGTCACTGTCACACACATATCTATGGTATCTGTCACCTACATATCAATGGTCCATGTTACCTACATATCTATGGTCCCTGTCACCTACATATCTATGAACACAAAAGAACCGGATTCACAATGGGCTAAGCTGAGGAAACAACTTTAAATGAAAATCTATCACTGGAAGTTAAAAGTGAAGGTTGATTAGAAAACTTATTCTACCATGACTATCCACCTTTAAACATGTTGAAGGCTTAGATTTGGGTTTCTAGTTATGAGGGACTGGAGGGAGCTGTGTCGGTAACTTGACATTACAATTGGCCAGGAGCACTGAAGCTGTCAACTTTCATCTTACCCATTTAGTTCAGATGACTCACCATTTGTTTGACAGCAGCCTTGTCCTGCAGAACTGCTTCCACCGCATGCAGTTCCTCCAGGGAGGTGATGGGAAAGGTGATACCAGTCGGAAGGCCAACTCCGTGTGCTGTTTCCATGCCACCCTTACCAGCATGCTGTTGCAGAAGAGTACAGTTCTCTGCCACCACTGTGCTCGACCCGTTGCACCAATCTCTCCACCACAGCAACTAGTGCTAGCTCAAATGGTGAAACTGTACAAACAGAAAAGGCATGGTTTCATGTTTACATTATCTAACATGTCATTAGTAAGCACACACAAAGACAATGCTAAGAGTATATGCATTTTCATATCTCAAGTGAGACCTTTAAGGGAATTTATTTCCATATAAATAATACAAAGAACATTGCTTTATAGTCCCCTCGCTAAGATAGCCACCTCACAATTGTGGTCATCCTATGTCTGACCCAAATGATTTCTGTAGCAGTAAAATAAATTAGTCTCACTAATACAGTCTCTTAATAATCCATATAATTTTGGTCCAATTCCATTAACAATGATGCATGATTTCCTTATTTATAACAAGTATTTATATTTTATATGTATTAACATAAGTACTATGTCTCACAATACATGTAGGCCATAAGAGAACAGCCATTATAATAATTATTTAGAGTTATCAAAATGTACTCAACTATGCTACTTGTATAATGTTACACTACTCAACTTTAAGTGAGTCATTTATGTTGGCAACTTGCTATAAATCTACCCTCACTTGCACATGATTTGAGTGCTGTCAGACTGCCACTACTGGCTGCCATAACTTTTCATAATTTTATTGCAACCAAGTCATGTGACCTTTCTGGAGCTTGTTTTGAAGAAAACATTGAAAAGTTATGTTTTTCAGTTAAATGCTCCAATTGTCATGTTATTCGGGATCTATACATACTTTTCCACGTTAATCACGAATCTTCTATAAGTTTTCCATTCCGAGCCATATTTGGGTCACCAGAGGTAAATAAAGGGTTATTTTGCTTCATCTTTAGCCTGTTAGCCACCGGGTGCACGATGGTTTTAGCTGCCCTACATAGTACTTAGAAATGGCTGACTTGCCAAAAAAAATCCAAATAACATTGCTGGTGTTTCGTAACTGGCTGAAATATAATCATCTATACAGGGATTCTAGTGATTACTTTAGATGCACCACTGTATACACTGGCTAAGTTTGTTCAGTGGAACTGGCCTCAGACACATGGCGAGGACAAGTATGTAATCATGTTCGGTGGTCTGCATTTTGAAATGGCAAAGTGGAAAACATTCGGGGACTACTTGAAGGCCTCTGGGTGGACAACTGCACTGGCCCAAGCAGGAATCGCCTCCTGGGGACCAGCTGACTCCTTACTCAAGGACTAGACATACCCACCAAGTGAGTGCTCTGACCCTAGCGAAACTCCAGCATGATGCCTTCACACACCCTATGACTGAAGGATCACATGATGAGAGGGCCAAAAAACGTGCAGACTAGATATAATCAGCAAGATCCCAACATTTTCAGTGACTAGAAACTAGTCACTAAACCTTTTATACGGGCAGATATTTTATAATGATTTATCTTTTATTTTGTAATATTAATTTCAGTACACTTTTAAGTGTGGGTGTGTTTCTTAATAACTACTTGACCGTTTTATCAATTCTTAACCACTACCACTCGAGCTGTTGACATGGCAAGCTCGATACGACATACCCCTACAAGATGCACTTTTTGATGTACCCTGTTCATGGTTTTATGTCTGCAGATCACTTTTAGGCTTTTAAATGATCCCAATTTCAAAAAGTTTGAGAGTTTCCAAAGCAACACAAACGAGACCTATGTCAACGCCAATGCTAGACAAGACATCCATTCTGTCACGTCCTACTACATCTACAGTCCCATATGGAAAACCATAGCCCAATTGAAATGTCTCAAATCCAGCACCTCCACTGGATTACTGATCACTCCTCTACCGTACAAACCCAGGACAACAACAACATTCTCCATACTTCTATGCATCATGCTATCAGGAGATGTTCAACTAAATCCAGGCCTCTCTAAATGTCACTCATGTAAGAAATCACTAAAGTCTAATGCAATCATCCTAATTTGTAATGATTGTGATAAATCGCCACAAATCAAATGCGCCAGAATATCCAGACAAGAATTTAACAACATTTACAGAAACCTAAATGTACCATGGCACTGTTCAAATTGCTCAGCACCCTGTGGAATTTGCCATGAGGATGTCCTAAATGACCATAAAGCTATTCATTGCGACCACTGCCTAAAATGGATCCACACACAATGCTGTGCAATAGATGACAATGAATACAAACGATTAATAAATTCCTCATGTTCGTGGGCCTGCCCCGAATGCAACAACTTCAACTTCACAAATTCTTTCTTCAGAGATACAGAAATCCCAAAGGCAAATCCCTTTTATCCTCTGGACAGTAACAGTCATAGCCTAAACGAAACCACCAATAACAATACAACTAATAGCAGGAAAGCATATAGACAGAAAAAGAGACCAAACTTCAGATGCATCCTCATAAACTGCCAAAGCGTTAAAAAGAAAGCCTCAGACATCGAAGCACTAAACAATCTACAACACCCAGACATCATCCGTGGGACTGAATCATGGTGATATCCCTCAATAAAAAATGGAGAAATATTCCCAAGCAATTATAACGTCTTTAGAAAGGACAGAGAAACAGACACTACTGGAGGGGGGTATTTCAAATATCAAAAGATGACCTCATCACAAGCCACCTACCAGACCTAGACACTAACAGTGAGAGCATTTGGACTGAAACCCAGATAAAAGGAATGAAAGCAATAATCATGTGTACCCTCTATCGTGCCCCAAATGACTCCCATAGAACTCAAATCGAACAACTAGATCTAGCCCTTTCTAAATTAGGTAACAAGATCAACACACATAATATCATAATTACTGGCGATTTCAACCTCCCTAACATCAATTGGGAAATTCACCAAGTCACATCTAACAATGGATACAGTACAACTGCTGCCAATAAATTACTCTCTCTTACAGAAGAACATGGACTGATCCAACATGTCAAGGAACCCACGAACAGACAGGGAAATGCCAACAATATTTTAGATCTTGTCTTCACCAATATACCTGGGTTAATAAAGAAGATAAATGTAGTAGACGGAATAGTAGATCATCATTGATGTAAACATCTCACACAAATGCAAACATCGTCCGAAACTTTATTAGAATCCGTCTTTATTAGAATTAAAGCTGACAACATCATGAAAGCATTCGATAAAGTTCCACATAAAAGACTAATCTTCAAACACTATGGCATCACAGGCCCAATATCATCATGAATAAATAGCTTCCTTACAGGAAGGACTCAACAGGTTGTTATCAATGGATCCAAGTCAACATCAACTCGAGTAATTTCTGGGGTACCACAGGGCACAGTACTGGGGCCCCTACTTTTCCTACTTAACATAAACGACCTGCCACACAATCTTTCCTCAACTGTTCGCCTGTTTGCAGATGACTGCCTGTTATATTAACTGATTAAAACTGACCGAGACACATCTGTCCTCCAAAACGATCAGCTCAAACTTGAGAAATGGCAACACACGTGGCTTATGAAATTCAACCCCACTAAATGTTATACAATGACAATAGCCTCAAGACAACCGACACCAAATCTCTACACCTTCTGCGGACAACAACTTAAATATGTTGAATCACACTGTTATATTGGCATACATATATCAAATACATTAAATTGGACAATACAATGCAACTCAGTCAGAAAAAAGCACAACAGACATTAGGAATTATTAGAAGAAATTTAAATAAATGCCCAACCCAAATCAAGTCCATAGCCTACACAACCCTTATCCGCCTTATACTTGAATATGCGTCAGCATCATCGGATCCACACTGCCTAAAACATATCACTCATAGAAAGAACCCAGAGACAAGCCGCCAGATTTTGTAAGAACAACTATTCTAGTGAGACAGGAACGGTAACAAAACTCCTTAAAGATCTCCAGTGGGACACCCTACAATCAAGAAGAAAAACCAAAAGACTTAGCATATTATATAAGATGGAATATAACCTCATAGATATCCCACTAGATCAATATATCAAACGCAACACCAGATGCTCACGTAAACATAATAAACAGTTAGTACAAATCAGGAACTCGACAAACATATTTGGAAACAGCTTTTTCCCAGTCACAATAAAAAAAGTGGAATTCTCTACCTCCAAGCATTGTATCAAGTACATCATTGAACTCATTCCAGATTAGTCTATCCCAACATGTAAACAAATAATCAATAAGAGCCACCATGCGCACTGGCGTGATGTGTCCATAGGACATTTTGCCAGTATGTATATACAGATTTCAGTATTGGGTATACTACTATCCTCAAGATGAAAATACTTGGTTGGATTTTTTTTTTGTGCGGGCCAACCAAGAACGAATGAGACTTCCGCTTGTATGTGGAATCACTGAAGGCTTTGGTGAGTTGGTTGTTTTCCCTTGAATCTTGATTACCAGAACTATGACACAAATACAAGACATGGTCATGGAGAGCCTACCTCCAGCCATCCAAGACGAATTCGAAGACAAGGGCCACTGGGTTTTTTCGAAGAAATCCAGGCGATTCTCTTGGAATTGGACATATTACGAAAACACATACCCGTATCAGGAAAACTACAGTACATTTTAAGTAGTCAAAGACAAAATTGAAAATAGCATGATTATCACAAACACATATTATCGCCCACACAAACCTTTCAAAAAGATCAGCTTTTCTTCCGAACAGTCTAGCATTTCTGCTTTTTAATTCCCCCTTCAGTTGATGAATTGTCACCTCTCCAAAATCCTTGTTTGCCATGATTTTGCACACAGAGATAAAATGGAACGTTGAACACAGTGGCTATTACAGCTGTTGACAGCTAGCTGTACATGGCAATCAACAAACGGCGCCACCTGGTGGGTACCGTCCTAACCTCTGATGAAAATCTGCCAGCCTATCGGATAGTTGTGGTACTACAGTTAATAATTAATCCAAAAGCTGGTACCATCGTTTACCTAGAATTTGGGTAAATACTCATTGACAAGCTAACTATTCAGTTACGAGTAAATTGTCATATAAGCTGATGCAAAACTTATGAAATGATAAAACTTCGCTTATATTCAGTTAATTCAGTTGTAAGAATGTGTACCTGGTTCTACACAGTGGTAGATATTTGTGTACGAACATAGTCTGTGTGCAGTAATTGCAACGGGGCTAAATGCTTCTCACAAAATCAATATGATGTTCCATTGAACAGATATACAAGGGAGTAAAATGAAAACATTTTGAGCAGTTCTAAAGACTCGATACCACGCTATACAAGAACTTACCTTACCTTTTTATTGACACAACTTACACAGCACAACAATTAAAATACAATCAAGTTCACATTTTATCTATCTTAATTAGCACTGTCTGTATTCGTTTCGTTTTTTGTATATACAGATGTATGTATTCACACAATTAGGGAAACGTAATATATGAAACTACTGAGTAAAACAGGAGATTCTCTGGAGACCCCTCTGGATTGAATACGAAGGTTTTTATGCAGCTGCCTGTGTGACCAACTGGACAATGCACCAAAACACAAACATTTTGGTCGCAGGCTTGGATCCAACATGATGTTATTTTTTGCATTTTTATTTGTGGGCCGTAATTGTTATTTGTAACATTTAAGAATTGATATTACATATACCTTTTTTCAATTGTGCCGCATCCTAGATCTCTTCTCAGCTGCATGCTAGTGTATCTTTCCGTGAGCACATCCAATACCTCTGTACACAGTCTGATGCCAAGCAGTGTGACTCCAAGCAGTGTGATTTTCGGTTTCTGCCTTTTAGTCGTCGGAGCTGATGTTGCAGGCCTTCAGGTCGCACTTACAGACGTCCTTGACTATGAGGGCAGGGTGTCCCACTCGTTTCACTCGGTAGCGAGTTTTCCACAGAGGATGTTTTTCGGGAAGCCGCCATCCTCCATGCCTGGCTCAGCGAGCGGAGACATGCATTTCTGGCTCAGGAGCGAGGAAATGCTGGGGTTCCTAGCACGGTCCAGTATGTCGCTATAAGGGACACGGTCCTGCCAGGTGATACTGAAGATTCGATTGAAGCACCGCAGGTGGCTTAAAGTGTTGAATCGGCATTGCTGGCACATGTAGGTGCAGGTCCACGATTCGCTGCCGTAGAGGAGGGAGCTCAACACACAGGCCTGGTAGACTGTTATCTTGGTGGTCTCAGTGTTCATCTTGTTTTCCCATACTCTATTGGTCAACTTGACCATAGTGACTGCGGCTTTTGAACATGTTAACATACAACATTAATTATCAATACCAAATCCTTTTAGCAGAAATGGTTCATCGCCAGCTAGAATGCGTTACACCTGATTAAAGAAAAGGTTACGTCACATGTATATCGTTCGTGCGTGTTTGCGTATAATTGACGTTATCTGTCAGGCAGGGCCAAACTTGTTCTTGAAACAAAATCACGTTTCATGGTCGTCTTCTCACAAAATAACTTGTTTCTAAACTATATCTTAATAAGTGTACATTCCACTTGGATACACGATCAATATCAAGTTGTTATAATTTTGCAGTCGCCCAGCCGTCGGACATGTAAGCGCAATTAAGAGTCTGACGGTCTACACCAAATATGGGGTGGCTCCGGGAAGCCACCATCCTCCCGAGACTTCCCAACAGTCTGACGGTCTACATCAACTATGGGGTGGCTCCTGTGCTAGTGAGTTATATATCTTAATGGGAGTTTCCCGACCTTATCTATTACTTATGTTATTCATTGTATATATATCGTATTTATAGGTCAAATGAATTGATTCTGAATTCTGAGTTCTATCTAAGTACTCTGCTCGTATCTTAGAGTATCAGTTTGGAGAATTCAGGCCTCTTAAAATGTTGAGCTGATGTGATTAAACTTATGCAAAGGTAGCGAGACACCCTCCGCTAAAACAAAGAGTCCGCTTGAGGGGATTAAAAATGTGAACATTCCCCCGTCTTCCGATGTCATGTCCGGCAGTATGCAATGGTTAGAGTTAACAATTACGGTGTTATGAATATACAAAAGATTGCGATGTTATAATGCATAAATCACCAATAAACACTTTCATATTTTATGACGTAAATGTGCTTACACAATATCCTATGGCCTCGTTGCATAACTCTTCCTTGTACGCCTGCTCGCAAATGTATTTGATATTTGTGTCATCAAAGTAATAATTAATTCTCATAAAAGCGTAAGAAGAAATAGGTGCGCCAGGGATAAAATGTAAAGCGCATACAGAGGTTATTAGGACAGGATACTGCGCTTCACAAAACAAATCTTCTAATACACAAAAAGCTTGTATGAAAGCTACGATCAGAGGAGTTTCGTTTGATAGACGACACACATGCCCAACTTATTGGAGTCTTCTATGTCTGATGAAATCTGAGATTGTTTGAATATTCGGCAGTAATTTCATTTCATATTTATTGCATGTGGGTTGAAACACATTATAGAGCAAACAGATCAAAACAAATCATTAGTCAAAACCAAGTCATTCGTGCAATTCATGAAGGTGGTACGACCCCACAAAGAATCTGTAAAACAACAAGTATAATATATTATGTAATCCTGGCGGAACTGTTTCGTGCACGCGGTTGCATAGGCTATTGTTGTGTCATGCGCCAGACGCGGGTAGTGTTGCTGGAGCCACACCCAGTCGCAGTTTGCTAGGGATCATGGACGTATCCACAGATGTATACGTACTGTTCTCTCGTCTCCGTATTACGAGTATCAATATTCACTGCCTGGTGAGTTATATTTTTATGTTTATATGTTATGTATAATAGTGATATTATTATAATAATGCGTAACTTAAATTGTTTCTTGTTGCCCCATTAACCGTCACTTCGGGCATGCCAGCTATAGTATGACTGTTGTGTACTTGTATGCCAGTGAATATCACCATCAAACATTTGTATAATTAAAAAACATTTAATTGGCAGAACAACTGAAAATACGCATGTGGTCACTTCCACAAAACAAGATGGCAGACACTGTAAGGCAATTGGTCAGTGTCTGGTCAATGGTCACTAGAGGGTGGTCCAATAATAACAATGAGTGCCACTGACACACACTAGCATGGACTGCAATGTCAGCTAACACAACATATAGACTATAGTTCATACAGCATGGAATGAGAAACATGACAATGACAAGTGTTGGAGTGTTATGTCGTATAATGTTAAATTGTGTTTACAGACTACTTACATAACTAGCATGCATTTTAACTAATTATTGTGATGTATAGGTACGTCGTGTGCATATGTTTGAATTTAGATAATGTACGGGATAGTTATTAGTACTTAGCTAAAACAAGTTTCTCCGATTCGTTGTCAGTAGAAGTTCAGACAAGTGTCTATAGGCCCGGGTTACTGATTATTACATGCGGTTTAACACGGAAAATATTAGAACAGCTGACATAACTTAGTAATGTAGACGTTGGTTGCTTGAATATGTTGTAGTCGCAACTAGCACGCTGTCTGTCTGTATTCATGCCCCTATCTCTCTCTATAAAAATTATGTCTGTTTTTCTCCCTCTCTCCCCTTTTTCAACTCTCCCTCTCTCTCCGAATCCCTCTCTCTCCTCCATCCTCTATGCTTGTCCATTGAAATGTCTGTCTATAAGTCTATTACACAGTACGTACGTCAGTCCACCTGTGAGTGTGAGTCTGCCTGCCTGCTGCTGCCTGCCTGCCTGCCTGCCTGCCTGCCTGCCTGCCTGCCTGTCTGTCCGCCCGTCCGCCCGTCCGCCCGCCCGCCCGCCCGCCCGCCCGCCTGTATGCCCGCCAGTATGCCTGCCAGTATGTCTATATATCTGCTGCTTGCCTTCTTACCTGCTGCCTGTAAGTTTATTTGCCTATCTCAGCCTTTGCCCCTGTCTGTGTCTCTGCCCCCTCTCTGTAAGTCTGTCTGTCTGTCTGTCTGTCTGTCTGTCTGTCTGTCTGTCTGTCTGTCTGTCTGTCTGCTTTTCTCTTTCTCTTTCTCTGTCTCTCTCTCTCTCTCTCTTTCTCTCTCGCTCGCTCTCTCTCTCACTCTCTCTCTTTCTCTCCTCTCTCTTTCCTTTCTCTCTCTCTCTCTCTTCACTCTTTCTCTTCTCTGTCTCTCCTCTCTCTCCTCTCTCTCTCCTCTCTCTCAATACATACATAAATACTTTATAAACAGACCTAATACTTTGAATATAAACCAGTTGTTTAATGTACCTATTGTGAAACTGTTCACAAATCTTTCCAGATTTAGTAATGTAATCATGACAACATTTACGTATCTAACAAATTCCCTTCAAAACTTTTAATTGCATAAAAGAAACATTGTAATTTATAGTTAATTTATTAGTTATATAATTACATGTAAATGTGTTCCAGTTGTGCAATACATGTGTAATACGTGTTTTAATCTATTTTATATTATTTGGTTGACACTACTGATTATAAAATTATTAAAAACACTTAATACAGTAAGGTTACTGAATGTTTGCTGCATTGTGTGTTATGTTTTACAACAAGCAAATATGATTTATATAATAGAAGTGTAGATGTTCTTAAGAATACAAAGTGTTCTATTAAAATGTACATTTTTTTCATACTCCACGAGGGGTCGTAGGGAAATAAAATTGTTATTGTCACTCTCCATCAGCGTATCTTCCCGTCCATCTCCTTTCTCATCTCCTTCCTCTATCTTTCCCTACAGTTCCCTCCCCTCCTCTCCCTTTCCGTCTCTCTCTCTCTCCACTCTACCACTCTATCCTGCTCTTCCCCGTCGCTCCCCATGTTTCCCCAGTCTGTTTGTCTAATTTAAAGTCCCTCATTCCCTCCTCTACTTCTCTACGTACCTCTCGCTATCTTCCCCATCTCACTCTATCATTCTCTGTCTCTCTCACGATCTCTCTCTCTCATTCTCTCCCCCCCCCCCCCCCTCTCTCTTTCTCTCACACGCACTCTCTCTCTCTCTCCTATTCTCTCGTAATTGGGTACGTTCATGGATCGTTGCACACTTAACAAGAATGACAAGCCTATTCATACAGGCATGCCAATTAGCATCGTCCACAAGCAATGTCTTGGTGCATTACAGCAGAGACAATGCATTGATTCACCTACCGGTGAACATTGTTGGCATCACGTGCGAGCCCCACATTGGCTCCTTCCTAATCACATGCCAAATGGATTTAGTTTGAATTTAGCTTGAAATTAATGTGACTACCTATGTCGAGCTTCACCTGACAGTTGTTGTAAACGTGTGTATGATGAGCGTAAAACGACCAATAGGAAAACAGTGGTTGAAATATAGGTCACACGACGGGTTTCAGTACATCACCGACTTAACTGGTGGATGGTTGAATTGCGTGGGTCCAGCGCACATTATATGTATGTAACAAATAATATTCGTTTGACGCTCGATACGGTGCTTCGTTTAACAGGTGATTTCAACGGTGTAACACACTATAGGATATGAAAACAAATGCCGGAAAAGACAGCGTGATGGGGTAGCCATTGCAAGATGGCTGCAACAGGAAGGTATGTAGGGTCTTCATTTGTTTAGAACATCAAGTAGTTGTAGTCTGTTCTATATATTGCCTTTGGGTACAACAAGACAATTCGTTATTGTTGGTAGTCCATTCACGGCGGCAGGCACGCGCGAGCAAGAAAAGAACATGGTTATTGTGTTTATAAACTTAACTTTTGTATCGTACCGTAATGTAAACACATATATAGACATATACGTTTATACGCATTGGCGTAATGTGTTTATAGAACATCTTGCAAATCATAATGCTAATACA
Organism: Escarpia spicata; assembly: GCA_963995525.1. Classification (NCBI taxonomy): domain Eukaryota; kingdom Metazoa; phylum Annelida; class Polychaeta; order Sabellida; family Siboglinidae; genus Escarpia; species Escarpia spicata. The sequence goes on along the minus strand of OZ023206.1, from coordinate 7,240,392 downwards.
CACACGCTTATGGTTGGCTGATTATAGTTGTATTATTTGGCAGTGATCAAAGTACTAAAAACAAATATATCGTCAATTAAGGCACAACAAATTAATGCACTAGTTAAAAATTGTTTATTGCGATGCACCATGGCGGAGTAAACACAAGTTCGATCACCATCTATGTTCGTTATTAATTCACAATTAATACCGCACTGTGTATTATACTTGAACAACCGTTGTTGGTATAATACATACACAATAAATATGATTTGACTTTTTGAAATTTGCCCACTGTGTGCGGCCATATTGGATTCGCCCCCTATCGTCGTCAACCAATACTGTCCATGAACTTGCATACATCAGAATACTTATAATAGATTAGTAATATTATTTATGCCGCGTATACACACGTTTACTGCATTATATCATATAACATAACATATGAGCGAAGTTTTCATACCATTCTAACGAATAAATAACTTCACTAGGTGTAGATATGAAGATTAATTCAATTTGAAGTTCACACCACATATTTCACCAGACTGTGTTTGGCTGGTTATAAAAGCAGGTAAATTTCCTATGTTAATTGCAGCTTGACGTGCTCAATATATAGGGTTATATCACGTGGCATGGATGACCACACCGGTTATGGGAACGCCGGGAAGGCTTGGGGGCCGATATATTCCCTCCCCTGCAGGGTACTACCACACGGTGTGGGTCAACTGTGAGAGATCAGGATTGTGACACTACTCTCCAGAGTAGGGTTGTAAGGAGCTCCCGATGAGATGTCCCGAGCCGATCATTGGTGCAGTTAGCTCTGTATCATAGGCAGTAACGGCTCCAGTGTCTCCCACTTCCTGATTCTCTCTTTTTGTTTTTCAAAAATTAACTTCAATGTTGCTGGGCCATTTTCAACACCTGAAAGTAAAGTGAGTAACATCTTACAGGTCCTCTTCTAGCTTGACTAGGGATTACTGCATATGCCTATTACATGCCAGCTCTCGCTTTTGATATATGCTCGCACTATGTACATGCGTCTAAGTCTGGCACAATCTGAGATAGGAGTGGGACAGTGTATTCAGTTTTCATAGGGTGGTTTTGGTATAACTTATGTATTTTTGTGTCAAACGATTGCATCGGTGAAGCATCAACCACAGACTGTGGGAGACTGTTTCATACGTCTGTGCGTCGGTATATAAATGAGTTATTTCTAATATTTAATCGGTATCTTTCTTTAAATATTTTTAGGTAGTGCCCTTTCGTATGTGCTTCGTTGGCTCCTAAGGTAACAACATTGGATAAGACTGCTGGATCATATTTCCCTGTTAGTATCGTATACACTTCAATCATATCTTCTGTGAGGCGACCGTATGATAGAGTTGGTAATTTCAGTCTCTGTAAACGTTCTTTGTATTCAAGGTCTTTGAAACCAGGAATTAATTTGGTTGCTCTGCGCTGACCATTTTGAAGAGCTGTAACGTTTCAATAAGAAAGGACTCCATACTTGATTAATGTATTCAATGTGTAGACAGACGAGACACATAAAAGTTGTAGAAAAACACTTTTCATCCATGTGATCGAAAGTTCGTCGGATTATCCCCATAATCGAATTGGCTTTATTAATTTGTTTGTGACATACATGCCTCAGAAGTAAGCGATGGATCAAAAGTGACTCAAATAACTTTCACATTGTCCGTACTTGTAAGTATTGTCTGATTGCTTACCAGTGAATAGCCTTTATTCTTTGTGAATAATGATCCAATTCTCATAAGGATACATTTATCTGGATAGAATTTCAAAAGTGTTGTATATGTCCAGCATTCGACAGAGATAAGACCTTATTACAGTTTTTGCAGTACTCTTCGGTATAATTTGGATTAAAAATGCAGTGACTTCAGAAAAAGACCTCGGAGTCACCATCAACATACAACTCCAGTTTTCTGACCACATCGAGAATAGTGTCAAAAAGGCCAATCGAGTTCTGGGGTGTCTAGCCAGAACATTCCGGCATCTCAACAAGGAAACATTCCTACTACTCTACAAGGCAATGGTCAGACCACACCTGGAATATGCATCCTGTGTCTGGTTTCCTCACCAAAAGAAAGGTTAAGACCTCATCGAACAAGTCCAACGGCGTGCAACACGACTAGTGCCAGAAACAAAATTACTACCCTACGGCAGCAGATTGAAAGAATTAAAACTCCCCACACTACACTACAGAAGAAAAGAGCCGACATCATTCAAACTTTCAAAATTATCAAGGGACTCGACCAAATCGACCAGGACTGTAAATGCCAACACTGTCCACAAAAGCAGATGTACCTAAAAGCCATTGGAACCGCAAGAGGTCACAGAGAAAAACTAGTTACACAGACATCAACAGGAACCAGACATTCTTTCCTCTCCACCCGTGTAGTAAGATCCTGGAATGCACTATCAGAAGACACAGTCCAAGCACAGACAATCAATCAGCTGAAGTCCCGCCTCCAAAGAGACTGGAGAGACCATCCAGACCTCTACAACTACAACTTCACATACGAACACACACGCGCACGCATGCACGCACGCACGCACGCACGCACGCACGCACACAAACAATCGAGCTTAGAGACTAGGCAAACCGGAAAAGGCAAGATAAAGAGAAAAATAGCAATGACGCCAACAGCAACAACAACATTAGCAGCATCAATCACTAGACAATGGAATACCACTACAGAAAACTAACCTTGAGACGGTCTCAGTGCTCAACTTGGGCAATTATTGACCGTTCTTAAGGTAAGAACTGAAGGTAAGAAAAAGCATTAGATCATCCGCAAACAAGAAAATATGAGAGATCTTTATAACATCAGGTAAATCATTTGTGAATATTACAAAAAGAAGAAGGCCAATCACTGATCCTTATGGTATTCGACTCTGTATAGCCACAGAGCACTTGCATTAGTCAGCCGCACATTCTACAACAAGCAAATAAACATCAGTTGATCAGTCACAACAAGGAACAGTTGATGACACAGTCTCTCAAGACAGACATCAGCCATAGAGACAGGGAGAGGGGGAGAGAGTGATACAGAGAAAGGAGACAAGGAGAGAGGAGACAAGGAGAGAGGGAAGCCTAGGCAGAGAGAGAGGAAGTGGGAGGCAGAGGAGGAGAGAGACAGAGGGGAAGAGAGACGGAGGGGGATCGAGAGAGACAGAACAGGAGAGAGAGAGAGGGTGAGAGAGGGGAGGGATGGAGAATGATGGAGAGGAAGAGAGAGATACATACATAACATATAACATTCACATATTGCAGACATTTCATTACCATATTTCTGGTAGATGTTTAAAGATAATTTTACCTTAAAATCTGTAGACTAAATCTTCTTGTCTGATTAGAAGCATGTCCTATGTTGACTTCCACGAGAAAACAAACAAATTGTAGGGTGGTGCAGAAAATCCATAGCTGATGTGACAAGCATGCAACTATTTATGTAATCATGATAAAATCTGGGCCATTGTTTTGTAGGACAAAGGATTTTTAAGGAAAAACAACAAATTATCTGTCTCCATTAGATAGCATTATGACACATGGAGATCTTATTTTACATATTTTTATAGGAAAATAAACTATAATTGAGACCTACATCATAAAATGTACATAACGCTTTGCTTATGGCTTTTCTGTTGTAGGATAACAAGGCGATGGGATTTGTGGGCAAACGCATGTTGTTTGATGTCGAACTGCAGAAGGGAGTGTCTACGCATGGGTTTGCTGTCGAACTGCAGAAAGGGGTGTCTACGCATGGGTTTGACGTCGAACTGCAGAAAGGAGTGTCTATGCATTGGTTTGATGTCGAACTGCAGAAAGGAGTGTCTACGCATGGGTTTGATGTCGAACTGCAGAAAGGGGTGTCTACGCATGGGTTTGATGTAGAACTGCAGAAAGGGGTGTCTATGCATGGGTTTGATGTAGAACTGCAGAAAGGGGTGTCTACGCATGGGTTTGATGTAGAACTGCAGAAAGGAGTGTCTACGCATGGGTTTGATGTCGAACTGCAGAAAGGGGTATCTACGCATGGGTTTGATGTCGAACTGCAGAAAGGAGTGTCTACGCATGGGTTTGATGTCGAACTGCAGAAAGGAGTGTCTATGCATTGGTTTGATGTCGAACTGCAGAAAGGAGTGTCTACGCATGGGTTTGATGTCGAACTGCAGAAAGGAGTGTCTATGCATTGGTTTGATGTCGAACTGCAGAAAGGAGTGTCTATGCATTGGTTTGATGTCAAACTGCAGAAAGGAGTGTCTATGCATGGGTTTGCTGTCGAACTGCAGAAAGGAGTGTCTATGCATTGGTTTGATGTCGAACTGCAGAAAGGAGTGTTTACGCATGGGTTTGATGTCGAACTGCAGAAAGGAGTGTCTATGCATGGGTTTGATGTCGAACTGCAGAAAGGGGTGTCTATGCATGGGTTTGATGTAGAACTGCAGAAAGGGGTGTCTACGCATGGGTTTGATGTAGAACTGCAGAAAGGAGTGTCTACGCATGGGTTTGATGTCGAACTGCAGAAAGGGGTGTCTACGCATGGGTTTGATGTCGAACTGCAGAAAGGAGTGTCTACGCATGGGTTTGATGTCGAACTGCAGAAAGGAGTGTCTATGCATTGGTTTGATGTCGAACTGCAGAAAGGAGTGTCTACGCATGGGTTTGATGTCGAACTGCAGAAAGGAGTGTCTATGCATGGGTTTGATGTCGAACTGCAGAAAGGAGTGTTTACGCATGGGTTTGATGTCGAACTGCAGAAAGGGGTGTCTATGCATGGGTTTGATGTCGAACTGCAGAAAGGAGTATCTATGCATGGGTTTGATGTCGAACTGCATAAAGGAGTGTTTACGCATGGGTTTGCTGTCGAACTGCAGAAAGGGGTGTCTACGCATGGGTTTGATATCGAACTGCAGAAAGGAGTGTCTATGCATTGGTTTGATGTCGAACTGCAGAAAGGAGTGTCTACGCATGAGTTTGATGTCGAACTGCAGAAAGGAGTGTCTATGCATTGGTTTGATGTCGAACTGCAGAAAGGAGTGTCTATGCATTGGTTTGATGTCGAACTGCAGAAAGGGGTGTCTACGCATTGGTTTGATGTCGAACTGCAGAAAGGAGTGTCTATGCATTGGTTTGATGTCGAACTGCAGAAAGGAGTGTCTATGCATTGGTTTGATGTCGAACTGCAGACAGGAGTGTCTATGCATTGGTTTGATGTCGAACTGCAGAAAGGGGTGTCTATGCATGGGTTTGATGTCGAACTGCAGAAAGGGGTGTCTATGCATTGGTTTGATGTCGAACTGCAGAAAGGAGTGTCTATGCATTGGTTTGATGTCAAACTGCAGAAAGGAGTGTCTATGCATGGGTTTGATGTCGAACTGCAGAAAGGAGTGTCTATGCATGGGTTTGATGTCGAACTGCAGAAAGGAGTGTCTATGCATTGGTTTGATGTCGAACTGCAGAAAGGAGTGTCTATGCATGGGTTTGATGTAGAACTGCAGAAAGGGGTGTCTACGCATGGGTTTGATGTCGAACTGCAGAAAGGAGTGTCTACGCATGGGTTTGATGTCGAACTGCAGAAAGGAGTGTCTATGCATTGGTTTGATGTCAAACTGCAGAAAGGAGTGTCTACGCATGGGTTTGATGTCGAACTGCAGAAAGGGGTGTCTACGCATGGGTTTGATGTCGAACTGCAGAAAGGGGTGTCTACGCATTGGTTTGATGTCGAACTACAGAAAGGAGTGTCTAAGCATGGATTTGCAGGCTACGTTACTGCAACATTTGGACTGGCAGAATTTGACAATCTTCTCATTGAAGATGCAACAACAGTTGCACAGATTTTACCATAATATTACATGATAAGTTCTTGTATAATATATTGTCCAGTTCATAGGACGAATCAAAGCATTTACACTTTACTCCCTGACAGACCTGTTCAATCAAATACCATCTCAACTTCTTTGGGAAGTATTCAGCTATGCTGCAATTAATGTGTGAAGATTATTTGTACACAAATACCCACCACTGTTTGTAGGTAGGTACTCATTCATACAGCTGAGTGAACTGAACATAGCAACTCCTGATTCGAACCTGGGTATTTCATAATCTGCTACATTAGGTAGTAAATGATCGACCATATGTTCAGGCTATGTTATATTTGAACATATATTCTAACAAATCAATCAACGAAAAGTTTATATTTGAATGTATTCAAAGTTATCTATATATGGCAGTGCAGATTTTAATAGGCCATCATAACGATAATTCTACTACTTTGCAGAAACATTAAAATAATTGATGCATCCTCAAATGCTCTAGATGTCATTATAAATGTTAAATAATGATGTAGTCGTTTCACAGTAAAGAATCAAAGTTACACACTGTCTAGTTCTAGTTGTTCTAGTTTTTCCATCACTCGACAACGTTCTATTAACTGACTAACCGGGGTAGTCTGTATTATTGTAGTTAAAATATAATGGTCTGATGAGATCTCATTCAACTAGTCGGCCTTTTTCAGAACATTATCACCAAATCAACCTTCATATGCTGGCACTGAGGGTGGTCACTGCCAGGGTGCTTGTCGTCCACAGTGATTGTTTTACGTTTTACAAATTGAGATGGGACTCGAACTCGGAGCTCTGGCATGCCAGGCGGATGTGCTAACCACTACACTAGCCGCACTCCCATCAACCGACTGTGTTGACCATCAACCATTGTAACCGTGCTAGGATTTATATGGACAAGTTAGTCAAGTTGGGTGGGCAATCATGCCTAAACAGATACCCTTGTCACTTTTAGCCATTTCCAAATATATAATATATACACATTGATTTACCACTGCCAAATTAATTATAACATTTACAAAATAAAAAGGCCAAATTGTATTCATTCTTCCAGGTGCATAGACCCACATATTTTTTATTGTAAATGTATATTTTTGATGTTCTTTCTCTCTCGCCTCTTTTCCAATTCTACCTCTTTAATTCCTCCCTCTACAAGTATGATGGCTTGCATGCACACACGCATGCAGATACATTCTATCTCGTCCACAAGAGTTGGATTCAAATGCATGTATTTTTGAAAATATTTACGTTGTATTTAAATTCAAAGATATTATACCCATGGTAGCAACTGGAATTATTAGGATTTCTTATATTAAGTGTGCATTTCACACATGAATAAAGTAAACAAGCTTACTTAATTTCTTCAACCAAATATTTGGCTTCTATACATGAAAAACATTCTTAAAATGCATTTGTGAATATATACAGCAGGCATGGGCTAATTTCAATTGAACATTACTTTAATTACAGGTAATTAACTTTTCTGGAAGAGGTTAATTTTATTTAACAAGTCTTGATTAACTTTTATTAACTATTTTATTGGGGTATATATGTGGCAATTGTGCCTGGGCTGCTGTCAGTAGTTAGAACTAGCTTAGATGATCATAGTGCACACTACACACAGCTAGTGAGCCAACCTATATCAAAGAAAGCTACTAGTTAGGTGTAGGCAATTGTTTATTTTTGTCAATGTCCAGCTAGTGTCAGTCGGTGATTGAGCTAAGTGAAATGTGAAAGTACTAGTGATTGAGATTACTGATTGGATTAGCTTTTATGGCTTACAAGAGTATGCAATACAACATGTATCTGGTGTTTTCTGGACATAATTTCACATGACAAAATCCCAATGGATAAGTGTGAACAAAATCTGGCAAATTCAGTATTTGACTAAAAAAAATGTAACGTCCTTTCAAGTTTTAGAGGCATATAATGTAATTATTTCATTAGCCATGTTGCAGATGGTCCAACCAGTTTCTGCTTAGCGTGAATTGAATTAGTTTTCAGAAAAATTTATGCACTTTTTGCACATGGAATCATTCTAATTCAGTACCAGTTATTTAATTAAATGGCTTCCAATGCCATCCATACAATATTTTAGCATACTTCCTTTCCTACAAGTGCCATTTGACTGACATATCTTATAAAAAGATCCAGCAAAATATAAAAAAGACAACAAAAACTGATAGGTAGAAGAAAACTTTCTGGTCTATATACTCAGACAAAGATCCCTGTTGTATTCTAATGGACGTTTGAAAAGACAAGCCATAGCGTGCACATTTCTTGAGTGTTGCTGGTTAAAACAATTACGTGTAAACTACTAAGAACCATTGATATTTGAGGAATTTAGACAAATTAAGGGCGTTACTTTTCTTTTTAGGTATCGTAGTGTACCAGGTAGTCCCTGAAAGTTTGGTGCCCGAGCTGCAAGCCGATTAGTAGGAAAACATAAGCTAACCACATATATACATACATACGCTAGCTCGACTATAGGTAGATTAATGTATATGAGGAACAGACTGCGTCCTTTTAAGATACAACTTTTTTACATGGATTTTTTGTATGTACAGCTTAAATTTATTATTACTGAGTACACATCAATATTACAACAGCACTGCTATGTAGCAATAGGTAATGTGTTATTTTCATTAATATAAAACAACACATAAAAATATACATTAAAATTACATTTCTTAAAAACAGTCGATTTTATAAATGTCATATTGCAAATAAGATATATAATTGAAACCATCAACTGATTGTAAAAACCATCAACCAATAGAGTCAATCATCACCCGGCAGTGTCAATCAGCATTGTTAACCAACAACTGGTGGTGTCAACCATCAAGTGGCAGTGTCAAAATCAACCAGTGTGTCGACCATCATTCAGTGGTGTCAACCATCAACTGGCAGTGTCAACCATCATCCACTGGTGTCAACCATCATTCAGTGGTGTCAACCATCAACTGGCACTGTCAACCATCATCCACTGGTGTCAACCATCAACCAGCAGTGTCAACCATCAGTGACATTTCTTCAGTTTCTTCCTCCCTCGGTTGAGTTGACGTCTGCAGTGACGTCTCCATCACTTGTCTTTGTTGCTGTCCGCTTGCAACTGAACAACACAAATCAAAAAGTAAAACAGTAATTTTAAACAGAAATATTACCCATCACAAATAATAAATCCTTCGCTCTTTACTGCCTTTCCTGAATTGAAAATCTCAAGTTCTATTGCTCTGTTATTCATCTAGTCCTAATCTACTTTTTTTGTTTAATCCTTTGGTTTTGCTGTGCTGCTGAGCACAATTTTCAAGCATGTAGATGGAAAAGAAGTAATGTTATTATTATTAACTATTATTTAACATGTTGTTATTATTATTACGTTACCACGTCCACACAAAACTTACAATTGTCTCTTGGTCGTCTTGTTGTTTCCATTGGGGCAGTCTCTTCGTTGATGGCTCAAGTCTCCACACACATGGCTACCTGCAAGAACAGGCATCAAACAGCTTCAGGCCCTTAGCCAGAAATAATTCCTCTCAAAATTCAACCAGTCTTATCAGTTGTAATTACCCTTCGTGGCCAGTCATATGCCAGTCTTGAAGACAGACAGACATGTCTCTGGCTAAGCCCCTGAACAGCTTCCACACAGAATACTAAAAATAGATAAAGTAAGAGTAAAGGGAAACTCTTATATAGCATCGTACCCAGTCTTTAGTAATGCTCAGAACACTTTACATTTTACTGCCTGGCAGACCTGTTTATTGGATGTTTAGAACACCATCTCGATTTCTCTGGGAAGCATTCAGAGATGATAAAAGGATATTCGCTTAAAAAGAACCTCTTTAAAATTGCAGTTGAATATCTGATTATAATTACAGGTTTGCCAACAAAAACATTATAATTTGAGGTCATACCTGTGACCTTGTGTAACCCTGGTGGATATTCTAGTACTATATATATATGTTAATTCACCAGAGGCCACTAGGGGTTAGAGGCCACACCCTGCTAGTTGAGCTAAACCGGTCAGCTATTGTATCAGGCGCAGTTTGCCCTGGGCCATTGACAGAGATACACCCACACTGGTAGAGTCTCTGGGCCCAGTAGTTCGTTTATACCTACGGTCTGGTAAGTTAGTCTTGTTATGTGTATGCGTTATTGGTAGTGGGGTTTTAATCATTGCATTGTATTAGATTATTATTATATGATACATTAGAATAATACGTAACGTTAAATTTATTATTAATCGTGTTATGTTTCCAATTTAGACGGGGATTATAAGGGCGTGGCGGTTATATATACTGGGTAGTTCAGTATTGTCATATAACTAATGCAACTGCATAGGCAGATGCTAGGTAATGTAGTGATACGAAGTACTATCTCGAATTCACTTGTGTGTATTGCTATGTCTCTTATTGTTGAACTATCCAGTTGTAACATTATGTGATTATGTGTTACAGAACGTTGAGTATCCCTCTGGGAGCTGAAACATTGACAATTCAATAAACTCTGTCGTGCCCAAACAAGCACAGTCGTCTGACTTGTTTACAAGTGGTACCAGAAGTGGGGTCCGACAGAGTAAGCTCCCAGGGGAGTCGAGAAAGCATGGCGTCGGCAGACGAGAAGTTAGAGCGACTAGAGGAAATGGTGGAAACGCTCAAGCGAAACCAACAATCCATCAACGTCACGGTTACCGCCCCTACGACCCGAAAATTAAAGACGTTCGAGGGTCGTTCGTGTGATCTACACGACTGGATGGAAGATGCCCGCAACTGTTTGTCTTCCATCTCATCGGTCGAGCGGTTACATTTCCTGATCGCACACCTGGATGGACCTGCCCGGGAAGAAGTCAGGTATGCGCCAGAGGAGGAGAAAGACTCAGTCGATAAACTATTTGCTTTACTTGTGTCCACTTTTGGGGAAACCCGGAGTAATGCGCAGTTAAAGAAAGAGTTGTATGATAGAGGTCAAGGAAATAGAGAAAGCGTTAGGGATTTTTCCCGGGCACTTCTAGAAATCTCCGAAGGCTTATCAGACAAATCACAGAGTAAGAATGAAACTTTGATAGAGGTATTCTGCGAGAATCTGGTTGATCCACAAATCAAACGGGAAATGAAAAAATCGGTCCGCAACCAGCCTACGATTTCATTTAGTGCTCTGAGGTCGGAGGCGATCCGTCTCGAGGAGGACGGATTGAGCAGTATGTGTAAAAATGCATGTATTCGGGGAATTCATGAACCTCACCACACCTCCGTCGACCCGAGTATTCTGGAACGAATTGCCACCCAGCTAGAACTACTCGCGACAACTCAGACGCAAATTGTTTCTTTGTTGCGAGCACAACAGTCGTCGGTGGGTGTGGAGAGGGGCGATAGAACTATCAGACCGAAGCCCCGTAACAGTGGCTCGGTCTCTTGTGAATATTGTGGCCGAAGCGGGCACACTTACACTAATTGTTGGAAACGTGCTGGGGACATGCGCCGTTCTACAGATCAAACCGAAAATCGGGCATACGGGGGGCAACCAAATTCTAGCGCAACACCCCGTAATAATCAGGAAAACTAAGTAGCCCTACTGTCGAGCGTCACGCAGGCGGGTGTAGTAACATAGACTCTATGTTAGTTGACGCCATCATTGGTAAGACACCAGTAATTTCGTGTTGTATATCCGGTGAAGACACCAATATGGTTTTAGACATGGGCTCTGAAGTAACGATTTTACAGGAGTGGTGGTTCAATGAACATTTAATGACGTCAGTCAATGGGTTAAAGGACGCATCAGCGTGGTTACGGCTGGAAGCAGCCAATGCTCTAGAGTTCCCTTATATAGGATACTTCACAGCCGATATAAATGTGTTGGGCACGGTCGTTAAGAACAAAGGTATTTTGGTACAAAAAGATCCACCAGGGTTTGTCCCCTCCCGACCAACGTCTGGAATACTGGGTATGAATGTTTTGGGTGACATGCCAGAGATAAGGGAACTACTTCATACTATTGAGACCCATGATACTAACCCGAAACAGGATATCGATGGAAGAGTAGTGAAAATTGCAGGTGATACTAGAGTTAAGATACCAGCATGGTCGTCGTGTAACGTAACAGTATCAGGTCCACATTGCACCGGTAACGGAATGGTAGAGCCATTCGATGTTCCCCTGAAGGGAGGTTTACTACTCCAAACTTGTTTAGTAGGTTCCATCAACGGACATTTCGAAGTAACTATCCTCAACCCGACCTCCGAAGATGTGTGGCTACGTTCCCATTCACCTGTCGGGAGGATATATACGGTAGATGTAGTCGATCGGAATCAGGAACACTTCGTTGATTTCGAAGAATTGGATGACGGCTTGCGAGTGTCCCTGGAACCACGACAGGTAACTGCTACTACACGACAGGTAAGAAGCGAGCAATGTAAATATATATCTGATGCGTCACCCCTTGACCCTGAGTACAACTGGATGGAAGAGGTACACATAGGTGAGATACCGCCAATAGACAAAGATCGACTAATGGAATTATTGCATAACCATCAACAAGTTTTTGCCCAGGACGAGAATGACGTGGGATTGACGGACACGGTTAAACACCGAATATACACTTCAGACGACAGCCCTGTTAAGGCGGCCTATCGTCGCATTCCACCACCTCAGTTTGAGGAAGTTAAAGCGCACATTAAAGATCTAGTCCACAAAGGGATAATTAAGCCCAGTCAGTCGGAATTTGCGAGTCCGATTGTTATTTGTCGAAAGAAGAACGGTAAGATTAGGATGTGCGTGGATTATCGCAGGCTTAATACCAAGACAAGAAAAGATGCGTTTCCACTTCCCCGAGTGGATGAGATCTTCGACCACCTATCGGGAGCAAAGTATTTCTCGACTGTCGATTTGAAATCGGCTTATAATCAGGTGGAGATAGACGAGGTTGATCAACACAAGACAGCGTTCACCACCCCCATGGGGTTGTACGAGTACAAGAAAATGCCATACGGGCTTTGCAATTCACCAGCAACCTTCCAGAGATTAATGCACATTGTATTCAGGGAAGAGATGAATGAAAAAGTACTTATTTTCTTGGATGATATAATCATCTACTCCTCTACCATTGAAGAACACTTTGAACGACTGAATTTGGTGTTCCAACGACTGGCATCTCACGGTCTAAAGATTGAGCCCACTAAATGTTACCTATTTCAGGAATCAGTTTCTTATTTGGGACAGATAATCTCTAATGAAGGGATTTCTGGGGATCCAGAGAAGGTGAACGCAGTAAGGGAATGGCCAGTACCTGAAAATGCGAGAGAACTCAAGGTTTTCTTGGGAACAGCGGGATATCACCGACGTTACATTCATCACTTTTCACAGTTGGCATCACCTCTATATGAATTGGTGGATCAAGATCCCAACAAAGGAAAGAAGAGAAAACCAGGTAGAAAGTGGAATTCAGCCAAACCGGTACTGTTTGTGTGGAGGCAGGAACACCAAGAAGCATTTGATTCACTGAAACATGCTCTTACTACAGCTCCAGTCTTGGGATTCGCTGATTTCACGAAACCATTCATTCTGGAGACAGACGCCAGTCACCAAGGACTAGGAGCGTTACTACTCCAGGAACAGGAAGGGAAAACCCGAGTTATAGCCTATGCTAGCCGTAGTCTCAGGGGTCCTGAGAAGAAACGAACGGCTTATAGCTCTATGAAATTAGAATTGTTAGCAGTGAAATGGGCAGTGACTGAGAAATTCCGCGACTACTTGTTGAGCGTGCCGTTTGTAGTATATACCGACAATAACCCATTGTCGTATATTCAGACTTCGGCAAAGCTAACGGCGGCGGAACACCACTGGCAGGCAGAGCTAGCCAGGTTCAATTTCAGCATTCGCTATCGTTCCGGAAGACTTAATGCATCGGCGGACGGTCTGAGCCGGAAACCACTTCAGACTGAAACAAAAGAGTTCACAGTCATCGAAGAAGACGAAATAGCTGACATCCTCCAAGTAACAGTGTTGCCGTGCGATTTGCGACATAAATTACTCAAGGCAGCAGTCTGTACCACCACAGCACAGGTGCGATATACATCCAAGTATGTAGAGTCGCCGATCCTACCAAGTCTTAGTTCGGACGCGATCCAGGAGGCACAACGTTATGATCCGGTTTTGGGTCGAGTCTGGCAATACATAGACAGAGGGCGAGAATCGACACTCGGAGAAAGACGGAAAGAACAACCAGCAGTAGCGAAACTGCTACAACAATGGGACCGCATTCAGGTCTGTTCAGGAAAATTGTGCAGAACCCTAATAGACCCAATGAGTGGAGAAAAAGTAAGCCAGTTGTTGTTACCGCGTACAATGAGAGAGGAGGTATTACAAGAATTACATGATCGGATGGGACATCAAGGCATTGATAGAGTTGAGAAGCTAGTACGAGCAAGATTCTACTGGCCGAATATGCGTTCCGACATCCTGAATTGGATTTCGAAGTGTGATCGTTGTAATCTTGCAAAGATGCCACATTTCAAGGTACGGACTCCAATGAATAGTATTGTGACAAGGGGCCCATTAGAAGTCATCGCAATAGACTTCACACTTCTCGAACCAGCTAGTAACGGCATTGAGAATGTCCTGGTCATGACCGACGTGTACAGTAAATACACAATAGCCGTGTCGACGAGAAACCAAACAGCCCTAACGGTAGCTAAAACCCTGGTACGGGAATGGTTTCTGCGTTATGGAGTTCCGTGTCGTATACACTCTGATCAAGGGAGATGTTTTGACGCAAAAATTGTCAATGAGTTGTATAAGATATACGGTATCGAGAAATCTCGTACGACACCGTACCATCCCATGGGAAATGGACAATGTGAGCGATACAACAGAACAATGCATGGATTGTTACGCACACTGACACCCGCTCAGAAGACCAAATGGCCGGAATATTTGCTAGAACTTACGTATGCATATAATGTGACCCCTCATGCTGCAACGGGGTTTAGTCCATTCTATCTCATGTTCGGTCGTGTTCCGCGCTTACCGATCGATATCAAATTGCACAGTGACGACCCCCTCCAATTACAAACGGTTCATGGAGCCAACCTGGACTGGGTTGACTATCATCAGGCTAGACTGACAAGTGCCTATGCTAAAGCTACGGAACAGCTGAAGTTAGACATTGCTAAACGAAAAGCAAGTTATGACAAGCATGTCGGGGAGAATGCACTGCGAGTTGGGGAACGTGTACATTTACGCAATAGGGTGAGAGGGCGTAACAAGATTGCGGATGCATGGGACCCGGGAGTGTACGTAGTGACAGAACAAAAGGACGACACATACGTAGTTGTACCGGCCAGGGGCCACAAGAAACGCATAATTAACCGCCAAGACTTGCGGGTTTGTGTCCCAGAGACTGCGAAAGGGTCAAGACTGAGCAGACTAGGTCAAGGCAGTGAGGAAACTGACCACCCACCATACGAGGTGACAATCTCTGGTCAACCGAATAATGGCCATTTAGACTTGAACTCGGACGTAGAAGAATCAACTACTCCGAACACACCGTTACGACGGTCAACGCGAAGCAATGCGGGGTACCATAGTAATCCACACCGAGAACCTAGGTCCGTCCTTAGTTAATGATTTCAATTTATTATGTTAGCCGCGGCCGGCTAAAATTTAAACTTGGGGGACATGTAACCCTGGTGGATATTCTAGTACTATATATATATGTTAATTCACCAGAGGCCACTAGGGGTTAGAGGCCACACCCTGCTAGTTGAGCTAAACCGGTCAGCTATTGTATCAGGCGCAGTTTGCCCTGGGCCATTGACAGAGATACACCCACACTGGTAGAGTCTCTGGGCCCAGTAGTTCGTTTATACCTACGGTCTGGTAAGTTAGTCTTGTTATGTGTATGCGTTATTGGTAGTGGGGTTTTAATCATTGCATTGTATTAGATTATTATTATATGATACATTAGAATAATACGTAACGTTAAATTTATTATTAATCGTGTTATGTTTCCAATTTAGACGGGGATTATAAGGGCGTGGCGGTTATATATACTGGGTAGTTCAGTATTGTCATATAACTAATGCAACTGCATAGGCAGATGCTAGGTAATGTAGTGATACGAAGTACTATCTCGAATTCACTTGTGTGTATTGCTATGTCTCTTATTGTTGAACTATCCAGTTGTAACATTATGTGATTATGTGTTACAGAACGTTGAGTATCCCTCTGGGAGCTGAAACATTGACAATTCAATAAACTCTGTCGTGCCCAAACAAGCACAGTCGTCTGACTTGTTTACACTTGACATAACCGCATTTGTAGTCCACCAGGTGGCACTGGTTGCAATGTTCACAGTGAACATGTGATGGCTTGACACATCGTTGACACTTGTCACAGTGCGTGTACTGTCATCCATCCTGCAGAGACAGAGGGTGGCTTAAGTGAGACCATTACATGTGTTATCTGTCAGGACCAAAAATATTACGTGTCATTTGTCATGACCAAAACAAATTACACTATATACATTGCAAATAATCAGTGAGTAATAACTACTGATCTAATTATACCCTAAACAAGATATGTCCTTAGTTTATGCTTTTTACTTTAGTTGTGTGTTCAATAATTTATGGTAACACAATTGAAAATTTCTAAAATTTGTACGGTTTCTGAAACAACCTTTTAAGAATTGTCCAATTGGATATAATAAAACTATTAGCAAAAATGGCCGCCCTCCAGATGGCGCTACATGTAGACTCTGTATGTAATAATAAAGTACAGGAAATTAGTCCTTTTAATATGGTCACCTCAACATTCAGGTCATTTCACACACTCTTGCATGTGACCTTAATAACGAGGTTCCACTGTATATATAGTGTACTTATCAACATAAGTATCTTCGTGTTTGTCACACGCCACAGTGAACCAGGTATCAAGTCGAACAGGCCTATTCTGCACCTGAGCCAAAAGTAACTGTCTAAGTGATGTGCCATCAATTTTTTGATTTGGGCAGAAGTGCACAATTTATAATCCTTGCATTGTCATCTTTCACTATCTGGTTTACTTTCCTTGATGGATAATCCCAAACTAATCAAATGACATCATTTTTCAAAACATTGCTTTCTTAAAGTTTGTTTCAATTTTATTAATAAATAAAAAAAATACTGAAGATATATTAAAAAATGAGGTGTCATTTTATGTACAAAACTCTACGTCATAATTCTGCTGTGACAGGTGACACATGTACAGATGTAGAGATACATACCTTAGACGTGAGGCGTCACACTTGTTGCAGTGGTCAGTATCTGTTGGCACATAACACTGGCACTTGGCACAAAACCTGCAAAGATTAAAATTAAGTAATTATACCCAAAAGCAATGAATTTCCGTACTATTGTACATATAATCAAATTATTATTATGTTTAGCCAAAAATGTGTTCCCTGTCAATAGTCTGCCTACCAGTTCAGTCAACAGCAGTTTCAACTGCATACCATTCTTTGTGTATGTATTAATTATACATGTTTGAGTGCTACCATTATGTAGGACCCACCTTTCCAAAATGAGACGCTCTTGAAACATTGTTTTTATTGTATAATTGAATAGAGCACATTGAGAGGGAAAAAATACACACATCAATGTTACCTATATTCAAACTACTTTCAGAGATACAGCAATTTGAATGTTGAGAATGCTAAAAATCTGGTTTCGAGAATAATATACCATGCTTCACCCCCCCCCCCCCCCCAGACTCCCTTTCTGGTACAGCACGTGGTTGTCATAATCAACCTGAAAGAGACACAGGCTGAGTGTAAAAATAATCAAGCACAATGTTATCAGCTTGTAGGTCGATTCGACCACGAATTCTATTATTAACAGATATTATATTCATTTTGAAAGCATGGTAAGATTCTGAGAGGCATCAGTAAAATGTTTTTCAAAAATATTATTGTAACAATTTTCATAACATTACTTTTTAACCAGACGTCTGTATCAATAATGGCAGTTAACAACGCTCTCAAAAGCAGCGAGATGCATAGTGCTCAGGCACAGTAACTGTACAACCTGAACAGATAGTCCTGGACACAACTCACACAAAGCCTTGGACATAGAGTCATGGACATAGAGATCTGGATATATAGCAGTGGCCAGTTCTATGAAATGCACCCAATATAGGCAGAACAGTTACACCCAATTCCATAGATGTGCCTAGATGGGCAGATCCTTAGGCAGCATTGCATGACAGCCACCCAGACATCATCCAACTAAGTGTTTCTGGTACGATTAACCGATAAGTGAGTTACTGCATTTTCAGGAACAAATTTCCCTCAATTCATATGTTAATCATGGCAGAAATGAAAAAGAGTAAGAATAAATCAACTTTTCTGAAACGATACCTTTCAAACAGCTGAATGTAGCTGTATGTATCCAGGGGATTTAAATTATCTCTAAACACACAAGTTCTCTGCGCCAATATAAATCATGAACGATTGCTGCCATTTGTAGATTGAGTAATGTGACACCTAGCTAGAGATGGAGCTATTTCGGGTAGTCTCAGGAGTTGCCCCCTAATTTGGGGACGATCTCAGCTGGGTACGTGTCATGTAACCGTCCCTAGCGGCTAGGTACCACCTAGGTGCTAATGACAGCAGCACCCGTGTCTAGTTTGAACTTTGCGGCGTGACCATTGACCTCCACCTCAGCTGACCAGTGTTCTGCCCCAACATTACCGAGGTACGGCAAGTCGACACACTCGAGCTGTTGCACTTCGTTGACCCGGTTTTACGGTTGTTCGACACCCCGACAGACAGAGTGGAAGTGTCCTTTCTTTTGGTAATTGCGACAAATGGCTTCTCTTGCAGGGGCATTGTTGTCGATCGTGTCGACAGCGGCCACACCATTTGCATGTGTTGTGTGTGCCTGTTGTAGCAGAATTTCTTAGGTTTGTGCTTTGTACCGGCTTTGAGATGGTTTACTGGGTGAGCCGGTTTGGCAAAATCAACAGTTTTGTTAGTGACAGTGTTCTCTCTAAGAAATTCTCTATTTTGTTTTCTTCCCTCTACTTATCTGCTAATTTCTATCGCTTTTTTCAGCGAAAGATCGGACTTCCCTTGTAGCGTATCAGTTAAAGCATCACTGAACACACCTACGACGATTCGATCCCTGATTAGATCCTCTCGCTGATTGCCGTAGTCGCAGAATTCTTACAGCTTGTTCAAGTCTTGTATGAAGGTGTCAATCGATTCACTCGGTGATTGAGTTCTTTTATTGAACCTCGCTCGCTCACAAATGGCGTTTCGTCTTACCTTGAAGTATTCGTTCAGCACCATCTTCACATCGTCATACGCATCGGTTTCTTCGTTTACCATCAGTGTAGATAGTATATCGCCTGCACAGTCCCCCATACTGTAGAGTTGGATGCTGACTTAATCTGCATTCGGCTTATTTTTCAGCCCCGATGCTACTCTACAGCGTTCGAACCGCTTTAACCACTTAGGCCAAAGTTCTGCCTGTTGAGGGCTATTTGAGGCGCCATCGAACTTTCCCGACAGTGGAATGTCAAGCTGGATGCCAGTGGGCGCAATATTCTGCGCTGGCTGAACCGCAGAATTCTCCCCTGGTATGTTTACCTTGTTGTATTAGCGACGACTGTGTGCATTTTAAACCCCGCTGCCATCATACAGAATTCGTGAGTCGTTTTTGACAGACGCTGGACCATCTTTATTCAGCATAAACTTTACATTGACATCACGTGTCTTATCCCATAATGCTTTGGGATGAATACAAACGTGAAGTATGGTAGCCGACATTGGCTGTTGCTACAATGATCAGGTGAGCCATGAAAACATGGCCGCGAGTGCTGATCAACATGGCGGCGGCGTTACAATAGATGAACTATACAAAATTATCCAAAGTGACGCGGTAGCTCAATTGAGCGATATACGCCAACAATGTGGTACATTTGCAGAAAGAGTGGATACTGTCGTGTACTGGCCGTGGGCTGTGCGTACAGCGACATTATAGAATGAAGATTCTCGTAGAGAAAGTACGAACACGTTTATTGTGACACATTGAGATGTAAAAGGAAAAGAGGAAACGGGGCATGGTAAACGGTTCCGCGATCAAGGATATAACATTCCTCCCCCTTTAAGAAGAACATAATTAGTATAATTATTAAAATGTAAACTTTTAACGCAAACAAGAGTCCCTTATACGTATCAATGTCATATCTAAGATAGCTAGTATGCCATTGTTTATAGTACTAATCTAGTGCTCTCGCGACTAGCCACATCTACCGAAACCTAGTCTATTCTGGCTATCTTGATCTATGCATTGTCCGTTATGACAAGTTCACAAGTTTACAAGTTCAATCTGTCCGGTGGCTTCACCACTCTGTGTGATCTTCTCAGCGGTACTACCACGTCTGGTACTACACAGGACTGCGACCGTTCAACTGTTGGTCTTGAGATCACCTCTCCTGTGGCGGTACCCGTAGTCACGTCCGAGTTGCCAGATGATAGTGGTGTCGATGTTGTTCGCTCGAACCAAGGTAGTACTTCACGTTCTGCAAGCCTCGGTGGAAGTTGAGGTTCTTCAACCCTCAATGGTACCAGACGCTCTTCCGTCGCCTCGATCGGCCTTCTCTCGCGCAAATGATCCTGGTGACGCTTCCACACTCTGTCATCCTGCAGACGTACCTCGAAGGTCAGCGGACCCAGCCGGTTCTCGACCCATTTCGGTTGTCCCTGAAAGTTCAACGCCCAGACACAGTCTCCTGTCATGAAACTTCGCTCCACTGCTCTCTGGTCGTGGCGTTCTTTGTCTTCTTCCTGTTTGCGCAAGACTCGGTTCTGAATGGATGGTCGTAGAAGATCCAGTCGTGTGCTCGGTGGTGTCTTCAACACAAACTCTGTTGGAGCTCTGCCGGTTGTAGCTTGTGGAGTTACCCTGTAGCGTGCTAGGAAGGTGTAGAGACGATCTTCTAGGTTGCCATTTGTCTTCTTCAACCCTGCTTTTACAGTCTGAACGGCGCGTTCAGCTAAGCCATTACTGGATGGGTGATAAGGTGAAGACTTGATGTGTTTGATTCCGTTAGCTCGACAAAACTGTTCAAACTCCTCACTGGTGAAACAGCTTCCGTTATCTGATACCACTGTGCTTGGTAGACCCAAAATCGCAAACGTCTGTCTTAGCTTCGTGAGAGTTGCACTGGTTGTCGCAGCTGATACAACGTGTGCATCGATGTACTTGCTGTGAGCATCGACTATGATGAGTATCATACGTCCCTCGAACGGTCCCGCATAATCAATGTGTATTCGATGCCACGTTCGTCCCGGCCATTCCCATGGATGCAGTGGTGCCACTGGTGGTTGTTTGCTGTGTATTTGGCATGTCGTGCAGTCCTTAACACACATCTCGATTTCAGCGTCCAAACCTGGCCACCAGAGGTAGCTTCGGGCTAACGCCTTCATCTTCACTATGCCCGGATGCGTCTCGTGTAGTTCTTTCAACAACGTGTCACGACCCTTTGGTGGTACGATGACTCTTGCTCCCCACATCAGCACCCCGTGTTGGACACTCAGTTCGTCTTTCCTTCGAGAGTAACTCTCCCACTCGCGTGGTACATCGTTAGGCCATCCTCCTTCCACGAACCGTAGAACTTGTGACAGCATCGGATCGTTTGCTGTCCATTTAGCGATGTGTTCTGCCGTGATGGGTGTATCGTTCATGGTTGCAAGTGCTAGACCCACTTCCTCCGGGACTGGTACTCGTTCAGGAGTGTCTGGTAGCGGCAAGCGACTCAATCCGTCTGCATGACAGATATTCGTACCCGGTCTGTACTCCAGATGGTACTGATAGTTGCTTAGTGTTAGTGCCCATCTCTGAATGCGTGCACTAGCCATTGCGGAGATGGCACGATCTTCCTTCAACAGCCCGACCAACGGCTTGTGGTCGGTCTGCAACGTCAAGTCCCTCCCGTAAAGGTACTTATGGAACTTGGATATCCCGAAGACCAACGACAACGCTTCCTTTTCCAGCTGTGCGTACTTCTTTTCCGCTGTGGAGAGAGAGCGTGATGCGTATGCGATAGGCTTGTCGCTGCCATCGGGCAATCTGTGTGACAGTACGCTTCCAATCCCGTAAGGAGATGCGTCACTGCTCAAGATGATCGGGAGTTCAGGGTTGTAGTGTACAAGCACATCTGAAGAAACAAGCAGTGCCTTAGACTCATCGAAAGCCTTTTGTTGCGCCGGACCCCACTTCCACTTTGTGTGTTGGCGTGTCATTTCATGCAGCGGAGCAAGCAGCGTACTGAGATTGCGCAAGAATTTGTGATAGTAGTGAATGAGTCCTAGATAACTCCTCAACTCCTGTACATTCTGTGGTGCAGGCGCGTTCTGTACTGCTCGCACTTTGTCTTCCGTAGGATGAATACCTTCAGCATCAATCGCATGACCTAGATAGGTGCACGATTTCTGACGAAACGCACATTTCTCCTTCTTCAGGCGTAACCCTGCGTCTTGTAGTCGCGTTAGCACAGTAGCCAGATTACGATCATGCTCTTCTGGCGTTCTTCCTGTGACCAGGATGTCGTCGAGGTAGACTACAGTCATGGGTATGTTCTGTAGTAACTGCTCCATGATTCTCTGGAAGATACCTGGAGAAGAACTCACACCGAAAGGCAGACGTTCGAATGCGAACAGCCCTTTCGACGTGTTGATTGTAGTCAACGGACGTGATTCTTCATCCAGTACGACCTGTTGATACGCATGGCTCATGTCCAGCGTTGTGTACAGTGTACCACCTGCTAATTTTGTAAACAGATCAGATACGTTCGGGATCGGGTACTTGTCTACCTTGACGGCTCTGTTGATGGTTACCTTATAGTCGCCACAGATTCTGACTGCGCCGGTAGACTTCAAGACCGGTACAATGGGCGCGGCCCACTCAGAATACTCCACAGGACGGATGATTCCGGCCTTCTGCATACGATCTAACTCGTCCTCTACGTTGGCTCGTAAAGCAAGAGGTACAGTAACAGGTCGAGGTTTACAATACCTCGGTTTAACCGTGTCATCAACGTAGAACTTCGCAGTCAGCCCCTTTAGAGTGCCTAGTCCCTCACTGAACATTGATTCGTAAGGCTTTAGGAAGTCCTCTCTGTCTACCTGGTTCACGGTAGCCCAGTTCACTTTCAACACTGTTAGCCAGTCCCTTCCCAGCAGGTTAGGTCCCGACCCAGGCACTACGATTGCCTGCAGCCTGTGCTGTTGATTGTTGTGACAAACGTTCACCTGCGCTCGCACTAAAAGGCTCAATTGTGGTACCTGCGTACGTTCGCAACCTCGGAACGTTACGCGTGTCGAGAGTGAGCACAGATGTCTTGCAGATTTTAGCCCACTCATCCCCCGATATAAGCGAAACTGCTGCTCCGGTATCTATCTCCATAGCCACTTCACTTCCCTCTATCTGGACATTGCAAATGTACGGTGGTATGGTGTGGGTGGCACTTGCATGATACAGGCCAAGTGTGTATGTGTCTTCACATAACTTGTCATTGCGTTGCGAGTGTGTGTCATTTTCTACTAAGTGTGTCTGTTGAGTGTTTGCATTGCACACATTAGCAAAGTGATTTAGCTTTTGACACTTGTAGCATCTCCTGCCCCAAGCTTTGCACATTCGCCGATCGTCGTGTGGCGGTCCACCACAGCCTGAGCATGCTGGTGCTGCCCCCTTGTGACGTCTGTACCGCTGCTGACTACTCACGACTGGTCGATCGTCTCGACGTGGCGTCCCTTGGCGATCAGGCGGAAAACGCTTTCTTTGTGGATTGCTATCTCTGTGTGTCGCCACCTGGCGACCAAAGCTGAAACCTCCACGTGAAGAGTTGCGCCGCCCCTCGTCATTCGATACGGCGTGGACAGGCCTCGGTACGGTCGAAAGAGTTTCTCATGATTTTCGACTGTTGTAGCGTAGCTTCCAGTGTGCGCCCGAACGTCAGTAACTTCTCTAGCGTGATTGTAGGTTCACTTAACCCCTTGTCACGCACTTTTGACATGGCACATTTTTGGATGATTTGCGACTTCACTTCTCTGTCTTTCTCATGGAACTTACAGTTTTTGGCTAGTTGCTGCAATCGTGCATTGAATTGGTCCAGCGTCTCTGACGACGTCTGTTCAGCCTGTCGGAACTTGAATATTTCATATTCTTCATTGCACTGCGGCCTGAAGTAAGCAGTGAGCTTCCGCTTGGTTTCTGCGAAATCATCATTTTCTGTCACCCCCACTGCTTCACTCAATTCAAACACTGCCTCACCAGCATAATGAAGCAACATCGCTCTCATTCTTGTATCGTTCTGAATGTCTTTAGCCACCACAAAGTTCTCAAAGCGCCTCACCCAACGTTCCCAACGATGGCCTGCGCTGTCAGTCGGCTCCAGCGAAAAATGTGCGACGTCAGCGACAGTTTCCATTTTCACACAGAAATTAGACGTAGTCTAGTTCAAAGTAACTCGTAGAGTTGTCAGTTTACCTCGTCGCCAATTAATGTCGTGTACTGGCCGTGGGCTGTGCGTACAGCGACATTATAGAATGAAGATTCTCGTAGAGAAAGTACGAACACGTTTATTGTGACACATTGAGATGTAAAAGGAAAAGAGGAAACGGGGCATGGTAAACGGTTCCGCGATCAAGGATCTAACAGATACCATTGAGGCATCCTGTGAATTCAAAGCTGCCTCGATTAAAGAGAACAGGGACCAAATTTATGAGTTACAGAAATCGCTCATAGAAACAACGAAACGAGAAATGGAATCGAGGGCGAGGATGGCAATTTATGAGGAGAGAATTAGCTCAATGAAAAGAAGAAGTCGTGAGTGGCGTATAATAATGTTTGGTGTCGAGGAATCTAAGGGTGAGGATGTCAAAAAAAACCTAGCCAAGGATGTGCTCTTCAAACACAACCTTGGTGGCATCGTCACACTTGAACAAGCTATATGGAGAGTGTTGAACACTGCCACAGACTCAGTCCTATCTCCAACAATAGTTCTACAGGCAGACCCATCATCGCGTCAATTGTTACGAGGCCACTTAGAAACGCGATCCCATTGTCCGCCAAGACATACTTAAACATAACGACCGCGGGTGCTGGAGTGTACATACTAGAAGATATGACGAAGGCGGGCTACGAAACAAAGAAACGTGCACGTGCGTAGATGTAAATGCAGATGTTTTCGTGTATGGGAAGCGTGTGGTGTTCCGCAGAGGCAAGCTGATAACAGACGGCGTCTGTGTGCCTGTGGACTAGTCACATGTAGGTGACAGACACCTGTGCTGACGCACTACATTATAACAACCAATTTACTCTTGAGCGCCTCGACTGCCGACATGCCCTGACTGTGATGGTTATCTGACGTTTCGGTCGTGTATTTGTTACCCCAACTATTGAGACATTGTTTTCTATGAAAGGTTACATGATTGTACTACATGTGTTGCATTCAGGGTTACTAGTTTGTATTCTTGCAAAGCTGAGAGAATGTCTTCTAACTTGTATGACAAAAAACAATAGGAATGGGTGAAAATAAGGAAATAGCAAATTTTTACCGTTTTGCACGTTGCCCAATCTCCAGTTAACTACCGAATATCAACTTTAAATTTACGTAAGTCGTTAACCTGAAGCTATTGCAATCGAATTCACTGTATAACCTTTATATACGTAACATTATGTATGTGGGAGTACACTATATGAGTCTGATTTAATTGGTCGATAAGTTATATTTCTCTGGTAGCCACCTCATCTGTGTTACATTGCTCTTGAATTATATTGTATATCATCTGGATGAGGAAATAAATTTACTTAGTTACTTTACTTACTTCTAGCTGTTAATTTTATCCAGTTCTGAGTCGGTTAAGAATTCTACATTTTCATTATTTTGAGATTATACAAAAGAATCTAGTGTACTTGAGAGGGGGCGTGTCATCGGCATACATAATAAAGTTGAATGTTTGACTACATTGTGCAAAGTCAATAATGTAAATTATAAAAAACAAAGGGCCTAGAATTGATCCTTGGGGTACGCCTGTTGAGATAGTAAGCATTTCTGATTCTGATTCAGGCTTTTTCAATGTCTACATATTGTTTTCTGTTGTTTAAATAGTTTTTGAATAGGTCTAAGGCTTTTACGCCATATAACTCTAATATAACTTATCTATATCGAATGGTCCAGAGTATCAAACGCTTTTGACCAAGTCCTGGTAAATATATATAGGTATTTTAATATAATCCATACGTGTCAATATCCTATCACTTCATACAAGAGCGGCAAATTCAGTTTAATGTTCCTTTCTAAATCCATATTGATTATCGTACGTAAGTTTATGTCTTTTAAAAAAAGATTCGAGCTGGTTGTAAATAATTGTTTCTATTACTTTTCAAATTGCAGGTAAGATTGATATTGGTTTGTAGTTGCAGAATAGATATCGTCACCATTTTTATAAATTGGTTTTACTTTGGCAATTTTGAGTTTATCGGGAAAGATACCCGTAGTTAATATTTGGTTTGTAATTAAAGTTAAAGATTTGATCAGATGACTTTAATAGCAGCGAAGAAATACCATAAAACCCGCAACTTGTTTTTGGATGCATATCATCTATTGTTTTAGATATTGTTTCTTAATTAATAAGTTGACATTAAATACGTTGTTATGTTGTCCATTAAGGTAATGTCTGAATGTTTTATTTGTGGAGTGTTGTAATTGGCTGGCTAAATTTTGGTCGATACTAGTAAAATATGAGTTAACTGTGTTTTCCATTTGTGTTTTATCTGCTATGGTATTTTTATTATAAACAAAATAATTAGGGAAGGTTTTCTTTCTGTCTGTTCTAGAAAGAATACCATTGATTGTTACCTATGTTTTTTTAAATATTATCTTTGAATTTATTAAACTGCACGTATACTTTTTTAAGAATGGCATTATAGGTAGTCAGGTTGGTCCGAATTACAAAGTATTATGGCGATTCGGGTTGAGTAATTTTGAGTCTCTTATATAGCTTATCCCTGTATCGAATTGATTTGAGCAAACCTAAGGTAATCCAAGTGGATTTCTTGTGTTTGTATTTTTTTATTTAACTCTTATATGCATATGCTTATTTTTTGCACATTTGATTACGTAATGTAGTATATCATTGTTTATGCGAGTGTTTGCATCAGGAGATCGGTCAAGGTTGCTGTAAATATTGGATGAGGATACCTCCCTATAAAATTATATATTGCATTAGAGTTCTGAACGCAAATTGTTATTATATCTTGGAAAAGGTTCTGTGTAGGAACATGTATTTAACAAGCGCAGTGATGTTATAAGTAGGAACGCCAACTTCTCCAATGACCTGATCAGCTTTGTGGATGTTCTGGCATCCGGTTTCATCAAAGTTCCACAGATGGGATGGCATATATTTAATGCCAAGTTTTCCAACATATCTCCTAACTTCTGAAACCACGTCGAGACTTGTGGTTTATTCATAGCCCGAGCGACAGACAGGTTTTCTGCCTTTTTATGGAGAGTTTGGGATTCCGCTTCATGAAACCCTCCAACCAGTAATACCCTACACAATTGTTACTGTTGTCTGCTGAAAATTCTTTATTTTCTCCATGGCAATGCTGAAAAATAACTCATGATTACGAGCCTATTTAAGTTATGATTCAAAAATATATATTCTGTGCCCCTTGTAGACCTATTTAAAAGTCCTAGATCCGCTCCTGTCACCACCTCACCTTGTTCTTGGGGTCGCACTGCAAATCGCAGCCACCCCAACCACATCAAGAAAAAATATATATATATATCAATCAATCAAATCAATACGTTATACCATTATGATCTGTGGTTATGGAGAGTTCAGTGGTGTATCAGGATTCGTGAATTCTCGCTAAAAAAGTTACCTGCAACAAAATTCGAAATTTGGCAGAGCGTTCACACTATAACACGTGCTGGGTGCTTGTATTCACAGATGCCATCTCGTGTTCATTATAAAAACTATCACTAATCAGTGTAGTGTTGACTAATAGATGGCAGATTAATGTGCCTGTCAAATGAATTCGTGCAGTCAACGTAGAAGTTGACTGATTCGCTTTATATGATGGTTCAGTTAACCTTGAACAACCCCACTCAACTTTCTATAATCATAACGAACTTTAACTAAATTAATAGTAACATTCCTAAGGCTAAGCTACTAAGGGCCTTCTGTCGGGCTAAATTCGTGATTTACAATGCCTAGGCTTAAAACTATCCCCGTACGTATTTTTTAAAATCAACTAATCAAAATCGTATTTTGCGCTGACGTCATACACTCTAGTACTTTCAAAATCAAGCGGAAACGGACACGTGAAACCACAGAAGTCCGGGAAATATAAATACGAACTAGCGGTTTTCGCCACCTATCCTGGATGTACTTAACTAATAATATGACTCTTTCCTAGTCTCGCCTAGCCGACTCTCGCCCGGCTGCGTGACTTCGCCAGGAAGACAGTTTGGCTCAGAGTCGCGTTTTGACTGCCCACTTGTTGACGGCCATGAGAGCTGCCACCTAGTGAATATACATGTGATTAAAAGGCACTAAACTACGAAACAAAGTTTAATATCGGTTTATTTTTGTGTGTGACATGTTTCAATATAAATGTAATGTTGAATAATTGTTATAGTATAATGTTATCTGATAAATGTTGTTGTTCTCCTCGTCGGTCCCTGTCTTCAGGGGTGAGGCTGGCTTGCATACGTCGACAGTTTCTTTCTCTTCCTCCTCATTGCACTTGTACTACTTTCTCTACCACCCTTCTCCATTCTCCTCGGTCTTTTGTTCTTTTCCTCCATTCCCCTTTCCATCCCTCCAGGTCTATCTTCAGGCAATCCTCCCACCTCATCTTCTTTTTCCCTCTGTCTTCTCCAGATTCACGTTCAGTCCGTGTTTGCTGAAAATATCCTTCTATTCTATCAGTTGTTCCTGTAAATCCGTTTCCCCGTCTGCTACCACCGCTAGATCGTCTGCATACAGTAGTTTCTGGAGAAGTTCTTTCGTACTGGTCTTTCTACTTATCAGTTCCATCACTGCGATAAACAGTGGGCTCAGTGCACTCCCCTGTCTCAAGCCAATATTCCCTTTGAGTTCTTCCGAGATTCCAGGCCCACACACCACTCTGCCCTTCGTTTCTTCATACGTCCCTTCCACCATCCTGACCTCTGCCTCTGGGACCCCCATCCATCTCAGTGTCGCCATTGCCATCTTTCTTGGTACCGTGTCATAAGCTTTCTCCAGGTCTATAAACATACAGCCATACACCCCTGTCCCTCCAACTTCTTTTCGACCAGCTGTCCCAGTGCAAACATCCCATCAGCTGTACCTCTTCCTCTTCTGAAGCCCTGTTGTTCTTCTCCGATTTCTCCTTCCACTAATGTTCTTATCCTTCCATCCAGGATTCTATCCAACATCTTTAGCATGTGGCTCAGCAATGTTATGCCTCTGTATTTCCCTGGGTCATGCACATCTCCCTTTCTTTTCCATATCGGAACTATTTTCCCTGTTCTCCACTTCTCTGGGATCTTTCCCTCTTTCGTGCATGTATTCAACACTCTTTTTGTCCACCAGATTCCCACGCGTTCAGCCACCACCGGCATTTCCACTTGTACTTCATCCATACCAGTCGCCCGTCCTTTCTTCATCTTCTTCATTGCTCTCTCTACCTCTTCATCCACAATCTTCTTCACTTTTACTTCTCCCTCTACTGCACTTGGCAGATCTAGTTCTTTGCTTTCTTGTTGGTTCAGCAGAGTCTTGAAATACTCTTCCCAGACCTGTATCACATCTTTCTTGTCCGTAACTAGCTTTCCATTCTTGTCCTGGGTGTATCCTTATTTAATTTATTATTTCATAGCCACCGATCATCTCTACCCGAATCTGGGGTAAAGCCCCCTACCGGTAACATTGGCAGGAGCTTAATAATCCAGGCCGTAGTGAGGGGACAATGCTGCGAGGTCATGCTTAACAAATATGTTATGTTTTTGAAGATATCACTAAGTGGGTAGACGAGGGATCACCAGTAGATATTATCTACTTAAATTTTCATAAATCTTCTCGACAAAGTGCCACATCAAAGATTACTGCTTAAACTAAAGGCCCATGGCGTAGGGGATGGTATAATTAACTGGATAGAAAATGGCTATATTGTTCTTAGTATATATCAACGATTTGGACACAGATATAACAAATAAGATGTTGAAATTTATACGGAAGTGTTTAGAAGGATTAAACGTGAGATAGACAGCATTTACAAGATGATCTTGACAGGATGATCAAATGGTCTAAAAAATGGCAGATGTTGTTCAAAGTTTGGAAATGTAAATGACTCCACACAAGACATGGGAACGAAAATGTACAATATACAATGTGGGGTACTGTACTAAGAACTACTGTAAAAGAAAATGACTTAGGGTTAACAATTAGTGCTGACATGAAGGTTTCAGAGCAGTGCGGAATTGCAGCTTCAAAGGGAAATCAAATCCTTGGATTAATTAAGCGAAATATAGCGCACAAGGAAAAAGAACTAATAATAACGCTGTACAAAACAATAGGCCTCTTTTAGAATATTGCATGGAGGCCATACCGCAAGAAGGACATATATATGCTAGAAATCGTACAGAGGAGAGCGACTAAAATGATTCCATAACCGAGAGATCTTAGTTATGAAATACGCCTAAAAGAATGTGGTTTAACAACACTAGAGACCAGAAGGTTGAGGGGAGATCAGATAGAAGTGTTTAAAATATTGAATGGTTATGAAAATATTGATAGAGATATGTTTTCCAGTTAAGAAAGATAAAAGGACTAGGGGACATGAAGTTACATTGGCAAAGGAGCAGTGTAGATTAGATATAAGCAAGTTCTCATTTTCAGAAAGGACTGTAGATGATTGGAACATATTATCTGCTGATTGTATGGGTGCTAGAAGCGTAAATAAAATTGACACGTACCCCAGAAGGGCGGGATACACATATATAAAAAGGGTTGGATTATCGATAAGCCAAAAGGCTACCTGCCATCTAGAGTTAATTATGTGGGTGGCAATCTTGTTTAATCTTGTTAAAAGAATGGACATCCTTGTTCTTACACAAATCTCACCAATTGTGCCGCTCACCCAAGGTTCATTCATGGTACATGTGTGCACCTGTCGGGATCTGGGATATTATATCAGTGGAAATTATAATTATTATAATTAATTATACATTATTATTACACCCCCGGATGTCAGTTGAAGACACCCAATGATATATCGCCACCCCTTTACCTATATATGATTCCCATGATGCTTGTTTTGGTATACTCGTACGCACGCACGCCAGTATTCACGCATACACGCGTGCGCACATACACATACACATACGCACACACACCTCACGTCTGAAACGTTCTCAACGTATACTGCATTAATGATGCACTGACCAACAAGAACTATGCTATGTCATTGCTATCAGATACTCTACCGCTATTAAAGCAAAGGTTACCGACATTTGCTCATAGTGTGATTAACCACAATTCACGGTTGATAAGCAGTGTTGCTAAATTGTCTATTCAAAACGCCCGGTCGAATTGTAGTGGAAATTACCCATATAACACTATATGAATACAACGTAATATAACGACGAGTCTACCATGCAGTGATATTGGCCGCGTATGGCAGTCGGACGTAACCAACAAAACACTATCATTCCTGAATGGTTTCTCTGAATTTATGTAAATTAGAAAATGGTTTTGCAATATTTAAGCTATGACGACATTAACAGTATCACTACCGAAATATTTATATTTTAAAGACTGTGTAATTGCTATTTTTTGATGTTCAAAATAAATACATTATAATTATAGAATTATTATTATAGGGCTATTATTGTTCGATATGTATATAATACTTGCTTTGTCATTTTGACATTTCAGTGTATTAATACTGTATGACGTTCCAATGTATAGTTGTATTTTATTGTATACTGTGAATCCAACTTAGTTGAGTTGCTAATAAACTTGTGTTATTATATTATTATTATTATTATAGTGTATGTATGCTTTGTACATATTTTATAGTAATGTATTTTAATGAGTGCGAACATGGGGAGGTTTCAATAAAATACTTCTTACGTATTGATACATGTATGTGTGTGCAACGTCTGCCTACATATGTTTTATTGTATGACATTTGTAATAGGGAAACATACATTTCTACTAAGTACTTAACTGTAAAATATATATATAACTATTAGTATCGTTCTAGACCAGTGTCTACGTTCCTTTAGCTCCACTGAACGCAATTCAATTTGAATGTCAATTGTTCTTTAAACAATGGCAACAATATAGAAGCACTTCCTTTTCGCAGGAAGGACAAAGTACAAAAGCTCAGAAGGAATCATTGACTGTAAGTCATGTGGTAGACGACACCCTCCAAGGTCATGTCCAGCGCATGGTAAACAATGTAACCGATGCAAGGGATGGAATCACGATGCCGTGATGCATGGTAAGCGTACAACTACAGGAGATAAGCATATACAGGTGGCCTATGAAAAGAACAATGAAAGTCTGTTTCTGGGGGCTCTTTTCCTAGTTATACGCAATCCGTCTGATGAAGACTGGACAACAGAAATGATGGTAGGCAACCAAAGAGAAAGCTTCAAGCTGGACACTGGTGCTCAAGCAAATGTGCCTCCCTTGTCAACGTATGAAAATATAATGCCAAGAATACCAGTAGTATGGAGGATACACACACTCGAGGACACGCCCCCTTTTGTATCTAGGTACGTGCATAAAAAACGACAATTTCAAAATCGGGAACCTACTTATAAAAAAAAGATCAAAGGCTTTTTGGTAACCTGAGTGGAATCGGGATCCTAGTTATAAAAAACGTGATTGATGGCCTGTCACTTTTGTGTTGAATGACAGGCGCCCTCTAGCGATTAATAACAGCGTCCCTAGTTACGTGATAACGCCATCTAGCGATTAACCCAAGTCACACCTAGCGATCAACGTCCTAAGCGATCAACGACTAGCGATCGAAGTACTCATAGAAGCCGGCGCCTGTCCTGGGAGCGACTAGATATCGAAGGTCCGTACGTCGGCCCTATCTATATAAGCGGTAGCGGATTTTATCGGTAGTAGTCATGTTGTCATCGTCGGAACGTATAAAGTTTGGCGGTTCGCGCTCCTTCTTGTCGAATATGTACAGGTGCCGATTGACGGCGTACGGTCGGGTCTTCCGATCCGTCGAGCACGCCTATCAGTATAGGAAAGCGCTATTCAACGAAGACCTCGCATGCGCCGCGTGTATCAAAAGAGTGCGATCGCCCTACGCGGCGAAACGACTCAGTTACGGTATTCGAAAAAAGAGAACGGGAACCGAATGGAACGTCGTTAGGGTCGCTTGTATGAAGGGGCTGTTGATGAGTAAGTTCGGTGGGGAGTTGAAGGCCGAACTGTTGGCCACCGGGGACGCCGAATTGGTGGAGTGGGTGCCGAGTAGGGAGGGTTTCTGGGGTACCAGGATTGGTGACGTCGAGGGCGAGAACAAGCTCGGTAAACTGTTGATGGAGGTGCGCGCCTTTTATAAAGACGCGTAAAAAACATCAGCCAGTATCAGTCGTGAAAATGGGCGGACCGTTGTTGAAGCATCCGTTTACGTGTATAGTATCAGGGCCTACGGGATGCGGTAAGACGACGTTCGTCGACCGTCTGATACGAAGCGCTATGATCGATCCGGCGCCCGAAAAAGTCCTGTGGTGTTACGGGCAGTGGCAGCCCGCCTACGCGTCTATGTCTCCGGAAATAGAGTTCGTAGACGGCCTGCCGACTACGACGTATTTAGACGGTAAAAAGAGGACGCTTTTAGTACTCGACGACCTCATGGAGGAAGCCGATAGCGGGGTGACGGCGCTATTTACTAAAAAAAGTCATCATTGTAATACGTCGGTCGTACAACTCCGACAGAACATGTTTCCGAAAGGGGGAGAAAACCGCACAATCAGCCTGAACGCCCAATACCTGGCACTATTTAAGAACCCCCGAGACGTTGGTCAAGTAGGTCACCTAGCGAAACAGATGTATCCGGGAGAGGTCAAGTACATGATAGAGTCTTTCAAAGACGCGACGTCGACGGCGTACGGCTATCTCTTCGTCGACCTGAAACAGGAAACGGAAGAGTACATGCGCCTGCGTACGTGTATATTTCCGGACGACCCCCTTCAGTACGTCTACGTACGGAAGGGTGGTGGTGGTGGTCAACTATAAGTAGAGAAGGACGTCGCCGCGTACTCATTAGTCGGTATGACGGGAAGACGAGCGGTGGTAGCGGCGAAGCGACGACCGAAGGCGGCGACGACGACGTTTTCGGAGCAACGCCTGAAGAGACACATTTTCGCCCTGCAGTTGATGGATAGACAGAAGCGCAACGTAGATCTGCGAAAAGCCGTGCTCGCCCACTCGGAGGTCGGTCTCATATGTAGTCTATGCGATTGCGCGTACAATATTCTGAGAGGGAACGTGAAGGTGTCGCCGAAGCAGAAACGCGTGTTGACGAAATACAGAGATCACCTGCGTGACTTGGTCAACAAACGAATTCCGGTGAAGCGGAAGCGAGCCATCTTGCAAACGGGGGCGGGTGGTTTTCTGACGGCCCTGCTAGCGCCGTTAGCGAGCACCGTTTTCCTGCCACTACTCAAACAGTTCATCGGGGGTTAATCGATGCAGTACGCGAAGAAGATGGCGTTGGTCGACCCGCGATTGGTGGAAAGTCTCCTTCAACCGCAGCAGCAGTCGAGCAGCACCCCCCGATCACGTGTACTGAGTAGCCTGGACAGCGACATGAAAGATATTCTAGGGCGATCAGATTTATCCGAACGCGATAAGGTGATGTCGTACAATCAGCTGCTGAGTCGCTACAACACTATAGAGGCGGCTCGAACGGCGCAACCGGTACGCGTGTCGATGGTCAACGCCGACGGCGGCGAGATACCGCCGCAGACCACGGCGGCGGCGCCACCATCGTCGGAGGCCGTAGAGCGCGAAATCGTAGCCAGCATGCCGAAAACGCTGAAAGGGAAGGCGAGTCTACTTATCGCGAAAATGAAAGCCGATCCCTTGTGTCGATGGAACGAACGCGGCGAATTCGTGTACGACGGTAAAACGATCGCGGGGAGTAACATGGTCGATCTAGTGAACGATCTCATGCGAACGAGAACGAAGACGACGCAGCCCTTAGGATGGCGCGCTTTAGGGTTGAGTATGAAGGGTATGAACATTCCTATGGAGTTCGTCGGCAACCCGCGCTATCGGGAGTACATGGAGCGACGGCGGCGGCTGTCAAGAGAAGGAGAGGAGGAGACGGGATCGGTCAGTTCAGCGGGAAAGGCGGTGCGAAGACGACGTTCTAGAAAGAGAGCGTTGGACGGCTGGGAATCGATGTGACGATGCCGTCAATACAACGAACGGTCGCCGTCGTCGCTCTCATCGTCATCACGGTTATCGCTCTCTATATAATAGTCATCGTTCGTCGATCGTCGTCGTCGTCATGGTGTCCGGGTGGAGTCGTCGTCCAAAACGAAACTTTCGAAAACGAAACGACGATGACGACGACGCTGAACTGAATGAACTCTACTTCGATCCGAAACGAGCGGGGAGTTACGGAGGTGTCGACGCGTTGCACCGGGCGTCAAAGGGGGGTCGACGACGTCCGGATGTCGAGAGGTGGCTAGCGGCGCAGGACGCTTATACTCTACACAAACCGGTTAAAAGACGTTTCAAACGACGTTGCGTTATCGTGGGCGGTCAAAACCAGCAGTGGCAAGCTGATCTGGTCGATCTGACTAGATTAAAAAAACACAACGACGGTATAACATTTCTATTGACGGTCATCGACGTGTTTTCGAAGTGGGCGTGGTGCGTTCCGTTGAAGAATAAGTCCGGCGCATCGCTCGTCGCGGCCTTCGAGCGTCTGCTGAACGACGCGCCGCCGCCGAACGCGCTGCAGACCGATAAGGGGACCGAGTTTCTGAATCGACCCCTGCAAACGTTTCTAAAGAGTCGCGGCGTTCATCATTTCGTGACGCATAACGAGGAGACTAAAGCGAGCGTCGTGGAACGCTTCAATAGGACTTTGAAAACGCGCATGTGGCGTTATTTTACGAAACACGAGACGCTGCGCTACGTAGAGGCGTTAACGGATTTCGTGCATTCGTACAACAACGCCTATCACCGAAGCATCGGTAGGACGCCGGCGAGCGTCGACGCGACGAATCAGGAGGACGTATGGCAACGCCTGTACGGCGGCAGCGGTGGTATGGGAAAAAAACCGAAACTTCGCGAAGGAGATCGCGTGCGTATCAGTAAGACGAGGGGTCAATTCAAAAAAGGATACATGCCTAATTGGAGCGAGGAGCTCTTCACCGTCGTAGAGGTGCATCCGTCCGAACCCCCCGTTTATCGCCTGAAGAACGATGCGGGGACACCGGTAGAGGGCGCCTTCTACGAACAGGAAGTACAACGCGTAGTCGTTCCGAAGGACAAACTGTATCGAGTGGAGGCGGTTCTGCAGCGGCGTCGTCGTCGTCGCGGCGGCGGTTCGGAGGCGCTCGTGAAATGGAGCGGTTACCCGGCCTCCTTCAACAGTTGGATCGACGCCGCGGCGCTCGTGGACCTATAGCATGCGTTGGACGCGTCACGAGGAATGCTGGCGACTGCACGAGTCGTGCTTATGCGGGGGAACGTCGCTCCTCCCGTATAAGGGGCCCTGCTGTACCCGCAGACCGCAGTGGCGCTATGGAGGCGAGGGACGAGCAGCAGCAGCCGAAGAAGAAGACTACCAAAGAGGACTCCGTCGACGCCGCTACTGGTACAGAGAAGTCGACGACGACTACCAACGAGGACTCCGTCGACGCCGTCGAGAACGCCGACGACTCCACCGTCCACGAACCCGATCCATTGCGGCTCTGCGGTAACGAATGCCCAAAGGCCGAAATCGTATTCCTCTGTCAGGTCATCGTCCTGTACTTCGTCATCGCCGTTAGTATATACAATTTAACGCGGGGTCAAGGCGACTCCAATCTGTGGACGGCGCTGTTGAGCAGCTGTCTCGGTTATCTGCTCCCGAGTCCGTCTATGAGCGGCGGCGCCGGTCGACGACGACGACGAGACGATGGCGGCATCGTCTGACTTTTACCTGACGCTACCGAGCAACGCGTCTACGAAGCGGCACCCCGAAAATACGTTGACGCACTACATCACGACGCTGCCGCGACGTTTCGACCTGGCCGGCGGAGAATGGGAATGCGGACTGGTGACGCTACAGTACCCGCACACGTGGTACAACGTGAGAGAGGCGGATGCCACCTTCTACCTGTCGGCGCCCCGAGGTGAGGCGGGTCTTTTCACGACCATGGACGGTATCGGAATATACCGACAGGGTACGATTGGTCACGGTTTCTACAACAACGTTTTCGTGCTACTGCGCGAGATCAACGAGGCGCTAAGGAAATTGTGGACCGATAAGGTGAGGCTGTATCTAGAGTACAGCGGCGTATCTAACCGAATGACGCTACGTATGACGGCGGGTGTCGCCTTTACCCTACCCGATACGAGCCGTCTGAAGAGCGTGCTAGGTTTCCATAAGAACGTTATCGTAAGTCCGCCGATGATGGGTCCCGACCCGGAAGTCGTCGTTATCGAGACGACCCCCGCCTCGTACACGTTCGCGTACGAAGGTCGAAATACGGTGGATATGAAGGCGGGCGTCGACACCCTGTACGTGTACACGGATCTCGTGGAATCGCGCGTCGTCGGCGATGTGTACGCGCCGCTTCTTCGAAATATCACCGTCTCCGGTACGAACGGTAGAGTTATTTCGGAAACGTTCGATCGCGTCCAATACGTGAGGCTGCTGCGGCATCAATTCGATACGATCGAGGTCGATATAAGAGACGATTGCGGTCAACCGATACCATTCGAGCGGGGGAAGCTAGTGGCGACGCTTCACATCAGACGCTGTAAATCGAGATTGTTTTAACCACCATGCCGAACCCGTACGAGGACTACTACGTTCGACAGGTAGGCGGTCAACTACCGGTCTTCATCGGCAGTCGAGGTAAGCGAGGACACGGTCTGGGTAATATCTTCGGGAGCCTGTTTCGAAGCGTCATGCCGCTTTTTAAGAGAGGCGCCATGGCGTTGGGAAAACGCGTGCTCAAAACCGGCGTGAACGTGGCGCGGGACGTCGTCGGCGGCGGCAATCTGAAAGCGTCGGTGAAACGACGCGCGAAGGAGGCCGGCGTCGATCTTCTCGACGGCCTATTGAAAGGGCCGGCGCCGAAGAAGAGACGGGTGAAAAAAAGACCGCCTATAAAGAAGCAGCGTCGAACGGCGACGACCGTCAGTAGACGGAAGAGAGGACGTCGACCGGTCGATATATTCGACGCGTAACGATGGCGTTCGTAAAGACAGCGTGCGAGGGCGTGAAGGCCGAACTGGACCTGTTCACCGGACCGGTGACGCAGAAGAGCATCGAGAGCAGTCATTGGACCGTCTACCAACCGCTGACGGCTCTCGACGCCGGCGGTCCCATCGAGTTCCTCATTCCGGGGTCGGGTAACGACTATACGGACCTGGCGACCCTTCAAACGTACGTCCGCTTCAAAGTGGTTCAGGGGGACGGTACCGATCTGGCGGCCGGCACCAACGTGGCGCCGGTCAACAATTTCCTCCATTCGATGTTCAGTCAAATCGACGTGTCGCTGAACGGTACGCTCGTGACGCCATCGACCAATACGTACGCGTATCGGTCCTACATCGAGACCCTGCTGAGTTACGGTAGCGACGCGAAACGATCGCATCTCACGGGGTCGTTATGGTACAAAGACAGCGCCGGACACATGAACGCGCGCGGGGACGACAACACCGGGTTCGTAGCGCGGCGCGATCTGACGGCGGGCAGCGCCGAGGTGGAGATGATGGGACACCCGCACGTCGACGCGTTTACGCTAAACCTCCTCCTACCGAGCGGCGTCGACACGAAAATACGCATGATCCAGTCGAAGGACGCCTTCGCGCTCATGGGCGCAGCTGCCGCGCCGGGGTGGCGTATCTTGATACGCTCGATTTGCCTGTTCGTACGAAAAGTGAAGTTGAACCCGGAAGTCCAGCTGGGTCACATCAAAGCGTGGACTTTGGGAACGGCTAAATTTCCGATGCGCCGCGTCGACTGCAAGTCGTTCTCGATAAGCGCGGGTACGCTATCGCACACGCACGAGAACCTGTACATGGGTGCGATTCCGAAACGCATAATCCTGATGATGATCGACAACGCCGCCTACAACGGAGACTACACTAGAAATCCGTTCAACGCGCAGCACTACGACATAAACTCCCTCGCGCTCACCGTCGACGGACGTCAGGTGCCGAGCAAGCCGCTGCAGCCGGACTTCCCGCACCACCTGTGCATACGCAGCTACATGAATCTCTTCGAGGCCACCGGAAAGGCGGGCGAGGACGAGGGGAACGACATATCGCGATCGGACTTCGAGGCCGGCTACACCGTCTTCGCTTTCGACCTGACCCCCGACTGTTGCGACGGGGACCATTTCAACGTCGTGCGTCAGGGGAGCGTGGGCGCTGACATGCAGTTCTCGACGCCGCTACCCCGACCGGTGAACGTCGTCGTGTACGCGGAATTCGAGACGGTGATGGAAATCGATCGGACCCGGAACGTCCTGTACGACTGTACCTCGTAATGGATACGTTCCAACTGCTGCGTCGCCTCGAACTCGACGCGTACGCTAAACGCATCGTCCTCGGCGTCGTACCTAAAGACGCGCTACTTACCACCACCGCCACCACTTACCCGATGGCCTTCGTGTGCAATACCGACGACGGCGGTGAACCGGGGGAGCACTGGGTGGCCGTCTACGTCGACCGCCAAGGCGTCGGCGAGTACTTCGATTCGTACGGTCTCCCGCCGCTGCACGCCGACTTCCGCGCCTTCCTGCACCGACACTGCGGCGACGCGTGGACGTACAACGACAAGAGACTGCAGAGCGTCGTCTCTAACGTGTGCGGACAATATTGCGTCGCCTACCTACTCCTCCGATGTCGCGGCATGCCGTTGACGACGTTCCAGAACCTATTCGGCACCAATCGGGTGGCCAATGACTTTCTCGTATTCGATTGGCTAAAACCATCGCATTAACGCTTCGCTTTTACGTGTATAGTAGTAGTAATAAAAAACAACGACGACGAAATGTACGCACTTGTGTTTGTTTTATTATTACCCTACCCTACCTACATACATACAGAACCCTACCCCTAGGCGGCCCCCCACCCCTAGGGTAGGTTTAGTTATACGAGTTAGACGAGTATCGGCGCCGTGGTGACGCCGTCGTCGAGCACGCGGCGTTTAGCGTAGAAATAGCTCAACGCCGCGCGCTCTTGAACGTACGTCAACACGGACGAGTTTTTCACTTGGAAACCGCGGTTCCAACCGACGCCGCTGCGTCGGTCGCGCAGTAC
The DNA here is from genome assembly GCA_963995525.1 of Escarpia spicata. Taxonomy (NCBI): domain Eukaryota; kingdom Metazoa; phylum Annelida; class Polychaeta; order Sabellida; family Siboglinidae; genus Escarpia; species Escarpia spicata. The sequence continues at coordinate 7,199,982 of OZ023206.1, read as the reverse complement.
GGCGAGGAAGTCGTGCTCGTCGATATCGTTCTGACGTTTACTCAACCCCTTCGTGCTGTACTTCGCGCCGCCGTCGCCGCCGAAGCAGTAGTACGTCTTACTGCACAGCGCCACGATTCCGTCGCCGCGCCACTCTTCTTTGAAGAGACCCGGCGTTCGACGATCGAATAGAAGACGGCGCGCGCAGCAGTCCCCACCCTCCCACGTCAGTCCGGCGACGCGGCGCCGTACGTACGCGTCCACGTGCGCGTCGCAGCATTCGGCCGGAAACCAGAGCGATCGATTCCGGAAGTAGTGTTCGCGCATCGCTTCCGGTACGAGCGCGTCGATGTCGTGACCCGCGAGGGCTATGTACGCCGAGTCGGTGTCCATAGCGCAGTACTGAAAGAGCGGGCGTGGAATGTAGGCGTCGACGAAGTCGTAATACAATTCGAGCATTCGTAATTTCGCGTATTGATACACGAAATAACCGATTTGAATCGGCAGCCACCTCGTACAGCTCGTCATCGACGACGACGTCGAGTTGCCGGAAGCGACGGTTGTTGACGAGTCGCGAGGCGCCTACCGACGTAGCGTACTTGATATCCCGGTGCCGATCGACGCGAGTAATCGTCTTCCCGTACGAACTGTTGCCGAGAAGTTTGAAGGTGTCGGCGATGATCGCTTTGTCGGGGTCGACGTCGCCCTCGCGTCGCGCCGTCGACACCGTATCGCCGAAACGACGAAAGCAGGCGATCGGCGTGTACTCGATCACCTGGTAGATGCGCGCGACGACGAGCCCGTGCTCCAGATACCAGCGTAGGAGGGGCGTGGCGAGTACGATCGCCGTGCCGAAGTAGCTACCAACGAGCGTCCGTTGAGGCCGGGTGAGTAGATCGTGCGACTCGGCGTAGCGGCGCATGAACGGGCTGAGGTCGTCGCGCGCGATATCGACGTTCTTGAATACGGGCTGCATTTCGGCGAACTTAGCGCGCAGCGCTTCCGGCACGGCGATATCGCACTGCACGAGACCGAATAGAGAGCCGTCGCGTACACCCTCCAGTATCGTCGAGTGCGTTACGCGCCTCGCGTCGGGTCGCGTCACGGGGGTCTCACGGCTCGCCACTGGCACTCCCACATTTCGACGACGGCATCGACGTGGCGGCGCAGGTAGGACGTCACGGCGATCGTCGCGGCGTACAGAGTCGTCATCGGTTGACCGTTGACGGCGTTCGTCGTCACGTGCGTCTGGCATATCGGGCAGCCGTGAAAGAAACAACCGTGAAATTGATACGCTGTTCGCGTGGCGGCGCACCAACCATCGACTCGGTACTTACCGATGCGCTTCTCGCGGCCGTTCAACTGGTGTCGTATAGGGGCGCCTATTCGTTCCGCTTCGTACGTCAACCACTCTACGGCCATACGACCGTAGCGGTGCACGTGTTCCGCTCGAAATCCGTTCTCCGCGCGTCGGCGCGTGTACCAACCCGTCGGCATTTCTCGCATCATCGCCGATAGATAGAGACCGTTCGCGTCATAGCCTACTATCGAACGACACGGGTTGTTATCGCCTCGAATCGACGTCACGCCGGCTTCGTGATGACGCGAGAAGATGATCGATGGACCGCCGACGATCTGCGACTGCAGTAGGCGGTGCAGGTCTTTGTTCGGTTCGTTGAACAGCGAGAAATGGATTGACGACGGCAGGTCGTTGAATAGGTACAACAACGTCAACCCCGGTACGCTGATGGCGTCCTTGAACATGTCGATGCGCTGATGGCGATAGAAGGCGAACTGCCGCTCGAGTGCCTCGAGAAACGGCGCCACATCTCGGTTATTATACCAGATTAGAAAATCGCGCATCGTCGTCATGCACTCGTCGCGCCATGCCGTCGCACAAATTTCGTACGCCTCCGCGGAGATTCCCTCGCGTTTCAGGTGGCTGTAGAAAGTTTCGCGCGGCGGTAGGACGGTCTCGTCCAGGCGCGTCAACGCGTCGATATATTCGTACGGAAAGTACCCCTTGGTCGTCGCGCAGTCGTACGCTTTCAGATAGCGCTCGTAGCTGACACCGGGCGCGAGGTAATTAGTTATGTCCAGAAATTTCAACGTCGACGTCGTCAGGCACATGTAAGCGTTCTGTCGTTTAATCGTGAACGCCGACGAGGTGTGCTGCGCGTCGTCGGTTATGAGCAGGGGGGTCAAGTACTTTTTGACGACATTCAAATCGTACTTACCGCTGTTGAAACCCAGTACGGGCATTTGACGAAGGTGCGTCCACAGGCGGTCGGCGAGTGCGGCGTACGGTGACGCATCCTTATCGTCCTCGTCACTTCGTCGCCGCCAGTCTTTATCGAGCGCTTCGATCGCCTCAAAGACCGCGTCGTAGCGGGGGCGTAGAAGCGCGCACGCCGCCGCGCTCACGGCTTCCAGATCATCGATGAGGCGACGCGATAGGTCGGCCGAATCACCGGTCGTGACGTAACAGCGCGCCGCTTCGTGTCCGGGCACGTTCGACGCAACGCTCACGCTGAGCAGTTCGTGTCGCGCTAGCCACCGACATTTATCGGTATCCGGCGGTAGCTCGTTGGCGGCGAAATAACATTCAAAGTCGAATGTCGCGCGGTACGGATAGTAGCGCAGATCGTCGTCGCCGACGTCGATACCTTCGTCGTCGAGTCGTTGAAATACGGACGGTTTCGGTCGGTAGACGCCGCCGGGAAACACGTGACGAACACCGCCCTCGCACGTCGCTTCGTGACGTCGTAATAGTGACGGGTACTGCCAGAGGGAGTTGCCGCATTTCGAGCACTTGTACGTTTTCGCGTACGCGCGCAGGTCGATTATGTACGAAAAGTGATTCTCGTACAGGTTGACATTCAGGGTTGTGGGGTGCACTTCGAGCGACCGACGGACTAGTTCGGCGGCGCCAGTCGCCGTTAGTCGATAGACGACGATGTTGATACCAAAAAGCGTCTCCACGCGTTCCAGTTCGTTCAGGCGCACGCCGGTCGGCGTCGGGGCGTAGCGCGCGCTCAGTTGTTTAGCTACTCGCGTTAAACGGGTTGTATTTAGGGTCCCCCTA